>OX101725.1:19936844-20449844 GCA_944452665.1 Stenoptilia bipunctidactyla | reverse complement strand
CCTACTGTTGTTATTGTACATTTTTTGCTCTGGATATGTAACTAGGCCCTCGTAGATAAAATATCATTTGAATTTTATTTTTATCTTTAGATTTAAGTTACCATGATTTTTTCAAGTAAACACTAAAATTAAAATATCTCAATAATGGTTCACTTTTGCACATGAGTGCCCATACCAAAAAATGTTGCAAATCACCTATACTATAACCCCTTAAAAGATTATGCTCTAATAAAATAACACCCTGTATATACATTTTCATTGGAATTTGAACCTTATTACAACCGAATAAGTTGCGAAGTGTGTACATATTAATGCACGTGACTATTCCTGTCGAATGCCCGTAAGCACGACAGAGAGCGTTGTCTAGAACCAGCGGTGCGAGCACAGAGTTTTATCGAATCGTATGTTTACGAATGTTCGTATAGTATGGGGTCGTTTAGGGTTGCCAACCATACTGTTTAAAACAGTATTATACTGTTTTTCACTACATTATACTTTTTACTATTGAACAAAAAAAAAGTATACAAAATACTGTTTTCAGCATAAATCCTAAACGTTTAAAACAGTATTATATACTGTTTTTCACTACATTATACTTTTTACTATTGAACAAAAAAAAAGTATACAAATACTGTTCTCAGCATAAATCCTAAACACTATCTGCTAGACTTAAAAAAAGTTGTGCGAAAAGCTCTAATAAAACATATGTGTTCAAAATATTAAATGAATTGAATATTGTTTATTTTCCCAAAATACTGTTTGATATTCGTTTCATACCTAAATATAGTTTTATTCTAGAAAAAAAAAGTTGGTTGCAAGTTTTCAGTAGCTTTTTTATTTTTATTTATTTATTTATAACAAAATCCACAGCCAATTATAGTTAATACTGAAAATTTTTAGGTTTGCCATCAGGCACACAAAATAAAAAATAAAAACAAGAATATACTTAATTAATTAATAAAAACACAAAGGATAAAAAAAAATTAAACAAAGCAATAAAAATAAAAGTACTGGATGTAGGTAAATTAATATTTTATTAATTTTACAGTTATTTAAGAGTAGGTACAACATGTTTACAAAAATTCGAAATTAACAAGGCACACATATATTAAAGCTGGCCCTGCGGCAATGGATAGTTTTAAATTATTGCTTACAAACCAACTCCATAGGTACCTACTATACGAACGTTCGTAAAAATATAAGTCGAGCAAGTTCTGTGCTCGCACTGCAGAACAGTCGCCAGCCTGTTTCTACATTATGTTGGCTCGCAGGCAGTGAGTGAAAAAATATTATAGTGCCTGTAACTATACCAAATATTTTTTTGTACAGGTTACATGGAACGGGATCTCTTACGTGAACAAGTAAGACTTCATGTCACGCTGATTAATTCTAAATATAGAAAGTTACCATCTACGGTAAATAGCTCCGGTGATGTATGGAAAACTGGTACAGGAAAAGAGAAAAAAAGGAGAGAAAATTTTAACGGTACTAACATATTAGAGAAGTTTTCTGAATATGACTTTGGAGTAATGGCACTGAATGAATTGCATATTTCGCGAATATCCTCTACGGGTCGTGACGGCTATTACGAACCGCTACTTGTTACTAACTTGTTGTAATCCAGAAATGTAATTACATTATTCGTTTTTTGGGATCTGCTGTTTAATTTTTTTCATATGTATACTCTTGATATAATGTTTGAATTTGGTACTAATAAAATACAGTTTTTATAATTTACTGCCGATTATAGAATAGAATAATACGAGAATACTTACTCGCTAACATCTCGTTGACGACTGCCTCGCCCTTGCGACCCCGCATACAGTATCTTCTTTATTTTAATTGGATTGAAAACAAATATAATTTAGATTTTACAATTGAACTGAATCTACCACTAATTCGGAAAATCGTTTATATCCCCAATTGCATATAAAACTACCATCGCGAAGATTTTGCCGATGCGAGAGATCAAAGCACATTAGCACACTGACAATTTGGGGCGTGGCTTAGCGTGTCCTTGGTTTATAACCACGGTGGAAATATATAGAGGAGCAGCCCTATCCAGTTTTTTCTACGGACTCAAGTGAAGCCTAGGCGCGGGGTGCGGGAGGGGTAAGCGGTGGGTTATGGCCAAGCATAGCCAACAGGCTAATGGCATTAGTCACCTAGTAGCGAATAGTAAAAACCGGTTGAAACATAAGGAATAATTTATTCACATGATCATCAAAAAGTTCAGCTATACTTTACTAGGTGACTGTAGTTTTTTAACGAAATTTCATACGTTCCAAATCTGTCAGAAAAAACCGCGAAATAAAAGTATTTCTACTTGACGCTAGATAGCGCAACCTGTTTTCGCGGCATAAAAATCACCTAGGCAACAAATAACAATCTGGAATTTTTGACACAAATAATTGGAAAACAAACAAATTGGAAAACAAATAAATTGTAAAACAATAATTATGAATGAAATTATCTTCGTGGTAAGTTAATTTTATTTGGATTGTCAATGTAATTCCTTTATAAAAGTATAAAAAACTAAATTTTACATCGAGAAACAATGGAGGATTTAATTTTTTTTTAGCGAGGAATAGCTTTAACTAAAGGCTGTGACGTCAGGACAACCCATATTGAAGCTGTGCAACTTTGCTTACAGCAGCTCTACTATGTATCTGCTTTGTGTTTATAACAGTGTGGATGATACTTGGAATTGGTTGTGAACAACTTAACATTACTTAACCTTGGTTAAGCCTTGGCCTCCAGTATTGGTTTTAAACCAGGGACTGCATATCGGTACCTTTTTTTTTTTTTAAAGTACTTACCAGTAAAATTTCAGTTTCAGTAAGGTATTGGTGTACTGTCTCATAAAACAATACCTGTACAACCTATTAAAATTTAACTTAATTATATCAATACCCAGATAATGTAGGTATACCCGGATTCATTTCTGTAGATATTTTTAGTACAGAAATATTTTAACCTATTTAATTTCTGTACCGAAAGTATCCGCTAGGTACATTGTTTAAAAATAAATGTATAATATTAATATTTTATACTGGAAAATTTCAGTTAACTGAAAAAAATCAGTTATGATACTATAATAAAAAGTATGTACAGTATGACTGTACTGTTATTTTTAAATACACCTAATTTAACGGTATGACGTCATACAGAAAAAAATGTACAGAAATTCATACCGGTATGCAGTCCCTGTTTTAAACAGCCTGGCTGGGGCTTTAAATATAAAAAGTAACCGGGAAAAATATTATTTTGTAGAATAACAACAAGGCACGGCCAACTTGTTACTCACAGCAACAATTTACATCCTTTTTGTTTTCTACAATGATTTTAAATAAAAAAATATTTAGTATTTTTCGGGCCAGGCAGTTCTAATAACGTAATGGGTGGCCGTTAGTTTTAATATTTTTTTCGAGATCGAGTCTATTTCTCGCATGCATGACCATATTTCAATTCAACACTACCACGCACTCATTCCCTCCCATCTTGAAAATATTTCTTTCTTTCACCGGTCTTTTAAACTCGCTCGTATCGTATAGTATAATTTAGCACCATTCTATTTGGCCCCACGAATGCTCTAAGACTTTATTATATTATTTATTAAATAAACAAAAAATATCTCATGTTTAATGAAGTGTACTAATTACATACTTAATCATTGACTTCCGTCAGTTTTCTAACTTTTGTTTACTTACCTCTTCCTTCTACATCATACATGATATTCAATCAATATACAGTTTCTATTCTGATCAGAATATAACTGTTTTCAAAAATCCGGCTAATATTTTGAAGAGCCATTTTGTTCTTTCCAACGATTAACAGTGCAAGTTGGTGTTTCATACAATTTATATATAAAGTTTTTTTGCGCGATTTAATATACATACAGTGCCATCTATGCATATTAAACAGTAACTTTAAGTACTCCCACTGAATTTTTAATCTTGTGTGGCACCAAAATATGAATTTAAGGAATTTGTGTCATTACCTGTACCAGTTCATTAGTTTGATTACCAGTGTAACCGTAACCGGCGATCATGTATGAAAAGATTGATGAACGTGGAAGAAGCGAAAGAGTCTGATCGTCGAAAATGTCTGGATCGCAGCAATTGGTGTTCCCTTGCCTCTACCTACCCCAAGGGGAAACAGGCGTGAGGTTATGTATGTATGTAACACTATTAACACATTTTAGAATGTTACATATGCAGTGTAATTGCACGATATTCTAAAGTAAATACCGTATGCAATATACATACCTGCCTACCATAAATTTGTGTGATAACTCAAGTATTGTGTGCAAATTGATAACCCGACCAAGCTCGGATGGTTACAAAACAGCGGCCCTGCGGTGTTATACCTATGTAAAATTCTTTTTCAAGACCGGTTGTTACATAGGTCAGAGCGTTCAACCAAACAAAAAATTCAGCTTTACTTCCTGCTTATATGTATTAGTAGACTCAGATTAAGACTACTTTTATACCTTCTGTACCTAACACGTGGTCCCGTGGTCACGTGGTCCCGAGACTAAGTACTAAAACAAGGTTTTTTTTTTTATAAAATTATTTTTTTATACCTACATCAACAAATAAGGGGGATTAGGAAGCAATTCAAAGCCCAATTCATTAATTTTGGCCATCGTTCTCATAGACTTATGACAAGGCGCGTTGCCCTGGTCAAACACCACTTTCTTTTTGTTCATTTGGGGACGTTTATCCGCAATTTTGGCACTTCAATCGCTCCAATAAGCACATGTAATGCCATAACCTTACCGGCCGATTTCTGAGTCTTTGGCCGCTTCGGGCGGCTTTCACCAGCCGCTCTCCACTCCGCTGTCTGCCGATTGGATTTCGGAGTGAAATGGTGTATCTACTATGTTTCATCTATTGTCGCATTCATCAGCGCCAAACAACGAATCGCTCTGAATCATTGATACGTTGTTCCTTTTGATCAGTTGTAAGAAAACGCGGCACTCACATATTGGAAAAGGTTAGCGGGACGTTCGTGCGTTACCAAATTTTAGTAAGCTAGTTTCGGGCAGTTCGTTCCTTTTCAAAACTATTATGAAAAATGCTTTCACCGAATGTTTCTGCATTCTATTAATTTTGCTATTTCTGATGTTTGTATTACGAGCCTTTTAGATATACGTTGGCACCTAGAGCCATAGAGTTAGGAATATTCGAAAGCTGCAATCGTGGTTGATATCGAAAGAAAAATTGTTCACGATTTATGAAAGTTATTATTTTAAATATACCTAAGTATGTCTCCAACTAGTTTTCACAGAGATATCTCGTTTAGACCATCATCAAACTGACGGATCATTTTGTGCCCTTGTACCCTTATTGTGTACCAAATACTTATTAATCACTCCTATTACTATTCACAAATATTATTTACCATTCACAAATCAATTATTTAAGACTCTACCAAAATAAATCGTTCCAATAATAAAAAATTTGAAAAACTGGGGTGATCTGTCCAATAATCTTTAATTTTTAATATATATTTATTTACGGAAAACTTACAGCTATTTATTATATAATTTGAACAATAGAAAAATAAGGCCAATAAGCAGTTTTCACAAACAAATAAACTTACATGGAAAATTAAGAAAAGTACATAAAGATTAAATGTTGCAATATTTTTTTTCTAGTTTAAAACCAGATACGAAACGAAATAAATACTTATTATTATTATTACATACCATAGAATCAATAACATAGAATTTTAAACAATACTCAAATTGAAATAAGTACGCATGAAAAAATAAAAATAAAAAAAAGTACAGAAAATGACTTAGTAATGAATTAATGAGGTAAAAAGAATTCCCTAGAGAGTGCCGCTCTAACACTTGGGACACTGGCAAGAAACACATCCAGGTCGTTCAGTCTCAGCAGCGCCTTGTTCACGAGGTTGCACGATCTAATTATGAACGAGTTCTGCCTATAGCTAGTACCTGCGGGGAGGACGTGTAACAATGTAGGATTTCTCAAGTGATTTCGTGTGCGCGCAGATACCAACCATAGACAAAAGCTCTGGTACGTCTATAGCATTATTCATAATCTTTACTACCTACATTACAAATATCTGCTATCTGCCTTCGCCTGCTCAACGGTAGAAAATGGTATCGCTTACATCGAGATATGTAATCGGTATCATGTGTCTTAGCCTTGTATTGAAGAAATCGCAAGAATTTCTTCTGTATACCTTCAATTCGGTCTACATATTCATTGTATTGGGGGTTCCATACAGATGAAGCATATTCAAGCGGTTTATTCCACCTTGATCACCTGGGTGATATCACCTGGGTGCACAAAGAGGAATGAATTAGTCTACCTTAATCACCTCGGAAATAAATCACCTGGGTGATATGACCCAGGTGCACAAAGAGGAATTGATAAGTCTACCTTAATCACCTCGGAAACAAATCACTTCACCCAGGATGCCTATTCTGATAAATTCCAATTTTTGATTTTTATTTTGTATGAGCTTAGAAATAATAATCGGTACTGGTAAAGGATACTGTTTACTTAAAGCAATGTTTGTAGGTCCATTTTTTAAAAGCTTTTATTTATCTTCACCTGTTTGGCTGATCTGATGATGGAGCTGGAAGATGGCCATAAGAACTCCGTAACTAAACAACGCAACCCCGTTGAGTTGGGGCTTATTAGATTCATCTCAACGAATATTTTCATACTAGATGGTAACCAGGGTCTGATGATGGAGCTGAAAGTTGAGCATTGGAACCCCGTAATTAATAGAAGTAAAGGCATCGAGTTGGGGCTTATAAGATTCGTCTCAACAAATATTTTTATACTAGATGGTAACCAGGGTCAGATAATGGAGCTGGAAGTTGAGCATTGGAACCCCGTAATTAAAAGACGTAAACCCATCGAGTTGGGGCTTACTAGATTCGTCTCAACAAATATTTTCATACTAGATGGTAGTATGAAAATATTTGTTGAGACGAATCTAGTTTTATTTGTGAAGTGATTTGTGTTTGTATTTGTGAAGTGATTTGTGTTTGTATTTGTGAAGTGATTTGTTTCCGAGGTGATTAAGGTAGACTTATCAATTCCTCTTTGTGCACCTGGGTGATATCACCCAGGTGATTTATATCCGAGGTGATTAAGGTAGACTAATCCATTCCTCTTTGTGCACCTGGGTCATATCACCCAGGTGATTTATTTCCGAGGTGATTAAGGTAGACTAATTCATTCATCTTTGTGCACCCAGGTGATCAAGGTGGAATAAACCATTCAAGCTGACTCCGAACAAATGCGCAGTATAATATTTTTAAGGTTTTTATATTGCTGAACTCTGAGGCCGTCCTCATGACAAATCCGAGAGCTTTTGATGCTTTGTTTGCGATTTTGTTAACATGAAGGTCAAAAATTAATTTATCGTCAAATGTAACTCCGAAGTCGTCGATTGATACTACCCGCCGTATAGTGGTGTTATTTAGGGTGTACTGATGGATTACTTTATGCTTTTTCCTAGTAAAAGTACATATGAAGCACTTATATTAAGGTCAAGTTTGTTTTTAATGCAGTAAATATGAAAATTATTAAGGTCGATTTGCAAATTAATAGAGTCAGATAATGTATTAATTGGACAAAGTATTTTCATGTCGTCAGCGTACAATAAAATTTTACTGTAGGAAAAGCACTCAGCAACGTCATTAATAAAAATAGAAAATAAAAGCGGCCCTAGTACTGACCCTTGCGGCAAGCCAGACGGTACGTGTTTACTTTGGGACATGTAACCGTTAAGGACAACCACTTGACAGCGATTATCTATGTAAGAGACGAACCAGCGGTACAAGTTGCCTCTAATTCCCATGTGTTGTAGCTTGCGGAGAAGGATTTTATGATCAATACGATCAAAACACTTGGCATAGTCGGTGTATATTACGTCTACCTGAGAGGGAGTAGACATGTGCTTAGTCAAAAACTCAGTACATAGGAGAATGTTCGTTTCTGTGGATCTACCTCGAATGAATCCATGCTGCTGGTTAATTAAAGTGTGTTTTAATGTAGCGTACATCTGTCTGTGTATTATTTTTTCTAACATTTTAGCGAAAATGCAGAGTTTTGAAATTGGGCGGTAATTACACACGTCATTTCTAGCGCCTTTTTTGTGAATGGGAGTAATAAAGGCTGTTTTCCATAAGAGTGGAACGCTGCCTGACTCCAGCGAACGGATGTAGAGAAGAGCCAGAGGAGTCGCGAGACTACTGGCGCAACTCTTAGCCAAGATTGGAGGTATGTAGTCGGGGCCTGCGGATTTCTTTAGATCTAGAGACGAGAGCAATGTGAACACTTCCTGTTTAGTTATTTCAATACTACTTAAGTCAATTGAAGTTGGGCTTTCGTCAGAAGGCTCAGTTATGTTTAGGATTCCTGTTGAGGGCTGAAAAGTCGATTGAAAATAATCACTAAATATATTACATATATCCATTCCTGAGTTAGAAGTGATATTATCGTATTTCATGGATGCTGGATATGAGTTAGATTGCCGCTTCTTTTTAACATAAGTCCAGAACTCACGGGGGTTAGAGGCAATGTTGCCCTCAATCCGCTTAATGTAGTCACGATGCATTTCAGCCTCCATTACTTTAGCGCGGGTACGTAATAGGGAAAAGCTATAATAATCCGCAAAATTATTGTATTTTTTGTATTTTTTATGATGTTTGTCTTTTTCTTTTAATATTTTGATTAAGGGGGTTTTGAACCAGGATGGATATTTAGCGTTAATTTTACATACTTTTTTGGGAATATGTAAGTCCCGGAGGTTATATAAAATATTATAAAAGAATGCAACCGAGTCTTCGAGAGTCATAGAGCTAAAAGTACTTGCCCAATCTATTTTACTTAACTAAGAGTTAATTGTTTTAAATTCTGCTTGTGCGTATAGATAAATAGTACGGGGACTTGCTGCGAGCTCGCTTTCTCTCGAGCACTGAAGGTTAACACAAAAGGGTTTGTGGTGCGGATCATAAGGAACAAGGGGTTGGTGCGTTTCAGTTACAGTTACGCCGCTATTGCACAGTACCAGTACTAAGTCCAGGATGCGGTCGTTTATATTTGACAAATAATTGAATTGGTGTAAATTACATATATTTAAGTTGTCAAAAAATGTCATCTAGGAACTGCCTTGAATGTCAGTTGGTTCGTAAAAAATTGAGTCATCTGAGGTTTTCCACGATATATTAGAGATATTGAAATCACCAATTATTAAATAAGTGTCGTTAGGAGATCTCAGAACATTATCAGTCAGTGATTGAGAAAAGTTGGTCAATTGTGCATTCAGAGAGAAACCGCGCTGTTGATTACTAAACTACACCTATATAAAGATTAAATATTTCGCGATTCCTACGTAGCTTAATAGCGACCCAGATGTCCTCAGCTGAGGAGCAGAAGTCCGGGCGCGCGTCTGCCGCGAGCTCGCGGCGCACTGCGACCAGCACCCCACCGCCCAGCGCCTGCCCGGTGTTGGCGTAGTCCCTATCCCTTCGCCAAACTATATACCGCTCGTCAAATAACTCAGAGTCATTAATCCCGTCCACAAGCCAAGTTTCCGTCAAACAAATTACATCGTAAGAGTTCAGCAATACGTTCCTCAAAAATAACGGCGCCTTGGTTCGAAGTCCTCTGACATTTTGATAGTATATGTTAATCATTGTGAGATTTTAAAACGTGATAATAGATATCTATTATGGAAGATTTCCGACAACTTTTTATAAGCTTACCTACTAAACTAACGAAACCGATCATCTAAATAGCAGGTTCCATTACCTTCCTTTATCAATAAACACCTATTCATAAATCCTAATATCCAAATCTACGTAACAAGTAACTAATCGCATTCTTATGATGACGAAAAGAATTTTAATACTTGCACAAAGTCTAAAACCTTCTCATTCCATACCCATAATTTCAAGTACCTAGTAAGTAAATTATGACGTCTCTATTCCAATAACATTTTATTTTTCTAACTTATAAGTTTTCTTTCTTTAATACTTTTAAGTTTTCTTAATTAATTTTACCAAACCATTACTTCTGTATTGATACTCTCCTACTGGCAAAGTAGTAAAATACTTACGTTTATGCAATTTATTAAAATTGATAAGCTTTTGTATGCCTAATATAGGCATACAAAAGCTTGATAAGTTACTAAATTAATTCATGTTAGGTACCTACACGTGTTTGCAAGCTATATTTGACGACAACATCATATTGTTGACCTAAAAAAACATAGGTACCGTTACAGTCATGTTGTGCAGTCTTGATTCTAAAAACTCTCGGTATCGGATAGCTTTAACAATAATAAGTACCTATTACTAACTAAGTAGGCAGTAAAATGATGACGGTGATCTTACGAACATACAAATGACTTCTTTGACTTCTATGCATGGAATATTTTGTTCAACCGACTTACAATAGGAAAGAGTGTATCAACTGTTTGGATTTGTTTTTATAAGTACACAAACCTACCTTTCAGAAATCGATTCGAGAATTTATCATGTATAAAATACTTATTAGTTAGAAGTAATTTAAAACATATTCATATTTGATAAAACCAGTAAGATAGATCACTAGCCGGTGGATAATGTACCTAGGTATTTTATATTTATGATCAAAAATTTTTAATATTGAAAAATGGAGCCAAATAAAATACGTGTATACTTGTTCGAAGCTGACAGTATATTAACTCTTAAAACACAATTCATAATGAGGAGGTGCGTCACACATTACAGCGGGTTCGATTCCCACGCGGAACAAGAAAAAAAATCTTCCGTGTCTGGGTTTTTATCTATTTATGTATTTTCTTAGGTTGATTCCCTTTCTCGACTTACGTCGGTTTAATAAATACCTCATCCTGTAACCCACAGGAAAAAAGGTATCTATTTCCCCCTTTTTTTTTAAATATAATAATTGTGGTGCTTGTGCAAGATGAGTGTTTTGTGTGCGAGATGGAAAAAAGCAAAACATGAGTTCGTAAATATCTTCTGTTGACCACTTTTTTCTTTTATCTTCATTAATTGCCGTATCAGTGGTCACCCTGGATGAGCCGACAGAGCTAGTGGGCGAGGCCCTTCCCTGCAAAGCATCATCCACCTATTTATGTATTATTATATGTATTTATATTATATTATATGTTATTAAATGTAGGTATTATAGGTTCCCCCCCTAGTTCGCTACATGATATCCCATAACACAAGCTATGCTTACTCTGGGGCTATGTAGTTGGTGTGATTGTCTGGGGATTTTATTTATTATTTTATTTAAACTCAAGGTGAAATTCTAAACCCTGAATTAAACGGCCACAGAAAAACGGACTTCATCATTTACTTAAGTTACCGATAAAACCAAATTCTAGATTTTTTTCTCATGCAACAGCTTAATCATTAAGCCTTAATGTATGTTCCACACTTCCACAGTCTACAGACAACCCTATTTATTTTATTATTATTTTACTCTTTGTTTAATATGCTAAAGAAATAAAGTAAGTTTTTTTGGCGCGGGAACTTTTGAAAAGTGGTCAGGCTTTTTTATTTGAAAATTATTTTTTATTTTTTAATTAGTGTAAAGTTTCTCTAAATAAGTGTTAATAGATTAATTTAGTAGAAAGGGAGCTTTAAATTAAGTATGGGCGGTAAAAAACCCAAAAAAAGAAGATCCGAGAATGGAGCAAAAGAGCCCACGGACACCTCCGACTCGGAGTGTTCGGTGGATGAAATTAATAAATATGAACCTTTTAAGACTATTAATTATTTGAGGCTCTACCCGGAGGATGGAGGTAACTTTGAGTACCTAATAATCTATGAAAGCGAAGATCCCCAAAACCCAATTGGTGAGCGGGACCTAATGTCTCTAGGGAATCTCATAAAGAGAAATAATAAAGGCGTAAAGCGCTTTAAAAGAATTAACAAATTTAAAATAGGTGCCATTTTTGAAAGCCCAGGACTGGCCAATTTGGCTATAAGTAATGCCAAGTTACACAAAGATCTGAAAATCAAAGCATCTATTCCAGCAGCTTTTACGGAAGTCACTGGAGTAATAAGAAACGTTCCAGTGTACATTTCCAACAAAGATATTTATAAAGGAGTATCCAGTGCTAAAGATATCGTATCGGTTCGACGTTTTATGCGACGAGACCGGGATGCTGAAGGAAAATTCATCCTAAAGCCAACAACTTCAGTAAGCATCACTTTCGCCTGTCCTACACTGCCGGAGAGTGTGGATATAAACTCATGGTATTTTGAGGTGAGTACCTACATTCCACCTGTTACACAGTGTTTAAGATGCCTCAGATTTGGTCACATTGGCAAATTTTGTAAAAATGCACAGAAATGTTCAATATGTGGTGAAAATCACAACTTCAAAGAGTGCACAAAATCTGCTTCTCAAGCGATCTGCGTGCACTGCAAAGGTAATCATATTTCCATTTCTGCTGAATGTCCTATCAAAAAGCAAAAAGTTGAAGAAAATAGAAATAAAAATAAAAAATCGACATTTGGTAGTTTATTTGATAAAAAACAATTCCCTGACATTAAGCCAAACCCTGCTGATACACTGACCTCTATATTTACCACTGGACTGGCTGTTCCGTAAGTTTGACAGCTATTTTTTTGTGCCTATTTGAAGCGCCACTAGCGAGTAGCGAGTGTCCGCAGAACAAATTTTGACGTATATTGCAAGTGGCCGCCAGAGAAGTGCTTGCTTATTTATTTTATTTATTCTTTATTGTACACCACAGAAAAAAAAACAAAGTAAAACAAAAGCAGAAACATGGTACAAAAGGTGGTCTTATCACTAATAAGCAATTTCTTCCAGACAACCTTTGGGTGAGAATTGGAGACTAATTTATAGGGTGCCTAGGCGTACATATACTAAAATTTAACTAATATACAAATACTATAGTTATAATATAGTAATTTCATAAACTTACACACGAATAATACATAAATATAAAATATATACATATATCCACTAACTATAATGCTTAATATATATACTAAATAAATTAAATACATTGTACTATAATGTCGTGTCTTTAGAAAGGAAGTACTGCTTGACCAGTCTTTTAAATGTGTCAATTGATTTGGCAGACTTAATCTCCAGTGGCAAATTGTTCCACAGTGACACAGCATGGACAGTGAATGATTTCCCGTAAAAGTCAGTTTTATGCGGGGGTGTTGCAAGCATTAAATTATCAGCAGAACGTAGCTGTCGTAGGTGCTGTGAGTGTCTGTAATTAAATCTATTCCTTAAATACTCCGGTGAGGCCGGATTGAACAGTAAGCGATACAGCAGACATAGAATTTGAGTATTCCGGCGAAAGCGAATCGGAAGCCACTTGAGCTTAGTGCGATATTCTGAAACATGATCATATTTACGTAATCCAAATATGAATCTTATGCATAAGTTTTGAAGGCGCTCAAGTTTATTCATTTGGTCTTCGGAGATGTCCAGATAGCAGGCAGAACCGTAGTCTAGTATTGGGAGGAAAAGGGATTGTGCAATGGAAATTTTAGTAGGGATTGGTAGAATATTGCGCAAACGCTTCAAGGAGTTTGTGGCAGCAAACATTTTGCGACTCACTTCATCTACCTGCGCTTTCCATGAAAGTTTGTTATCGAATAGGATTCCCAGATTTTTTACCGATTTGCTGTATTCGATGATCACACCATTAAAAACAAGTTTGGGGCACATGTTCCAGTCAATTCGATCAATTGTTTTTGGGCTCCCTATTATGATCGCTTGCGTTTTAGATGGATTTACAGACAAGCCATGCTGTTGGCTCCAAGAAAGTATTTTGTCCAGGTCGTTGTTTATTGTACTGATTGCCTGCGGTAGATCCACAAGGTTTGTGTTGAGATAAATTTGGAGATCGTCTGCGTACATATGGTAGGAAGAAGTTAAATTATTTGAAATTGTGTTTATAAAAATTGAGAATAGAAGAGGAGACAGCACGCCACCTTGAGGGACGCCGGATGTGATACCAATCCAGTCCGAGCAGTATTCTTCGATACTTATACGCTGCCGACGTCCGCACATGTAAGAATGAAACCAATCAACCACGAATGGAGATATGTTAAGAGAGCGAAGAAGTTGTAACAAGATAGCGAAGTCAACAGTGTTGAAGGCATTGCTAAAGTCGAGCAGTGTTAACACTGTTAGCTTTTTGTGTTCCATGCCCAAGCGTATATCATCGGAAATTTTGACTAACGCCGTGATCGTACTGTGGCCGGACCGAAAACCAGACTGGAGTGGATTGAGCAAATCATTTTTTTGCAGGAAGTTGGTTAATTGTTTATGTACCAGATGCTCTAGGACTTTGGATAGGAACGGAAGGATAGAAATCGGTCGAAGGTCTTGGAACGACGAGGGAAGAGGTTTTTTAGGAAGTGGGATAATATGTGCATCTTTCCATAAAGCAGGAAAGTGACAAGCGCTGATGGAGTTATTTAGGATGATTGTTATGATAGGGAGAAGGAAGTTAAGTGATTTTATATTTTTTAAATATGAATTCGAATTTTATGTTGTTATTGTTATAAGCATTATATAAAAGTTATCAAGAATGAGGACATGTGTATATTGTAAGCGACTAGTTTTAGTACCACGGACACTCGCTACGTCCGACAGCGCCAAAATGGCGATTATCAAACGGGCACAAAAGCACTTTGACAGCCGCAGGGGGGTCACAGTTAGAACATTTGACATTGACAGTTTTGAGCTGCACTTAAAACGTCATCTATCGAGTTAAAATCGTTTCAACTCGCGTCGGTGTAACGAATGTTGTAATATTTGTACGACAGATGACTATAGCGTGCGTGCATGTCATAAAATTATAAACGTCAAAAGTGTCATAGTGATGCACTCGAGTAAGTTTTTTGCCACTTAATAATTCGAATATTTTACAATTATTTACTAAATTAAATGGCCATATCAAAAACAAACATTGTATTCTTTCTAAATGATACCTACCTTGTATCGTCGCCACTACTGTCTTAAGTTCATAAAAAAATACGGATGGTGAAAAGTTCATATAAATATCTGCTGATTTTACTTTGCTATTCATAAAGCCCTCATAGCAGCGGCCTATCTCCTGAAATCGTAGTTTTGTTTCATGAAATTATAATAATAATGAGATTTTGTTTTCAAAATATAACTTTCAAAGTGTGAAACTATGGGCACGTTAAGGACAGGCGTTGCGTCACGCGGGGCGTCATCGTGCGTTATTACTACATCGCCGGCTATACTAAGGAGCTATCCGCTAATTTAGAGGAAAGCCGGCGATGTGAAGATAATGCGTGAAGTCCCGCCCGATGCGCCGCCTATGCTTAAGCGTTCCCTATGTAAACATTGCATAAGTGACTTGCTTCTTTACTCATATACTTAAATGGATTTATAGGGAGGGCAGAGTGTTTTTCCTTCTTATAACCACTTCTTCACTTACCACTACCATAAGTAAGCTCACAATTTATTGGTGGCATCTTTTATAACTTAATATTGAAATTAAACGTAAAACAATGGAAATGAGACAGAAAAGTCAAGAAAAGACATAACCTAATGGGTACGGTACCTAGTTAGTTTAAATTTTTGCCACGCATCAAAAGATCTTTGTAGGTCTATACGTAATTGTGATATCACGTCACGTATTTATCATTTTTTTCTCTCGAATTATGGCCTCTAAATACTTATAAAAAACTTATTTTTCTAATTAATACAATTTACATTTCATTGTTAATACATTTTTTTATTGGTCTAGACTGCTGGTATCTATATTTGCGTTGTCTCTACACGGTAAATATACAAATACACTAACTTCTAGAAAATAATTTACTTGAAATTTTACCTATAAAATCATTTATGTAGCACAAGTATTTATTTAGTACAGTACAAGTTGGAGTGCACAAGAGTGTTTTTTTAAATTCGATATATTTGACAATCGAGTCCTTCGAGTAATAGTCGATTATCATAGAAAAATATGGCGGCCGGGCCGGCACTGCCGGCCGGCACAAAATGGCTGCTTTTTGTGGTGCGTGCACGCATGATTTCAAGTAACGTTTTGTGATTTTCTTCTCTATCCCTGGTGTTTGCTGAACGTTGAGTAGAGCTCAGACTCCTCCTCTGAAGCCTTTACCTGTTTATTTTCCTGAGTAGAGCACCATTGCTCCTCGGAAAACTGCGAAAGGACGCTTTTAAGACTGTGCTATTAACAGTGCTTGTTTTGTGTTTTTAGTGCTTTTTTATTATTTACTTAACAAACAACATGTATTGTATGTTGTGTGGTAAAGTAACAGGTGAGAAACATAAAACCACATTTTTTTTCCAATCATTCACATTTACTTGTTCCTTCCACATACCTACCTACCTATTACGCGCTTTAAATATACTAAATAGACAAATGTCCTGATCGGGGGACCAGCCAGTGAAATTACAGTTCCAAAATTGGAACTATCTTAACAGGGGAAGGCATTAGAACTATCTACATACTGATGCACACCACTTTTTTCTGCTCTATTTTGCTGTGTTTCAATGTACTTCGTCCAAGTCCATTAAACCATTAATTTTGTTTTTATAGCTGGAATACCTCTCCATCGTTTTCCTAACCAACGAAATTTCCCTGAGCGGTTTAAAGTTTGGGTGACTGTTGTTGGTGGAAATGTGGAAAACCCAGAGAACTGTCTTCAGTACCTTCATAAAAGAATTTGTGACTTGCATTTTAGGATGCAAGACAAAATGAGAAACCGTCGCTTAAGTGCTTTAGCAGTACCTTGTCTTCATCTACCAAGTAAGTTAAATTAAAAAGATGAAATATATTATGAATAACTAAAGTACCTTTTAAACATCAGACATAACTAACTTTAATAAGTTAAGTCTGATGTTGAAAAGTTATTGCAATTCCAATAGTAATTAGTGAGTGGTAATTTCAGTTTGTTTTTTATTGGAGTTATTAAGAAATGCGGCATTTGTGTGAGTAACCTACCATTGATATTAAACACTAGAATGACTGAATGAATACCTTTAAAGGCCTAAAGTAGTTATTAATACAGTTTATATGGTTATAAATAAATAAATAATATTTTATTGTATAGATTGTTGGTTGAATATTAATTATTAACAGTAAAAGTACTAGTTTCATAAATTTGTAGACATTTTTCATTGTGTTTTGTACTCAATCCACACATTAGAGCTGTGGTATTTGGGCAGATTTTATATGATGGAGGGTCTTTCCTAAGCCTGTGTGCTGTCATCTTAAACTTCATCTTCACTTACCATCAGGTCAGATTGAGGTCGAAAACACAGCAGACATTACCACTTGAGCATAAGTAACATACTGACCACTATAGTAATAGTCCGTTAGTATACTAACCGAATATACTATACTAGCCAAAATATATACATTATAAATTATAATACAGCAAAGCCGGTTTTTTTTAGATATTTTCGTAGTATAATGTCCTACTGCATCCTACTTTGGGGCAATGCCGCAGATAATCACACAATATTTACACTGTAGAAAAGGGCTATTCATGCAATGTATAAATAAACATGGAAATAGAGTATCTGTAAGAGAAAAGTTTATAGAAATTGGTATCTTGGTGACTGTTCCACTCACTTTCTTAGCTATATAGTGTCGGCTATCGGGTCACCTGAACTATGACTATTTTATTCCATTCTTCTTTAAATACTCTGGTCCCAGTTTGTCATGTTCGTGTTGTGAACATGACATACCTACACCTACTATGTAAGCAATTTGGTTGTGGCATGACATTGGCTCTCACAATAAGCTGTCTTGTGTTTGTTTTTTTTAATGTCATGATGAATTTGTACTGTATGTACCTATTTGTATTAATTCGTATAAACCTGACAGAAAAAGAGTCCGCCGGCTTTTTTTGTCTCTTGGTCTATTGTAATATCTTGTTCAATAACTATCAACACCTTGTGAAAGCCGAATTACAAAATTGTGACATCATTAAGCGGCCATTTGATAGTCTTATGATGAATCAATTATAATTATAATTACATTATAATTGATTATGTTCACTGCCTATCTTAATGGAAACTATAGAAAGACTATGCGGAGCCTCATGCCTCTTGGAGCAAACTTAAAGCTGATGTATTCTATTTTAAATTCCAGTATGGTGTAATCCGCCCAATGTAGCAAGCACTTCATCAGTATACATATCTACCAATGATGCAACTGTTGAACAAGGTAAAAACATTTTGAAATGTAGTTTCTGCTCAACATGTCTTTTGAATATCAAAATACCTAAATAACCATATTATAATCAAGTACATAGAAAACATATACTTATGTACAAATAATTCTTGTGAAACTTGACACAACTTAATTAGAAAGTAAAAATAATAATAGCATCATAATTAATTATATTGTACACATCATTATTTTACAGTGCAACTTTTGCTTATGATTTAAGTATGCACCAATGATATAAGACTCTACTTTATCCTTTGGTATTATGTTCTAATTGTGGTAACTATAAATTTTCAGTTGAAACTACTGAACCGGCTGCTGTGGCTACAACGGCGTCTTATATTACAACATCAATGAATACAGATGAACATATTCATACATTGGAGCTTTCTCTAACAGAAAAATGTGGTATGTTTTGTCTTTTGTTATGTAATCCGAACTTATGTACATCATGAGCTTCCTAGTATTAATGCCTATAGTAATTGTATAAAAATAAAAATTTATTAAAATAACTTTAGAACTAAGTTTTACTATAGCATTATGGGTCAAGCTTATTCAGCGCCTCTGTCGGAATTAAGTAGTTAAAAAAATATTATGATGGAATTTTAGTATTATTGTATGATTATTATAAGATTTACAGAGGGGTACAAAGTCTATTTAATGTTATTTAACAAAAATATCTTCTCTTACGTAAAAAATATCTAAAAAATTGTTTATTTCTTCTTTAACAATAAATGACATCCTTCGGCAATTTCAAAAAAAGATATGCTACAGTATGAGTATGCTACAGATTTTATTATTTTTCGCTATTTCATTAATAAGGTCAAATAAAATTTTCTGTTTTATTATAATATTTGAGTTCTTTTTTATTTTAACTAAAAAGTGAAGATCGCGGTGTTTTTCAAATTCTGCTATTTGATTGCCTATACCTACATTTTAATTTTCCAGCTCTCAATAACTATAAAGTTATGGTTTATATTTTTTTGTGTACTGTAGAGATAGTTTAAATTCAAATAAATTTATTTCCAGGTGATAGTGCCGTAATCATGATGCATGATTCTGTATCTAATGTTGCAGCCTCAGTGAATTTAATTAATGAACACTCCTACTGCTTAAGACCTGGATTCGAAGAAATTGGTAAGTATATTGAATTTAATATAGAAGTTATAAACATTTTATTAACTAAGTAATCTCTATTTCATAAAAATACATACATATTTCAGCGAAAAATATTTTCGTATTTCGTACCTTTGAGAGCATGTTTTTAGAAGATGGGTTAGAAAAAAACATAATATGAAAGTATTATCGTAATATTTATTGTATGATAAGTATAAGATTAACAAAGTTCAAAGTCCCTTTGATCTTAATTTACAAAAAACATCTTTTCTAAGGGAAAAATATCTAAAAAGTTTCTTTTCTTCTTTTATAAAAAAGCAATTTCAAAAATATATTCTAGTTAATGTTTTTGCTGTCATCAATAATTTTTTTATAAGAGAAATAATAAATACAGACACAGAATATTTAAGTTTCCTTCTTAAAAGTACCCGTAACCGGTGATCATGTATGAAAAGATTAATGAACGTGGAGGAAGCGAAAGAGGTATGTCTGGATCGAAGCAATTGGTGTTCCCTTGTCTCTGCCTACCCCAAAAGGAGACAGGCGTGAGGTTATGCATGTAATATTTCTTTTGGCCAAGTGATCAAGCTTCTATATTCATAACTTAGCCACGAGACAATAACTTTTGCGAAAAATGTGTCTTGAAGCAATTTATTCTATAATTATACCATAATAATTTATACTAAGTAACATATTCATTAAAATTGTGATGAAATATATTATGCGACAAGAAGGGCAGCTCCCGTATAACTGTAAGGTTATTGTTAAAAAAAAATGTTTAATATAATGTTAATATTAAATATGTTAATCTTCAGGTGATAGCGCCGAAAAGACGATGCATGATTCTGCATCAAATTTTGCAGCTTCAGTGAATTTAATCGAAGAACACTCCTACTGCTTAACACCTGGATGTGGACAAATTGGTAAGTATATTGAATTTTATATAGAATTTATATTTATTTTATTTACAAAATAATCTCTATTTTGGCTCCATACAAAATGTACTGGGTTAATTTTAATTAGCGCATCAATCCTCGCCAATCCCAACAACATATTTTTTTCAAGTTTTTAATAATGTAAATAATTTCAGTTTTACCATATAAAAAATATTTATTGTCCCTAAACTGGCGTTACTGTATTTACACTGTCGCCACGCACCTCGCATACAGAAGTACATACAGAGTAATAAATAACACAGGTTTTTTTTTTTTTTTTCGTATTATTTATCAAGTTTTGTGAAAAGTCGTGGAACAAATGTTGTTGGGACTGATGTGGAGAGGCTGCATACAAGAGGTGATGCGCTAATTAAAATTAACTCGGTATTTAATAAGTAATCAGTAATTCTTAGTATCACCTGAATCATGCATATTATTGACTATAAAAACAAGCTTAATGTACAAAATTCTTGATTCCCTAACTATTAGTAATGTCTTTTTTCAGATTCATTAGCTGAACAATGTTCCGAACCTATCACTACACAACGCCATCCTAGAGAAGAACAGAATAACTTCTCAAACACATCCAATCTTGTTCAGAAAGGTTAGTATACAGACAGTCAATAAAGTCTATAAATAAAATATCTATTTAATATAATACCTATTTAAATACCTAACTCTTTTTTGAGTCAAGCTTGCAACTGAAAATGTTGGTCCTGTGGAAATATCAGGAGATAAGTAGCCATCTTTTGAATGCTTATATCTCTTATTGTTTAAAGATGACCATTGACCAGTTTTACAAAGTTTCAAAATCAGATGATGACATGCGAGTAAAATTCACAAACGATCCGTCAGACATTCGGAGATCACTTAGAATATTAACTCTTCTTTCTCGTTGTAATAAGAAATTCCGCATCCACCACCTTCTCTTTCTACGTTTCAACACACTCGATATAATTACTATGTACGCAGCACTAATAGCCACAACCTCCTCGGGCGACATTTCTATAAACACTGAGAAGTGTGGTCGACAAAATGATCCGCGACATGTATCTCGGCACGTTCCACGTAGTTGTTGAGGAACATGTTCCGCAACATGTTGCTCCATTTGTCCCCTAGTGTATCCGTGGCTTTAAGGTCACATTAATAAGCCATAGTTGGCTTTTTGTCACAGATAAGAAAGAAACCATTTAAAGTAATCTTTGTATTTTACTAACATAAAATTTCACTTAAAAATTTACAGTTACATAGAATAATATATAGAAGAACTTTATAATTTTATATAAAAAAGTACATAAGTAATCAGCTCTAATTTCAGGTAAACTTGACCAGCAAACTAGGGTTTGAGACTGAATTTCGTATTTCCTGTGATTTTTTATAATGATATTCAATAAATTTTAATCTTTTTCAGGTAAAAGGTCTTCACGCATCATTGTCTCGACGCATTTAATGACAAAACTCAAGACCAGCATGCGGCAAGTAAAAAACTTAAAGCGAGAAATTATAAGACTGCGAAAACGTGGATTAAACTTCAAAGAGAGATTGCAAAATGCGGAAAAATTGAATGCAAACGTTGCATTTAAAACCATTGCAACAAACATGACCAATCCTGCTAAAATATTTACAATGATGCAGTTAAGAGAGGGAGCAAAAAAACCAAAGGGACGGCGGTTTACTTTAGAAGAAAAAATTCTTGCTTTGTCAATATTTAAAAGGAGTTCAAAATGTTACTCTTTCTTAGCAAGCAAATTTGCATTGCCATCAAAAAAATCTTTAAAGGTACTTTTGTCGACCGTACAATTAAAACCAGGTATTAATTCTATCATTTTTGCAAAACTTAAAAAGACGGTAGCTCATATGAATACTGATAATAAATTATGTAACCTTATATTTGATGAAATGTCCATTACCCCTCAGATACATTTTGATTCATCTAAAGATGAATTGAAGGGGTTTACTTGTAATGGACGAAAAATATCAGACCATGTTCTGGTATTTATGATAAAAGGAATTAAAGCTAATTTCAAACAACCAGTAGCTTACTATTTTACTAATAGTTTAAGCAAAAGCGAATTAAAATCCATTTTAACAGAAGTAATTAAAAATATTCAAGCCACTGGTTTGCAAGTAATAAGCACAGTTTGTGATCAGAGCACCGTAAATGTTGCTACTATAAATAGTTTAATAGACGACACTAAGTCAGACTATATGCGAAGGGAACGGGAATTTCGATTTACGCATTTTAAAATAAATAATCAGTTAATAATTCCACTTTATGACGTTCCGCATTTATTGAAGGGAATTAGGAATAATTTACTGAATAAAGATATAGTGTATCTCGATGAGCAAGATACTAAAAAAATTGTAAAATGGGAATATTTTGAAATGTTATACGCAGCAGACAAGTCATACGGGGAACTGAGGCTCGCGCATAAGCTAACTGAAGAGCATGTAAATAAAGAAAAAATAAAAAAAATGAAGGTTAAGACTGCAGCTCAATTATTTAGCCATAGTGTAGCTATCGCAGCTGAACACTTGACTGCGAGAGGTGACCTACCCTCGGATTGCCGCAACCTTATTCCTCTTGTGCTCTTGTTAGACAAATTGTTTGACTCATTAAATGGCAACACGTTTCATATTCCCAGTGGAAAAATTTATAAAGGTAGCGTAAAACGGAATTCCCCTCACCATAAACTGTGGCAAAATGCTACAAAAACATTAAAAACATTAAAATTTATTGTTAAAAAAATATATGATGGAAAAGTTCGATTTATTGAGACATCTGTTCCCTCGGTTCAGAATTTTATTAAGACTGTAGAAGGTGTACAGAATCTCTGGAAAATTCTCCAACAGAAATACTCTTTTGACACTTTATTGACGCGTAATTTGAACCAAGATCCAGTCGAAAATTTCTTCGGGAATATTAGAAGCTATGGTGTACGGAATGTGGCGCCAAATTGTGTTGCCTTTGAAGGTGCCTATAAATCACTATTATTAAATAACTATAATGCGCCCCATTCCGTTCAGGCAAACTGTGAGGAGGATAAAAACGATTGTCTTCAATCTTTAGACTTCTTCCTCACAGAAAAGTCTAGTTCTAATATTCCCGAACAAGCTACAGTGAGATATGTATACAACGAAGACATTTTTAATGCTACTGAGCAAGTCATAGGAGATAAAGGCCAGCATAATTATGTTTGCGGCTGGGTCATTGGCAAATGTTTAAAAAATGTGACAAAATCTTGTCGATTATGTAGGCATGATTTAAAGTCTCAAGAAGAAAATGAAGAAAACGCGTTCATAAAATCAAAAGAGTACAATAGAAAAAAAAGATGGCTTTGTTACCCGAATGAGAAAATTTTAAAAACATTTAAAGAAATCCAAAGTGTTACGTGCACCTTTCTTAAAAAAGATGTTCCGAAATACAATTTAAAAATTCACATTAAAATGATCTGCGACACATTAATTAAGTATGAGTTTAATTGTCCGGAACACAAAGAAAAACTAAAAGATTATTTCCTTAATACCACAATAAATATTATTATTTATAGTTGGTGTCGTACAATAAATCGAATTCTTTCAGGAAAAATTACATACTCTAATCAGGATAATGATGAATTAAAGTTGGCAGCCCATGTGTATTATACAAAACATAAACATAATAAAAACCCTAAATAAATAAATGTCTACTTTATTTTCTCCTTTATTTTTGTTTTATTATACATCATTTGCCCTCTGCACCAGAGGTCCCGAGTTCAAATAGTGGTTATTTGAGCTGTTGGTGTTTTATAACACCAGCTCATTATCAAACGTGTTCTAAAGTTTGACTTTGTTAAACAGATGCTGTCACTTTTATTATTTTTAGAACAACAGTGAGCATCAGTTTTAATTAAGTCAAACTTTAGGACACGTTTGTTAATGCGGTGGCTTTGATTTATACCTATATACTACGAAATATATTTGCACCAAAATATAGATGGCAGCACGAGAGCAATAAAAAATGGCGGCTCCTCAATCGGGGTGACAAGTTTTACGCCAAGTAGGCTCTCTATTCCTTTTGGTATATTTATCTTTCTCTATGGACAGCCGCCAGTCCAGTGGTAAATATAGAGGTCAGTGCTGCTGATAACATTAAATTAATTTTTAAGTCCCCAGAATTTTTAAATATTCTTCTTTCTTCGATAACAAAGATTGTAACAGAAAATAAAATAGATAATGAATTTAAAATAACATCAGAAAATATTAAAACAGTTCTTTTTGAAACATTTAATAAGAGCAATAACACAGAGATTATGCAACATTAGTAAGTAATGGATCAATTAAACATTGTTCAATGGAATGCTCAAAGTTTACCAAGTAATAGACTTTCTTTTACTCACTTCTTAGTTGAAAATAAAATACATATTGCTATTATTTCAGAGACGTGGCTTAAGCCACATATTAAATTTAATATTAAACATTATAAAATTGAAAGATTAGATTCTGGTAGTAAACACAATGGTGTTGCTATATTAATACACTAGCTGCTGCCCGCGACGTCGTCTGCGTGAACGCTATGCAGCACCAAACGCACCTACGATTATAACACTGCTAGCGTGATAATATGTAGCCTATATGTTGACCCGACTTCTTAACTATCTTCATGCCAAATTTGAAGTAAATCCATGCAGTACTTTTTGAGTTTATCCCGGAAAGACAAACAGACAAAAATTCTAAAAACTATATTTTTTGTTTCTGTTTCGATTGTAGATCATACCTCAAGTATTCTTTTAAAAAAATATTCAATGTACAGTTTTGACTTTCCTACCATTTTATTATATGTATAGATAATAGTTTACAATATGACAAAATAAAAACATTTAGTGATGACTCAATACAAAACATAGCTGTTAAATTGCATTTTAACAATAAAATGATTTCTATAATTAGTTTCTATAGTCCAACGAATGCCTGTTCCAGCTTTTCTTATTCTAAGCTTGATAACCTAATTAAATCTGTCCCAGGACCTTTAATTCTGGCAGGTGACTTTAATGCTCACCATACTATGTGGGGATGTAACAATACTGAGGCAAACTCCTATATCAATTATCTGGAAAACAATGAAAAAGTTTAATAAAACTTACACCTACAATAATAAAGATACCTCCACTTGGATTTTTGATTTTTTAGACAAGTATTCTTCAGACACTCAAACTGCATCTAGTTTAAATATTTCAGCTCCATTAACAGAAGAAAATAAGTTTTTAGTTTCTCCATTTACCATATCAGAGTTTGAAACAGCTCTAAATAGCAGACGTGACACTGCCTTTGGATTGGATCATATACCTTATAAGATGTTAAAGAATCTCAGTCGTTACAGTAAAGAAATTTTTCTCACAATTTTAAATTTACTTTGGACAAGTTCAAGCATTCCTCCCGATTGGAAAATTGATTGTCTTATTCCAGTTTTAAAGCCAGAGCAAAACAAAAATTGGGATTGGTTTTGAATTAATTACACATCTGGAATTTAGGTTTGGGGGGGAGGGGAGGGGAAGGGGGGGCGAAAGGGGGTCTCCCCACCACGATGCGGAGTTGCGGAGATGGCTAGTTTTTTTTTTATGAATTTTGAAGTTTGCTATTTATAACCTCAAAAATTGAGTTATCAATCACTGATTAGTGGTGATTTTGGTAAAACTACAGTATATGGACCGTCGAATTTAGGGGGGGTGAGGGTGAAAGGGGGGAGGGGAGGTGGTTGGTGATCCTTGTAGTAAGTGAGAAAATCGAAGATAAAATTTAGGGGTTAGACTCGGTTTTGTGCGTTTATAAAAAAAAACTAATCATATAAATTGCATTTTTGTATGTAAAATATCGTTTCAGTATAGGAAATTTCAAACACGTATAATTAAAAAACTATGTATGCATCTCCGCAAAACAAGAGGGGTATTAATCGAAAGGGGAAACCCACCCCTACATAAATAAACCCATTTCAATCCAATTTTCCAGATGTGTAATTCAAAACCCAACCCTGAAAATCTTTCAAATTGGTCAAACTACCATAAAATATACACTGATGCATTTAAAACTGAAAACAAAGTTTCGATGGCTTTTTATCATATTAATATTAAAATAGGTCACGGATCTGGCTTACCGAATATTCTTAGCATTTTTTCTGCAGAAGTTAGCCTAAAAGTTCGTTTCAAAGTCGGCAATGACGCTGGGCTCAAGGAACACTATACTCAAGAGAAGAAGCGCCACTTCATACAAAAGAAATTACCCCGTCAAAGAAATAGTACCTGCTAAGTAGGGTCAGATAGCGCTGGGTGTCGGCTTTTTTAAGCTGGCGGGAAATTTAAAATTCATGCATTCTCTTTATGGCGGGAGATTTAAACTACTACGAGATCGACTAGGTGGGGTACCACTTTCATTGTGTAATATTATAATTTTATTCTTAATAATGTTACCTCGAGCAACAGTGTAAATATTAAAAATAATCATGAAGCACAAAAACAACAGCTAAATATATTGCTCGAGACAAAATACAATCTTCAATAAAACAAGGATATTTTAGAATTTTTCAATATTTTTAATTTTTTCAAGAAATGTTTGTTAGCCAACTTACTGTAGGATTGTCATTTGAGCCACAGTTGGTTCTTACAAGTAAAACAACCACAGCTATTTTCCAAAGGATCTTTGTTGATACTCCTTACGGCTAGTCTTTCAATTTTATTTCTTTTATTTGGTTATCCCACAGCCGTTCATAACCATTTAATAACTTGAGTCAGCCCAGTTGTGATGGTGGTTTTCTTTTAAATCCTATAAACTCAATATTCCTTATAATTGTTTTTCACTGGATGATAAATTCCTTATGTGGACTACTGGCTGTCCAATTAGTTTTAAATACTTGTCAATCTTCCTTGTGGAGGTGAGGTGGAGTTTAGTAAATCGAATAAATTATTGAAATGTAGGAGGAAAGTGGCCGTTGCAATGGTTACCGCAGGCATTTAATCTGAAAAAGAAAATGTAACTATGAGCACTCTGTCAAAAATCTCTTTACATATACTGATCTCTTACACTACTGGTTTCTCATTTGATAAATGGTAAAGAAATGTAAATTGAATATGAAAACAATAAAATCATTATTGGAAATAATACAAAATTTTATAATAAATTACAGCTCAATATATTTTAAAGTATTTTGGCATGATGTTAATATCTATTTTAATATTTATTTGCATTTTATTATTAATATGTACTTTACAAAGAGCAGAACTATAAGATATACTTAGTCATAATTTATTTGAGTTTATTTACTTTTTTTGTTCAAGCTACTGCTGTATAGGGAGGGTATCATGGATGGGGCTTATTTACTCCCTTATTATTCCTTACTTTATGTATTTACGTTTATGTGTACTGGTACTAAGATAAATATATATAATTGCCGATAGAATGATCAAAGTTTAACTTACTTGTTGATGCTTTTGTATATACTTATGCCCATTGTCAAAATATCTGGGTGGCCAATTTCACTCGCATTTTCTTTTTCATTGGGTTTGATATGACGCTTTGATAGGTATGGAGTGAACACAAAGTGTCGATTAACAGAATCAAGTTCAAAGAACTGTTCAATATGCTTCCAAGGATAACCCTCCATACAGGGTATAAACAGGTGCTAACACAGCGTAATACACAACACAACGTATGTAAAACTTCTGCTAAAGTGAATACGTAAATCTAAGTGTAAGAAAATAAAACCAAAAGCCGAAAAGGAAATACAATCAACACAAGCAACAAAATCTCACAATGAAAACGTAAATAAATATGGCCGCCGGCCGGTCGGTCGGTAATGGCCGCCGTCATTTGTTGCCATAAAAAAATGTTCAAAAATCCGCCGATATACTAAGGGGGTGTCCATTAATCACGTGATCTTTTTTTAGCATTTTTTAACCCCCCCCTCCCGCATTGGTGATACGTAGTGAGGTTTAAGACCACCCCCCCTCCCCCTTCTCAACATCACGTGTATTTTTAGTACCTACAACGAATCTTAAATTTTTCTGAATATTATCTTAATTTAAATACAGGTATAAACTATAATCTTATTTTATTCTGAAATTAAGGACCATAATAAAAATGTCTACACCAGGTTGCAAGTTTTTTTTTATTGCCATAACAATAATAATAAACGAAGAGTGTAATCATAGGAAAAACATGTTTTGTACTAGTACATGAATATATTTAATGTATATTGTCCTCGGACCACGGATTAGCAAGACATTCTTAATATTGCCGCTTAATATTTGTTTAAAAATCGCGCGTTAGACGAAAAAATAAATACACGAGATATCTTACTACACCCCCCCCCTCCCCTTGTGTTATTTTCGTGATTTTTATCAAACCCCTCCCCCCCCTTTCAAGCCTCACGTGATTAATGGACAACCCCTAACCTAATATTTAATTTCATGTTAAAATTAACCTTAAGCTCCAATATTTTAATAAAATTAGGTATATTTTTTTTATAGCATTGTTAATCAAAGAAGTTTGATAATAATGTCACTGTTTTTAAAAACAAATCACGAACTTATGAAACTATAATGCAGCGATATGCGCCAACAATAGCAACACTTAATCCAGATCAACGTCATCGTATTACAGAACGTACTCATGTATTGATACTAGTTTTGAAACTAGTATCAACGACTTTCTTTATTACAAAACGTTGCCTAATACTAGATTCAATGACCAGATATCACTTGAGTACTACATGATTTAAACTGTGTTCACGCTTATTATAGAACTTTACTTATGCATATGCCAATGATTGAAACTAGTTTCACAACTGTATTCACTTGAGTGTGCTTTCTACCATACTTGAGCGTACTTCAAATTAAGTTTGTGTTGTTGTGAACTGTGGCTTAGAGAAAATCTAGATAGGTACGCGATTCGTGCCTTGTTTAATAGTGATCTGTATTAACTACAATGGATCCTTTCGGTGATATTGACCATTACGATAATATTTTTATACACGAAGTGCGTATTCCACGACAATTATTACGAGATGTACAGGATCCCTTCGCAATGGACGAGCTAAACTTTAAAAAAAGATATAGTTTTACACAATCTACAGTAAAAGATGTGATTTTACCCATGATTTATAATGAATTATCTAAATCTGATCAGCGAGGGTGCCCCATTGCGCCTGAACTTCAAATTCTCGTGTGCTTAAGATTTTATGCCACAGCATCATTTCAAGTAAGTGTAGGGCATTATTACATGCTGGTAAATTTTTGATAAGATAACAGTTGTTGTATGATTATTACAAACAATAATTTTACTATTTCAGATTGTGTGTGGAGACTTACTGAATTTATCACAACCTGTTGTGTCAATAATAATTGCAAAAGTATCTAATTTACTGGCCCGATTATGTCAACGCTTTATAAAATTTCCTCAGAATATGCAAAATGTCCGGACTCAATTTAATGATTTAGGGAAAATTGGTACCTGGCCAGCAGTGCGAGCACGGTTCTTTTTTCACGATCGTGTTTACGCTTCCGAATTTAAGAGGATTGCCTAATATTGATGGGGCTGTAGATTGTTTTACGTTTCGTTTTATTTTTGAGTGATAAATATAAATATATTTTCATCGTAAAAAGAAGCGACAGTTACCTATAATTTAACCGTAGGTACTGCTTCTATCGAAAAACAGATAAATAATTTAAAACATTGACAATTTTGTCATATATCATATAGAATTTAACGCAATTTATAAGACATTGTAATCTAAACTTTACTTATGCATATGTCAATGATTGAAACTAGTTTCACAACTGTATTCACTTGAGTGTGCTTTCTACCATACTTGAGCGTACTTCAAATTAAGTTTGTGTTGTTGTGAACTGTGGCTTAGAGAAAAACTAGATAGGTACGCGATTCGTGCCTTGTTTAATAGTGATCTGTATTAACTACAATGGATCCTTTCAGTGATATTGACCATTACGATAATATTTTTATACACGAAGTGCGTATTCCACGACAATTATTACGAGATGTACAGGATCCCTTCGCCATGGACGAGCTAAACTTTAAAAAAAGATATAGGTTTACACAATCTACAGTAAAAGATGTGATTTTTTCGTCGCAAGCAGTGTTGCAGATTGATAAAGTGTTTTTCGCCAAATCATATAAAGATATTTATCACATGTTGTTATCTTATATAGCTATGGAGTTATTATAAAATGAGAAATTAGTAGTAAATTATGTTTGAATTATATTATGGTGCCTTTGATGGCTTTGAAAAGTTTGAACTTGCTTTTCGTAAATAAAAACTATATTGGAATTCATAATTTTAAGTGACTTTACTTAGTAGTTGGCAACATTACATTTAGCTTTTACGTTTCGTTTTATTTTTGAGTGATAAATATAAATATATTTTCATAGTAAAAAGAAGCGACAGTTATAATTTAACCGTACTGCTTCTATCGAAAAACACATAAATAATTCAAAACATTGGCAATTTTCTCATATATCATATAGAATTTAACGCAATTTATAAGACATTGTAATCTAAACGTTGCGTATAACGTAACAGACCATTACTTTTTGTTATTAAATGTAATGGGAAACAAATTTTTTTCAAAGAAAACCCAGTATCAACTGAGTCAGATATTTGAAACTAGTTTCAGGTAATCTGGTTTTGATAATTGTTTTGTAATAAGACTTAAGCTCAAGTCAAGAATCAGCTGGTGAACAACGCTTACGTGAAACGAGTATTAAGTCTCGTTCTGTAATACGAGTAGAGTGTGATAAACGGCTTAAAATTAAAAACGAACTTATCCATTTACTTTTTTTCAAAAGTTACTTATATAAACTGCTTATCTGCTTATGTGCTTATTTAAAAAGTTTCGTTTAAAAACGGACCTAATGCTTAAACTTAAAAGCAGTAATGCATAGTCGTTTTTGTTATTAATAGCTTATTTGAAATTTCGTTAACAATACGTAATGTTAAAACTTAAAAACAGTGATTAATTAGTTATTTTAATCGTTTATATAACCATATATTTAATTTCGTTGGATAACATAGCTTATTCCCTTGAATTAAGAACGCTTTTTGTTAATTAGGTACCTGTTATTAGATAGAAATGGAATGGAAGTTCACAATATTTTTCTAGATGGCTCTGGGCACTATCGTATAAATACGTAGGTACTAATACAATATAAATACTTAAATTGAATGAATACTATGAATAGCAGACACTAGAAAATAAATTTTATTTTTGATCATATTGCGGCGTACTTTAGTTTTATTTATGTGCATTTTTAAATTTAGTCATTAGTTCCAATGTTCATGTTTGTAATGTTTTTTTACTAAATGAAAAACAATAGATCTAAACTTAAACTAAACAAAAAAAAGTATAAGTAATTCATAAGTTTTTAAAACTTTTATTCAAAACGTGAAGTGATCACGCAAAATTTGCCACTCATTGCATAATAGATGCTTCCACCAATTAGGTAAAAGCGCCACTAGTATATTATACGCCACTAACCAAAAAAGCAAATAAGCAGTTAAGCAAAAACGAAGATAACTCATCAAAATTCCTAAAAAAAAAAAAAGTTTTGCTTGGTGGTACGATCCCTTCTGTTCTGGGTCCGCCTGGCTAGCGACCACCCTTTATATAAAGTCTGCCGCCAAATGTTACCGCTCCGGCGGTAATGTGTTCCGGCAATATTGTATAAAGAGCCAGTTCCTTCCTAAACCCGTGTGCTTTCATCTTCGACCTCATCGTCACTTACCATCAGGTGAGATTGAGGTCAAACGCGGGTTTGTTTAGTCATTTATAAAAAAAATAAATAAATAAGGTAGTCCGCTTTTAAGCAACTTTTTGTTATGTATTTGAAACATTTGATTTAGTAGGATTATAAATCAAATTTCCTCACGAATCGCAAACCATTTTTGCTTTTATTCCCTTACAATAAGAACGCTTTTTCGCCCATTCAACATCCGCCATGTTGGTCACAGACTACTATTTGGCATTTGTCGAAAAGTTGGCTAATATTTCCCTAGATGGCTCTGTTCACTGTTGTGTAAATTTGGGAGACGTACTTTTTAGAAAAAGCTAATAGACGTTATGTGCCTATTTTAAAAAGTGACTTATACGCTTATTTAAAAAAGCGTGCATTTTAGAACGCTTTTCGTTTAAACGCCTATCACTGAATACGAGCAAGATTTGTGTATGTGTGCGTGATGTGTGTACGTACATACACCCATAGATGAAAATAAGTACTAAAGTATAGATGGCCGTCTCGCCGTTTTTGCACTTGGGCGCCAACTAGGCCCCGGGACCGGAACTAAAAAGCGGGGAAAGGGTGCGGGCGGGGTCATGCTTCATCTAAAATATTAAAGAAAGTTTTAGAACTACTTGCAGAACTTCAGCCTAAATGGAAATAATCCTCGAATTATCCTCGAACAACAAAAAGTCTAAATTGGTAAAAAGTTGAAAACGCAAACGTATTTCACTGAAAACCAACGGATTCTCAGTGATACAACGTCTTTGAATCGCATAGTGCGTAATACAACACAAAATTTGTGTTGCCAGGATTTAAAAAAATATTCCTCCCAGCTATTGATACTGATTCAGTTTAGTAGTTTTTTTTTATTTGCTCACAAAAAGTTGTTACAGGAAACATATGAAAAAACACCAAAGTTGATAAAAAAAATGAAAAAACACTAAGGGACAACTCAGACCATGTTGATCTGTAAAATTGTAGCCATAGATATGCTTATTCAAGATTTTAGTAAATCAAATATTACCTACTCAATAATTAGGTGAGTATTAATGCGTGGTTTTCATTAAGCAAGCTACAATAGGTTTATTTGAATTAAAGTGAATAGCTTAATAGTGTGTTATTAAATCTACTATTAATTGTTACTTTTTTTGAGTGGCAGCTCTATTATGAACGCTATTTGAACGCATTTTTTCTACTCGTAATAGTTCCGAGCCCAAGGGTATGGTGGCGTTAGTTTATATCAGAATTTCCCAATTGTATGGAAGACGAACTAGCATGCTGCCTAGCTAGTCCCTTGGCCTAGTCGGCCGGACCGGACGTTCAACCGGAATTTATTTTTGGGCTGCTCTGCTCTAGTCGCCTGGACGTTTGAGTGGTTAAAAGATTTGTTGGTATACCGTATAAGTACATTTAAAAAACGTATCCATTGACGGAAGCAAAGAAACAGTAATTTCAACCTACTTATGTATGGGTGATACTTTACGGCCAGAATTAGTTTGTGTAGAAGGAAGATGTTACCGTGTCATGGATTCGAGTATAAATACAAATCTATTCCAAGAACACGATTTGTATCAATATGGTATGCATTTCTGATTTATAATAATGATAATACCCATGCTTACTGTGCATTCATATGGATAGCACTCAGCGAAACTTGTGGTATCCTACACCTAGACCCAGGAATTTATTCTCAATTATTTGGTTTATTTTGTTATAATATTCAATAATTATTTAATTTCTAGATTAGTGATGTAAGTAGTCTAGATATTGAAGCGCCATTGAGAGTCATTTTCACTAAGATTGTCATGTTTCTTATTCATTTTTGTAACTCTACAAGGTGTTCTTTTTGATATCAAAAATAGATAACTTTATAATACTTGATAAAAAAATAGATAAATAGAAATAACTTTGAGGTTTTGTACCTTACTAAAAAATAATATTTTCCAAAGTATGCGTAGTTCAAAGTGCATACTGTCCAAGATATCATCAATCTTAATATAATGAGTTCATAATTTATCACCCTTGTAAAATCTCTTTAACATTTATTCAATGAAGTGTCACTGAAGCCATACAATAAACAACAAAAATGTTAAACATTGAGGAATGTTGCATACAATTTACAACGCAAAACATTGTGAACTACCTGTGCATAGCGATAAAAAAAGGGATAGACAATGCCACATTGTTTTATATTAAATGTTTTGACTTAATTGAATTGTTTTGTAGGTATAAAAACAAAACAAAAAAAAATTGAAAATGAGGTTAAATGTTTTGACTTAATTGAATTGTTTTGTAGGTATAAAAACAAAAACAAAAAAAAAAAAATTTGATACTATGACATGGTCCCAGCAATACCCTAGAGTTATGGGAAATCAAGCAGAACACTTTGTATATGCAATAGAGTGTTTGTTAATCAATTTCAAGGCAAGTTCCAGGTTCATAATGTTAACTGTTTTGCTAATGCAGAAAAGAATAAAACTCAATCAAAATAAATATTCTCTTTAAAAATAAACGAATTATTCAATTAGTGTTAAGTAAGTTAAAGTATTAAATTAAGTTAGTTGCAGATGTTTAAAATAATTTTGTAACTAAGAGAATGCGGTTCCACTTTATTATAATATTATTATTACCGTAGTAAAAATCTGCCTTCCCAATGACAGTAGACAGTGGGGATTTCATACTATATAAGATACTCTTCCAACAGTGCATGGGAGTCTTTTTTCTTGAGATTTAAAATGCTAAATAAAAGGCATACAGATGTTTAAAATAATTTTGTAACTAAGAGAATGCAGTTCCACTTCATTATAATATTATTATTACCATAGTAAAAAGCTGCCTTCCCAATGACAGTAGACAGTGGGGATTTCATACTATATAAGATACTCTTCCAACAGTGCCTGGCAGTCTTTTTTCTTGAGATTCAAAATGCTAAATAAAAGGCATACTGATATAGCAAAGCTTGTGGAGGTAGAAGGAAAGTTTTGTTAAAGTAAATAAAGTTAAATTGTTTAATTTATCACTTTATATGGGACTACTTACATGTCTTAATTAATTTTTAATTTATCACTTTATATGTTAATGTCCATGCTTGTCTGTGTTAATATGGCAGTAACATAAAATGATGTATAAAATAAAAATCTTTCAAGTATGCTGTAGAGAGAGATATGAATGTCATAAAATCTTGCTTATTAATGATCCTGTTGCTTTCTTAGAAGATACATTGGAAAATGAAGATGATGACGATGATGATACTTATGATATAAAACAGATAGATGATTCTAGATATACTTCCAGTTTTCATATATCAAAGTAAGTATTTTTTTTCTTTATTACACATATCCTCATCAGCATAAGAGTATATTATTTGAGACTGCCACAATTATTATAAATAATGAAATTATGGTACACATAATATGATAATAAATAAAAATTTGGAGCCTAATAATTTCTCTTAATAAGTCATCAAAAAACTATCAAAATCCATACATTTCCTTTTCATCAATTCTGATTGTACCTATAGTAAAAAAATGCATTTTAAATTTCTCACAAATTATAATAGATATCCAGACAATGTAGAAAATTTTGTAAATAAAATATTTAATTTTAAGTTTTAGCAAGTATTCAAATTTTATAAAAGTCCAAACAAACAGGTGCCAGCGTTGTAGTTTATGGCCTAAACCTCTTCCCTGAGGGTAGAAACTAAAACCCTGCAGTTCGCTCATTACAAAGAGCTGTGATGATTAAAGTCAAGACTTAGGTACCTATACTAATAAATAAAGTGAAAAAATACTCTACTTGTTTTCTTTAAGATTTTTTGTTTCATAAGGTTTTTCTATTGTCATTGTATGCAATAAAGCAGAAATAAATAAAAATGATTTTAGTCTTGTTACTGAAATTCTGTTAAAAAAGCACTCTTGTTCATAAAAAAGGTACACTTAAAAAAATTTTTTTTTTTCAGACATTACATAGGCAACATAATTGGCAAAAAAGGGATAATGAAAAGCAGAATCGAAAATGATACAAAATGTGACATAAAGATACCTAGGCAGGGCCAAAATGGTGATATTGTTATTTTAGGCCCCACTTGTGCTGTAAGTATTATGGCATAAATAACAAGAAATATTTTTATAAATTATGTTTAAGGAGCCCAAAACTAAGGTCTTGTGATATGAGAATAAGACAGCAAATAATAGTATATTATGCAACTAGTGAATAAAAGACGGATTTAAAGCGAGGGCCGTAGATGAGTCAAGAGCCAGTGAAGGATTCTAACAATTGAATCACGAGCGTAGCGAGTGATTTAAGATGATTGAATCACGAGTGCAGCGAGTGATTCAACTGTTAGAATCCTGAGCGACGCGAGTGACTCATGGCCCTCGATATAAATTCGTACTTTATTCAAGAGTTGCATACTATACTTTATACCATGACTACGAGAAAAAGACATAATTTAAGCGAAAATAAAAATTTAATCAAGAAATAAGAAATGTTAAATTGATTAAAATGGACATTAAAATTAGAACAATGACTGAAATTAATCGTAATTTTCTTATTATTATCATAATCAAACACCAAAACAGTGAATAAAAGGCCTTTTTATTCACTGTTTTTCGTGAATAAAATAAGCTTTTTAGAGTAGGTATGGTATAAAATATTTTTGCAAGTTAATTTAAATTAGCGCATCACCGCTTGCAGTCAGGCTCTCTTCATCAATCTCAACAACATTTGTTTGACGACTTTTTACAATTTTTGATAAATAACCCGCTGCACGTAATATTTCGCAAACGCAAGGTGTGTGGCGTATCGCCATTTTAGAGGCAATAAATACAATTTTGGTACTTATGGAAAAACTAAAATTTTAAAAAGTCATAGAACAAATGTTGTTGGTATTGATATGAAGAGGTCGACTGCAAGAGATGGTGCACTAATTTAAATTAACTTGTATAGTAACAGGTAAATAAAAATATTTGGCGAGCAGCACCGTGTGTAGGTAATTTAGGGCCATTACACGAACCATTTGGAGCCACTTTTGACCCCCTCATAACTCAAAAACTATTTCACATAAACCTGTCAAATTTGGCTCGTATATTCAAATTCATCATCACAACTCTTCGTAATGAGCCCACTGCACGGAATGAGTCTCTCTCCTGAGTGACGGGGAGGTATGAGCCATTATCCACCAAGCTGGCCCAGAGCTGGGTGGTGGACGTCATAAATTTCAGGGCGCCGAAATGGCTCCTGACAAACCCTAACGACTACTGTATACGACATGCTTAAAGTGCGAAGCACGGAAGTCGTGAGAAGTGAATGGTCGTCCGTCACCCATCCAGATACCGACCGCGCCGAACGTTACTTAACCTGTGACATCGTATGATACACACAGTTAAGCGCCAACGCTACGTTACGCGTTCGAACGCGCGTACCGTACGTCCGTATCTTCTAATAGGCATACCTGCCCATAGATTTATCTAACACCTACTAAGAGAGATTTAAACATATCATATCATATCATACGCGGCGCTTGGCGTATTCCGAACATCCGTATAGAACGCGCGTATGGTACGGACGTTGCAGTATTGTATGAAACGCGCGTTCAAACGCGTGACGCAGCGTTGGCACAAATACGGCGAGGAGGCGCCACGACGACTTCTATATATTGAGACGGCTCGTATATTGAGACTTCTCAAATGGTTATTTAGATATTAAAGTCTAAAAATCGTAATTTTTATCAGTGACTGATTTCAGTACCTCCTGACCATTGAACCTCACACATTTTGATCTCACTTCTTTTGTCGTTGGAAGTCAACAACGGATTGTTTTAAAATATATTAAAATTGATATACCTATAGGAATTAACTGTTAAATAACCAGGGCTCGAAAGCGTTGCAGCTAGGCACTGGTATAGAATTTTCAAGTACCGTTTGGAATTTAGATATAAGTACTTATGTAGAAGTTATTTCTTAGGTTGATATAATATCGATCTCACTCAATATAAGATAGTCGACTAGATCTAATCCCAACCTTGTTCACTCCTGCGCACCAAGTCAAGTACCTATGGACCAGATCAGCACGGCAGTCTCGTCCTCGTTCTTGTAGGCACCCAGGATAGATACAGAATATAATCTTCTTTTTAGTAGATGAACAGTTTAATAAGGACTGCTGCCAGGGTGGTGACGAAAAAGCACGAACTTTTCCGATCTCACACGAGTACTGGCTCACAGTCGAGACAAAAATAAATGATAAAGTCCTTTTCATGAAAGAAGTCACGCGATTTGAGCTATAACACACCCTATGTGTTTGGCATAAGAGCAATGCACGGACATCTTATATGAAAACGACTATAGATCAGCCGATTCCTTACATTAAGTACTCAGACGCCAGTGGTCGCGGGTTCGATTCCTGCACGGGAACAAGAAAAACAAAATGTTCCGGGTCTGGGCGTTTATTTATAATGTATTTATATACTAGGTTCTCCCTAGCTCGCTACATGGTATCTCATAACACAAGCTTCGCTTACTTTGAGGCCATGTGGTTGGTGTGATTATCCGGGTTTTTTTTATTAAGTGAGAATCGAACACACGGCATGTATCATATTGAACTTGACTCTCGTCTCGCATTTATGTCTTTGATGAGTTTAATCTTAGTGACCTGAATGCCTTTGCAGAATGTTAAAGCCGCAATAAGACGAATTAATATGATTGTATTGTCAGCAAGAATGAAACAGAGGCCGACACATTTTATTTCTATTCCAATGAATAGCTCGCAGATAGCGAAAAGTTTTGAGAAATTTAAGGTAGGCACCTTATTTAACTTTAAAATAGTATTTTTAAGTAGGTACCTAACGTAAGATTTAAGTTATATCATATTGAATAGACACCTGCGGGGCTAGCATGCGACCATCCACAACGATAAATCAGGCCTTTATAGCGATATTTTCTTAGAATATGGCACTTAGAGTATGTTATTTTTTTTTTACAATATGGCAGCTTTGGTTCTGTGTGTTTAATTATGGTATCGAATTAAGTATTTCAAATATATTATGGTGTTCATATTAGCTGACATGATAGGATAAAATCATTCTGTAATATTTATCTTGTCGATTCTAGCCTTATCGATGATCGCATGCTAGCCCTGCTGATTGTTTGATTGACAAATATTAAATGATTCCCAAGCAAGCATCTCTTGCGCTGCTGTGTACATTACGTCAGCAGGAATATGTTTTTGAGTGTAGTCTAATAGAAAAGTATGTAGGACTTGCCTTGCCGTAAATTTTATAAAGATAATGAGCGCATGATTGTTTTGAAAAGAGCAGATACTTCCCTGCTGGCGTAATGCACACGGTGTGCAGCACACCTCTTTTTGTCTTGGGGAAAAGATTGTAGCGGCCGGTTTTGTGTCGGACTCTCACCGACTAAAAATCAGACGATGTACGTATAGTACATCGTTCGCTGTGCCGCCGCCGGTTCGGAGCCAAGGAAGCGTCGGTGTAATACACACCTTGCAGGCTTGCACTATCCACATCCAACCTCAACTGGCGATCTTAGCTCGAGATATTTCCACGTCAACCTTGCAGGCTTGTGAGACTTTTGTTCACATGCGAATCTCCACATTTTTAATTATATCCTATCAAGAAACTCTGAACAAAACCTGTCCATTGCCCTTTGAGTGATTAAATGGCTTTTGAAATCAAGGATGATGGAATTAAATAGGACAACCTAAATTGCCTCTGGTTTTCAGAAGTTTAGCAATTATTTCATCTTTGCTTGACTACTTGTGTTGTAATTTAATGACAAATTAAGACAAATAATATACGTCTCTTTGATGAATCATAATAATGACAAAGAAACTTAATTTACAGGAAGATGTGTTAAGGGAATGTCCTGACCGTGGTATAGAAGAGTCAGTTTTTATAAGAACGTGCAAACTTCATATAACTATGGGAGTAATGTGTCTCATGGATAGTGAAGAAAGATTATTCGCTTCTAAGTTGATGACTGAAGCCAAAGAAAAAGTATTAAAGTAATTTATTGCTGTTTTAAGTTGAATAATTGTACCATCAAATCAACTGAATCATGACCCATTTTGCTGAAAATTCGTTTGAAACTGTCAAACTTGTAAGGTCTATCGCGCATAATGCACTTATGACTTTTTAGATACCTAATGTACGAATTCTGTACTCATTAAATTTCAGTGTCGAATGAGATGATAACAAGCTCGTCACCAAGGACACCTATCTACAAGCAAAATTCGACCTACTAGCATTTAGACGATTTGCCAAAATGAGCTTGTTGTGGGTCATGATCATGACTCATGATTCAGTTGGTTTGATAGTACCTACCTATAATAGATATTGTATATTTTTATTCATTGCAATTCTATCACATACGGACTCTTTCTAAAATTTCTTCCGCCATTCTTTTCAAATTGTAATGCCTATCAGGGCTCATAATGCACCTACACTATAAACTATTTACACTACATACTTTTCCATGCTATGCAGTTATATCCTTTACACATTATTTAGGTACCTACATAAGTATCACAGGGAAGGTCACTTTTCGAATGCATGGAAGGAGGCTTTCGTTAAGAGTGGGTCACGCGAAGACATAATAAAATATCGTCCAATCTCAAAACTTTCTTCCTTGTCAATTCTTTTTGAAAGACTCGTACACAACACTTTGTATTACATCCTTCATAATAGCATAACTGAAAAACAGCACGGTTTTGTCCACAAACACTCAGCTTGTACGAATTAAATGATTTTCACAGACTTCCTGTTTGGTAGTACCTATGGACCGCCGAATTCTAGTTGATATGTTAGTTCTAGTTGATACAGTTTATACCGACTTTCGGAAGACCTTTGACAAGGTTCATCACCAACTACTACTTAACAAAATCTACTTTAATGGTATCCGGGGTCACTTACTACGATGGTTTACCTCATATATCTATACTAATACAGATAGTTCAACTCAGTTGTGCGCGCGGCCTTATGTGTGGGTCAACCTTGTACATATACAGTGACTTTGTGTGCGTGACAAGAGGTACAGTCGGGTACAAATACAAATACTGTTATTTACGGGTTATAATATACGGGTTTAAAAAAAAACAGTTATTTCGTAATTTAATGTTTATTTATTGAACATTATTCTGCATCGCTACTTGAAAAATCTAATGATGAATTTTCGGATTCGCTGCTCTCACCAAGGTTAATTATGATTTCTGACTCCATGTCAAAATGTCTATAGTATTCTTCTTCTTTCTTTTGTACATGTCGACAAGTATTACCCCACATCCCTTCATCAATTTGACTTAAACGTTCATTTATGAGTTTCATTATTTCCGTCACATTTTGATCGACATTATGTGAAGCAATATAATTTTTTAAAATTCCCCACACATTTTCTATGGGGTTTAGTTCAGGATGATATGGTGGCAATCGAAGAACTTTTATGCCATATGGCTGAAGTATGTCGTCAATCTTGTAAGAAATATATTTTTCTTTATTTTTTTTAATCAAATCATACAGTTCAATTTTTTTCATTTCTTGATTAAAAGCTATATTTTTTTCTGTCATCCATCTCTGCATTTCTATTTTTTTTGAATTAGAATTTGGGGCTCTGTCATTTTGAACGTTATGGTATGAGGCATTATCAAGCACAACCACAGAGTTAGGTGGAAGATTCGGTACTAGACGTTCTTTCAGCCACTTTTCATAGTTTTCTGCATTCATGTTAGAGTGGTAATCACCAGAAACACTATTTGCTTTGTATGTCAATAGTGCGTTAGGTACGAAACCTTGTTCTGAACCAGCATGCACAATGATAATTCTTTGTCCTTTCGACAGGTTTCTCTTTAAAGGTGGTCCATCTTTATTACCCCATCCTTTGTTTTGCACATGGTTAGTTAAGATGTAGCTCTCATCTGTATATACGATACACCTATTTTCTTGACGGTATCTGAGTAATTTTTTTAGGTAGGAAAATCGTAGTTTTTGGATGTCATGCCGCTCTATAATAACACGTCTGTTATCCACAGTTTTTCGCCATTTGTATCCCAACTTTAACAAAGCTGTACGCAGAGTCGAAATACTTCCATCATAGTTAAGTTTATCTTGAAATATTCTTTTCAACTTTAGCAACGTAGGTAATTCACGATGTTCTAAATGGTAATTTTGAATAGTGGAACGTATAACATCAACGTTAAAGTTGTCTAATTCTAACTTCTTTAAACGTTTTTTACGGTCTTTATGCGGAGATTTAAATTTAGAGTCAGATTCTTTTCCTTCAGCCAATATATTAGTAATTGTTCTCTCTGATACCCCCACTGCCATTGCTGTTCTTTTCCGTACGCTATTTAAATGTTCACTTAATTTCGATATTAAAATTGGACTTGCGCTGCAAACTGGATCACTTACTAGTTCCAATATATCTCTCGCATCTATTTTCAGAAATTCGTATACCTTAGCAATGGTTTCTCGAGTCTAAAACAATAATACGTAAACGTCAACAAGGAAATTTTTTTTCTTATATAGAATCATAATCAGAGATCGGAATTAGGTGTGTGAAAATACAAAATATCGAGAATATAACACGTGCTCCATATTATGTCCCGCTGCAAACTTTAGGTATTTTCACACACCCAATTCCGATCTCTGAATAATAAATATTAATTACATCTAAATTAAAAAAATAAATAAATAAAATAAAAATCTTTTAATATTTACCTGACTCCTTAAACATTTTCTCCGTGAAGAACTAGACATTTTCGTAAACGACTGTACCCGTAAGAAAAAGCGATAAGGACACGTCTTGCTCGGACGACGACTGCCGCGTCACTGCCACACGAATGAAAGTTGTATATTTACAAGCCCACGCACACATAGGGCCGCGCGCACAACTGAGTTAAACTATCTGTATATAAAGCTGAAGAGTTTGTTTTTTTTTGTTTGTTTGTTTGAACGCGCTAATCTCAGAAACTACAAGTGGGACTTGAAAAATTCTTTTTGCATTTGATAGCCCAACTCTTGGGGAAGGTTATAGGCTACATTTTATCGAAATGCGAAATTCCCACGGGATCAAAAGTTACGCGGGTAAAACCGCCGCGCGGTGGCTATAACAACAAGCAAATATAACTCAAACCTTCGCTATTAATGGATTCTATTCTGAAAAATATAAAATATATTGTGTTTCAGCTATAGGTACGTGACCGCGGTTAGGAGCTTGATTCAATCAAAACTTCACTGAATTAAAAGTTGCACCATAAACATCTGATAATCTTTAAACTAATATATTATTATTTTTTCAATTAATATTAACTGATATTTCAGGCCAATCCTCCAGGGCCATTTACCATTAAGGATCAGATTAAAAGGTTTATCGTACATGAATGACGACCCACAAGAGATTGACGTGCTGTATGCCAAGGTTTTTGAGGAAGCAGAAGAATCTAGAGGGGTGATTCAAAGGATGGCTGATGAACTTGTACATTTTTTTACAAAATCTGGTAAGAAAGAAAAATGTATGACACGATTAACTATGGAGGAATACAGGGTGACTTGTGGGTCATTTTCGAAGTTCCAGTAGGTGATAGTTTGAGATCATACATGGAGAGAAAAAATAAAATAAAAAATAAATATTAATTATTTACTGAGTAAGCTTAACCGAAAGTTAAAGAATTCATTACGCAACGCATGGTTACATAAGCGTAATGCAATAGATACTTAGCGGGTGATGATGTGCGTGTGGCGGGAACAATGCTGTGTGTAGTAAGGTCTCTTTATTTGTTCATAGGGATTTCTGGTGAATTAATAAATACCTACTTTTATTACATAATTATGAGCATAATCGAGTTCAGAGTGCTCTCTTTCAGTATCTAAAATTTGTCACCAGTCACCCTCTATGTTACTAGATACAGAATGGAACATAAGTCGCAAACATAAACATTTGTTTGTTATTGCTGAACTTTAATTTAAACTAAAAAAGGCAAAACTTTGTCTGATAATTCGTTATTTTTCTTTTACATTTATTTAGCCTTATAGTCACCCTAATTGCTAAGTTAATTTGTCATGGGCATATTGTATCTATATACAACGTTGTTTTTTGTTTATGCAAAAACTCAAACATGGCTCAAAGACTTGTTATAATTTAAAAAAATTGTGTACAAAATTATAATATTATCTTTAAAACTCAGCAAGTTTCAAGCCTCTTGTGACACCCAGCGCGCTGCGCTCGCTTGCTACCCCTACATATGACGTAGGTACCTACTTGCATGTTGGGATCGCGAACTATACGCGTGTAAGGGCGGCTTGCGTAAAATTTGGTCTAAACAGAATTTAGTTAAATGAGTTTATCTTGCTAAATATGTTTAGCCTAAATACAATTAAAAAGGTCTTGCTCACGTCCGTTTGGATGGTAATTTAAGTAATCGTAGTTAGGGAGTCGGTAAAGCAGTTTCTTGCGTTCTTTTTTACGTTTTCGTGCGTTGTACACTTGACTTAGAGCAAAATGGTTGAATTTCTTAAAGAAAAAATACGTGAAATGGACCGACGAGCTTTCAGTTGTCACATCAAGTCACACAAATTGTGTTGTGATTTTAATTTTTATTGATAATAATTGTTTTAGTTGAGTTCATTGATAATTACCATGTCAAACAAAAGTGTTTCTTCTAGGGCCCGGGGGCCTAATTTTACAAAAGAAGAACAGATATTGCTGATTGCAGCGATGGAACCATACACCCATATTACTGATTGCAAAAAGACCGATCAAATTAAACAGATTTAAAAGCAAAATGTCTGGGTCAAAATCGCTCATGTTTTTAATCCCAACACAAAAGGTGTTTCAAGAAATGCCGAAAACCTTTTAAGTTGTTATAGAAACATTAAAAGCAAATTGAAAAAAAAAAACATTCAGAATCAAAAACGTTGTTGAGGGGTTAGTAACATGATGAACTTATTTATTACTTATTTTTTATCGTCGTCAGAATACAATTCCCACAAATCCATCTTACAAGCTTCCTACCGAACTCTTTACAATCTTTTATAAAATAATAGTAAAATTTCTATAACCACAAAATGATGACGCTCGATTGCTACTAAACGTATTTAGCGACGCTAAATAGCCATCTTTGGGTATTTAACTTTGACAGTTCGTTAAACGTGATTAGTGCCTAAATTTTTGTTGTGCAAGACGCTAATTATAATTAGCAGACTAAATGCGTTTACGTCGCTCTTAAACTGTATTTAACGACGATGCGCAAGCCGCCCTAAGTGAGAGTGTACATTATTTAAGGATCTATAGAGATAATTGAGATAAAATATAACATGGTATAAAAACTACTGCAATCGATTCTGTTACCGATTCTGAATTCTGAACAAACTGTTTTCAGGTTTAGTATAAAAAAATAACGTAATTGCATGTTACTAAGATTAATCATTCAACCTTTAAGGTGACCATAAAGTGTTATTGCTATTTACAATAATTATCAACAAATTTAATTGTTTGCTTCTAGAGTTAGTAAAATGAATTTGCTTTAAAATACTGCTATACCTACAAACAAAACTTTTAGTCCACGACTTATTTTTAACCCAATAGGGGAGAACGGGCATGGTTATCTCACGGGTTGGTTGTCAAAACTGTCTTAAAACAAACAGAACGAATGAATCAGTTCAATAACAAGCGCCGAAGAAGAAATGAGAGAGGTGTCGCTCTTGCGCTTCTTCGGCGCTTGTTTTATAACAGTTGTGACAACCAACCCGTGATTGTCTCACCCGTTCTCCCCTATAATAAACAATCACTAATGTCTTTTATGTAATAAAATTAAAATATCTATCTATACTTATAATAAATCTGTAGAGAGGTCAATTCTGTACATGAAATATTTTTTCAAAATAACTATCAGGGGGTGATTAGTGATCGATACTGATGCCAAAAATGCAATCAGTAAAATTTTTGTCTGTCTGTCTGTCTGTCTGTCTGTCTGTATGTTCCTTATAGAAACAAAAACTACTCGACGGATTTTAACGAAACTTGGTAAAATTATTCTTCATACTCCTGGGCAGGTTATAGTATACTTATTATCACGCTACAATCAATAAGAGCAGAGCAGTGAAGGGAAATGTTGAAAAAACGGGAGAAGTTGCTTCATTTTTTAAGCTTCCGTCGCGTGTGCTGCCTTAATGGTTAAAGCTACATAGAAATCATGTATGACAGAAATATTCTTCATAAAATTATATAAAAAATATCCCACAACAGTATATATCTATATTTTATGGTTGACTCACAATAACACGTGTAAATCCCGATAGCTTAGCTGTTCGGAGCTTTCTGATTATATTTGTTTACTCTCACGTTAATAATACTCTCACTCATCCCTAATAAAAAAAAATAACATTATTACCTATTCAATAAAAAAGAATCATAGAAATCGGTATAGAAACACCAAACTTATACATGAAATACGCTCATAACCCATCGCGCGTGAATGTATGATATAGGGATTATTTTTGCGTAACGGTTGCCGCGCTCGACGTGGCTCGCGGCGGTAGGGTATAAAAAGGCGGGAGGCGAGCGCAAGCTTTTGCGCGATTTAATATAGGTAGGTATAGAAGGAACAAGCGTTACATTACCTGTCAAATTTCCCCAACCAATTTTAACTTATTATCGAGGGCATAGTTCAAATTCAAGTAAAAAATTTGGACAGATACAGAGATAAAATGGAAATCAAGGTTTTGTTTATTTCATGATCGTTTCTGCCTCTTGGGAGTCAGAAACCGTAGATTTCTTCGGAATAAAAAGAAACGTATGTGTTAACTACTATACCAAATTACATTAATATTGGCTTAGCCGTTTGGCAGTGAAAAGCAGCCATACATAACTATAGGTAGTATTGTTTGTACACTGATAATGGCTGGATGGATGGATTTTTGCTATTCTTTCACGCAAAAACTACCTACTTAGCTTTACCTAGAAGAACAATAAGCTGAGTATAATTAATGAAGATATTGCATGAATTAAGTAAAATTAAAGGCATTAAATAAAACACTTTTTAAACGGATTAATGGCGTATAATTTATATTTTACATTTTAACTCGACGTTTCGGTGTCTTTGCAGACCCCGTGGTCATGAGCGACTGTTAAAATTTAAAATGTAAATATACGCGATAAATCCGGTTAAAAAGTGTTTTATTTAATAGTCATACATAATAGTTATCGCGAAAACTTAAGACAATATTAAAATTTAAGGCACTTTGGCACCCGATTTGTTTATAACGCTATGTGCCTTTGTAACCTAATAGATAGTAACCTACCTATGTTTGTGGTAAGGAGTTATACATATTATATGGGCGAAGATTCTTCATTTTTATTTTTGTTATTAAAGATAGTTAGGACCTTGGAGAAGAAAATAACCTACTCGAAATACTAATTCAATACAGACGAAGTCGCGGGCATCATCTATGTAATATACCTACCTACCTATACTTTTTCACAAAACCCAGGTGAAACTGCGGATCACTGCTTTGTTGTAACAGTTTTTGAAGTAATTCTGTCTGTTTATCTATCAGTAACGCTTTCACAGCTAAACTACAGAGTCGATTTTGACGAAATTTACAATAAGGTAAGTTTTAACTTCAAGGAGGATATAATAATAGTATTTATCTAACTCTAATAAACGGTATCCACGCGGACGAAGTCGCGGGTCACAGCTAGTGTATAATAAAGTAGAATTTTTGTGTGTAAACAAAAAAGAAACCTGACTACTAAAAACACGCTCTAGAAAGTATGAAACAAGAAAATTAGTATATAATTATTTATTAGTCTCCGCTGAAATATTATGTATTTACGTCATGCTGATAAGATATGTTGAAAGGGTAGCCGTGACCGTATGCCACATTGATTTTATTTTATTATTATAATGAATCTGTTTTGCTATAGTAGGTGGCATACGACCACGGCTATCCTTTAAACAAATCTCTATCAATATGACGTAAATACATAAATATTTCAGCGAAGGCTATTTTCTTGTTTCTTACTTTTAAGAGCGTGTTTTTAGTAGTCGGGTTTTAGTTTTTAAACTTATTTTGGAGTACTAGTGTATACACATTTGAAATGTGCTAAAGAAATTATTTTATTTGATACCCCACACGAAACCATCAACACATTTTTTTAGTTCTTTACTATAATTATAATTTTACTTATTTTAGAGTAATAATGTTTACATATTTGAGCTGTGCTTAGAAAGCTCTTTCATTTGATACCCGAAACCGTTAAGAAATGTTTTTTTAGTTCTTTACTTTAAGGCCCCTAGAGGGCGCTATAGTCAATTTAACGTAATCTTATGTGGCCTATAACCAGCAGACAATAAAGAGGCCACCAACGACACCTCAATTGTCCAGTTATGATTACTAGTTTAGAAGTTATGAGCCCACATACATACATACAGGTCAATATCATAACTCTCCTTTTTGCTTCGCCGAAGTCGGGTAATATACAGCACCATCATTATGTAATAATATGGTAAGTATATTTAACTAATTGCTTACAGGTTATATGCACCGGGAGCACGGGCGTGAGCATGTAAAACTTCATGTCACGCTGATTAATTCTATATACAGGAGTGCACCATCACCGAAAAGTAGCTCCGGTGATGTTAGGATCACAGGTATATCAAGTTTATCGAAAAAAACAAGAGAAAATTTTAATGGCACGAACATAATTAAGAAGTTTTCCGAATATGACTTTGGTATGGCAGAACTGGGTGACTTGCATATTTCACAATGTCACTCTAGTGGCAGTGACGGTTATTATCAACGGACATTTGTTATTAATTGTTGCAATTAAATGTTGTTTTTGTTTTATTGATTTGGTATTTCATTTTGTAGAATGTGTTGTTATGATATATTTTTAAACTGCGCAAAGCACGGGTGTATAATTATCACTTGTATGGTCGACTTCAAAAGTGGACACATTGCAACAAGGCTTATAATTTCCTGCACGATCATTGACTGAGTCACACGTACTCATTAATTTGAAGAACTTTTCTGCCCCAGATAAAGCAGCTTTCAGATAAAGCAGATATCTTGTCTGAATCATATTTGATAAATACGTTTTATATACGATGATATCCCGTTTAAATAAAGTTGCTGTTTATCAATTCATACATCTAACATCTGTGTTCCATTTATAATTAGTTCCAACAACATTAGATCAGACAACCCAAAACTGATAAAAACCCATAAAGATAAAAGTTTTTAACCGATTGTTAGTAAAAAACAATTTGTATGTAGATACTTACTTAATTACAAAAGTAACAATGATTTTTATTGAATGAATCTTTTTACAATGTGAAACATTTTTTATTCGATTGATGTTATCGATATACCTACCATACCGCACTATTTCATGTTTACTTAAATCTACCACAAACGCCAACGACGCTTTAACTACACGTCCGCTTGTGACGTCATAAGCGCTTGCGCTGTCATTGATAGTGTTGGGAATTGAACTAAGTTGATATACCAGGTGACTGGTGGGTCGTTTTGGAAATTCCAGGACACGTGATAGTTGAGAGATCATACATAAAGAGAAAAAATAAAATAAATATTAATTATTTACTGAGTAAACTTAACCAAAAGTTAAAGAATTCATTACGCAACGCGTGGTTACATTTATAAGCATACCTAATGCAATAGGTACTTAGCGGGTGGTGGTGTGCGTGGGGCGGGAACACTGCTGTGTGCATGTCGACTGAGGCAGCGCGTCTGGAAAAGGGCAGTAAAGTGTCTTTATTTATTTACATGGATTTCTGGTGAAAAATTAAATAAGTACCTCCTTCAGTATTTAAAATTTGTCACCAGTCACCCTGTATATTTTTATATACTAACCCTACAAATGGCTGTTGCAGTTATACAGTGTGTCCGGTCACGACCTAGCGATACCGACCTAGTGACCTAGCGATTAGACGACCGGCTGGTGTAGCGGTAACATACATTGCCTTCTATGCCAGAGGTCCTGGGTTCGAATCCCGGCGGCGGCGGATATTTGTGTGATGAACACAGATAGTAGTCGTCAAGTCATGGATGTTTATATGTTTATTTAAGTTTATTCTAATAAAAAAATATGTATTTATGCAATATGTACGTTAATATATTTTTCTTCGTTTATATTCTTCGTTTATATATTTTCATTCATCGTCGTGCGCTCTCTCACGTTACACGCTTGAAAGAAATTATCTACCGTTAATTCTGCATTATGTCAAGTAAATGTGATATTTGTTGTAAAAATTTAACAAAAGCTCGACCTGGGCTAGAGTGTCATCGATGTGAAAAAATTGTGCATCTAAATAGCCAGTGCTCGGGACTTACTAACAAGCAACTCTCAGCTCTACGGGCTACGGATAATCTGGAATGGACATGTTCGGATTGTCAAAGAGACTCACCAAGACGTCGTTCTATTGTGATCTCTAATGAAGACGACGGAGACGACGATTACGATGTGCCCAGTGATAAACAGATCAACGTTAAGAAGTTACTTAGTGATATATCGAAGGAAATAGAAAAATCTATCAAAAAAGAGATGAAAGAAATAACCCTATCAATGCAGTTCCATTCTGATAAAATGGATGAATTTCTAAAAAACACCGAGGTTATGCAGGAACAAATAAATAATCTGCAAAAGAAAAACACGGAGTTAACGAACCGTAACAATCATCTAGAAACGAGGGTAGGTGCAGCGGAACAAAGAATCCAAGACATGGAACAAAGGCAACTTCTTAAATTTGTTGAAATACATAACATTCCATGCAATGAAAATGAAAATATTCTCGAAATCGCGGGAAGCATAGCAAAATCACTTAAGCAAAATATTAGTGATATCAAGCAAGCAATGCGACTACCCGGTAAGCATGATAAACCAGGACCGGTTCAAATAAAACTAAAAACGGAACTTAACCAAACGTCATGGTTGACTGCAACAAAAACAAAAATATCTAGAATAACGGTCTCTGAGATCCTCCCTAATACACATCAAACAAATACAAACGAAGCCATATTTATATGTGAAGCACTCACACCATATAATAAGCAACTGCTCTGGTGTACAAAACAGGAACTTAAAGATACATTTAAATATATATGGATTAAAAAAGGGATTCTTCGCGTACGGAAAGAAGGAGAAACGCAAAAATCAATCATAATCCGCTCCATGGGAGACGTCAAAAGAATTAAACTTGACTCTTTTTCAAATCGTTTAACTCGCCAGTAAGTGCTAGCTCTAATATTACGTACCTTAAACTCTTGCTTTTGTATTAAAAACAAAAAATGGATCCATCGTTAGACGATATCATAGAATTAAATGACTGTAGTGACCTAAAATCTTTTCTAGAGAATGTACCTAAACATTTAAAATTATTATGTATACATATGAATATAAGATCAATTATAAAAAACTTTGTGAATACTTGAACAATGTATTCACTCATCTTCTCGTGCTGTTGATGCTATAATATTAACTGAAGTCAATATAACGGAGTCACTTATTACATTATATCAGCTAGAGGGATATTATATGTATACTCAACTAAGAAAAAGTCAAAAGGGCGGAGGTATAGTTATCTACATTCGCAAAAAGCATAAATTTGATTTAAAACACTATAAACTACAACACTGCGAAACTTTAGTAGGCCTAATTACTACACGTTGTAACTATTCAGCGACACTGTGTGCCATATATCGCCCACCTAAATGTAGTCAACACCTATTCATTAAAGAACCCGACTTGCTATTATTAAAAATAGGCCTACAAAACGATTTATATGTTTTAGGAGATATGAACATTAACATACGATTAAACTTTCCTGTAAAGCATCAGTACAACACCACTATGTACAAACACGGTTTAGCTTGTGGGATCACGGCATATACGCGTATAGAATTAATAAATAATAGACTTAGTAAATCCTGTATCGATCACATTTACGCACGATCCCGCTCACTAAATCTGTACACGGCGGCGCTCGGCACTACACTGGCTGACCATCGTACCACTGCTCTCGCAATTGCAAGTCATCATGCGCACGATACACGGGTGGGTTTTAGATACATATCTAAATTCGACTACAAAATACTAACGGAAAACCTTACACAAATAGATTGGAAACCAATTAAACAAATAGTATGCCCGTATAAAATATACGAAATAATTTTAAATAATATACATACGTGTTACAATAAAGCCACTGTTAGAATAAAAACATCAAATTGTAACAAAACTTCTAGGAAAGATTGGATGAATAATAAAATAATAAAAGCTTGTCATCATAGAGACAAACTATTTGTGGAATGGACATTAGATTCAACAAATATGATACTAAAACAAAAATACAACTCATCTAGAAACTATGCAAATAAATTAATTAATAAAAGTAAAAATGAAAAATTACGAAAAGATATATTAAATCATAAAAACGATCCAAGAATACTTTGGAAAATACTAAACCAAATTACTGGCAGGGCTAAAATCTTAGCTGATACGGTCATTACAAAGGCACTAGTAAACAATAGCTGCACCACGGAGGATGTAGCTAACAAATTTGCGGATACTTTCTCAAACAGAGCAGATAATTTAACACCCTATTGCGACAAAAAACTTCTTGATAAAAATAGCTACGCTTCATGCATCAATGTTTCTTGCAGATTTAAACCTACAACAACAAAATCCGTTCTTAAAGAAATAAGGTCGCTGAATGATCATAAAGCAGCAGGCATAGATAAAATAAGAGCAAGTGATTTAAAAATTGTTGACACAGATATTGCGGAAGTGTTAGCGCATTTTATTATTTCAACAATTAAACAGGGAAAATATCCTCCACAACTTAAGACAGGAATAGTTAAGCCTATCCACAAAAAAGGTAGTGAAACTATATACAAAAACTTTCGCCCAATCACAATACTTTCCTCAATTGATAAATTGGTAGAAAAAACGTTATCGAAACAATTGTATTCTTTTTATAAAAATAATAATGTAATTACCGATAAACAATTTGGTTTTCAACCTGGCAAAAGTGCTACACAATTACTCTCTAAATTTACCGTCACCGTTTATAATCATCTTAATGAAAAAAAACACGTACTAATAGTATTCATCGGTAAGGCATTCGATACGTTAAAACATGATTGTTTAAAGGAAAAGCTCAATGATTGCGGTGTTCGAGGGCCACTTAGTACATGGTGCGAGGACTATCTTGAAAATAGATCATACGTTGTTAAAATAAATGACACGGTTAGCAAACAAGTTATGGTTACTGAAGGCACGGCGCAGGGATTAGTACTGGGACCTCTCCATTACATTACTTATGTCAATGATGCAGTTAAAGTTATAAAAAACTGTGAAATATATCAGTTTGCAGACGATACATGTCTCTTAGCTGCGAACAATGATATTAACTTAGCCTTAAAAGCACTGCAAACTGATTTCACAATGTTATCAAAGTGGTCTCATGACCAAGGACTTGCTCTAAACGACGATAAGACGAAGCTTATGTATGTGAGTACCAGCCAAAATAGGTCAACTCAACAGCTTAATCTAATTGCGCACAACCATGCATGTCTACACGCAAACCCTATAACCTGTTCCTGTGCGTCAGTAGAACAAGTCAAAAAACATAAATATTTAGGCTTAATAATAGATGATAGGTTAAAATGGAGTGAACACATTAACTATGTATGTGACAAACTACGGGCAATACTAGCCAAACTCACTCTCGTAAAAAATAAAATTCCATATTTTATACTTCGAAACTTGTACAAAACACTTGGTGAATCAATTATCTATTATGGCCTCGGCAGTTATGGTCGAACATTTAGATCTCATCTCGATCCAATCTATGCATTGCAATTAAGAATCCTCAAAACTATAGTTCCTCATAATTTGAAAATTAAATATATAAATGATTACCACCAACTATTTCACCTTAATAATATAATACCTATACACGACCAGGTCAAAAACGGAACACTTTTTTAACAAAGACCTTCAAAACGTCATCGTCCGTACCAAGCAAACACGAAGTGCATCAAAAGTAATATTAGAAGTACCACGTTATAATAACCTATTTGGGAAACGACTACTGCACTATCAAGTACCTAATATACTTAATTAATAATCTACCGGAAACCCTTAAAAATCAACTGAGTTCCAAAAATATAAAATTCAAATTAAGACAGTACTTTTTAAACTTACCTTTAAAACCAAATGATAAATAATTATACAAATTATTCTTAGCACAAACACTCCTTAAAACATTGAAAAAAGACCTACGTTAACGTACTACATTAATTAATAATTAAAAAAAAAACAACAAACTTGTGGCGTGTACGCACGCCTTAGATCAATAAGTTGATTGACTATTGTAAATTGATGAACGTAAAAGTTAAAGTTGAGATTGATATTGAGAGATTGATATGCAGATTGAATTCCTTGTAATAAGAAGTGAGGAGATGTATTCCTAAGCGATATTTATAGCATTTTATCTACATGTAATTCATCTTTGTGTAATATAGTGAATACAAACAACACGGCGAATTTAATTCCATCACACTGCAATCAATCCAGGCTCACATCCTCCTTCAACTTCATTGGTGACAACGACGTGATCCACGTTTTCGCTTTGAGCCCCTGGTGTTGGATTCGACATTGATTGCATGAGTGTGGTGTGCTTTCGCATCGCCTGTCTGCTGCATGGCATGTTGTGACGTTTTTCACCTGCTTTGTCACTGCACCTGGTTTGTTGGTTTGTACTAACCCCAACTAACCCCACCGGCGTCGTGTTCGACGGACTACAGAGGCGTGGAGCTACGCATAACGAGGTACTCGCTGCTTACTAACTCCCTACGACTTCCGTGGAAGCGCACCCGTCGATGCACAGCAGATTCACCGTGTTTTTACATACTCAGTGCATGTTTCATTTACCAGTGTTTACCGAGCCCTAGTGTTTTTAATACTCAGTTTTTTTTTCTACTTAAAACGGTGGTGGTAACATAATCTAACACCCCAGTGCTTTCCCTCCTAACTAAGTGTGGATTTTTGTGGACATTTAAGAACCTATTGTGTAACTTTTTGTAAATTATAAGTATCTAATTTTAAAAACTTTGTTCTGTTACTTATTAATTTTTTACAACTTCATTTTATAACTTGTCTGTCTGTTTGTATGTCTGGGCATGTTTGTTTGTTAATTTTACATTTAATATAGCGTATAGTAACATAATTTTAACAATTTTTGGTTACACAATAACACCACACCTTTCCACGGAGACCTATTCTGTAAATTAACACTTAAAGAGGCTTATTCTGGTGATCTTTTAAAAAATATTTTTTTTTTTTATTAATTTTTGTGCATGTTTTTACATTGTTTTACTTTTTTATGTGTGTTTGTTTCTTAGATTTATTGTCTATTAAGTAAGACTAATTTTGCATTTTGTGTAGGTTTTTTTAACTGCTTGGTTGTGTGGTATATTATTATTATTTATTTTTTTAATATGGCGGAAGCTTATACGCTTATAGGTTAAGGATAAATTAGACCGCGTTATGGCTGAAAAGGCTGTTCTTGAGGAAAAGCTTAATCAAATTGTTCCCAGCGAAGCCCAAGTTAATGCGGCAGCTGTCAAACTTCCCCCATTTTGGTCCGATAAACCTGCAGTTTGGTTCGCCCAAGTTGAGGCCCAGTTTCAAATAGCCGGTATAGTAGCTGACCTTACAATGTATAATTATGTTGTTGGCCAGATTGATTATAGGCTTGCAGGCGAAATCAAAGACATCATTACACAGCCTATAGAAGCAGGTAAAAGGTACATTACTTTGAAAAATGCACTTATCAACAGGTTTTCTATATCCCAGGAGCAGAAGGTCCGTCAGTTGCTTGGCAATGAGGAACTTGGAGACAGGAAACCGTCCCAGTTCCTCCGTCATCTAAAATCTTTAGCTGGTTCCTCATCTTTGGACCAAAATATTTTAAGGCAATTATGGATCAGACGTCTCCCCCAGGATATACAGGTACTGTTGACTTCGCAAGCGGACGACTTGAGTTTGGAAAAATTAGCTGACCTAGCAGACAAGGTCATAGACCTTACCGGGCGGTCATGCGCAGTTTTCTCTACCGTTGCACCTTCACCGGACCCTGCCCTCGATTTGGTTTCTCAGGTTGCTGAACTAACCAAATTAGTTCATGCTCTCTCCGCTAGAGGCAGCAGCCGGGCGCGCAGTCGTTCTGGCTCAAAAGGGCGCAACTCGCGCGCATTTTCACCTGCTAGCAAACAATGCTGGTACCATAGACGTTTCAAGAGCCGCGCTTCTAAGTGCATCCCGCCATGCAATTGGTCCTCGGAAAACTCGAGGGACAGTCAGTAGCGGCGGGCACTGATTGTTACAATGTAAGCCGCCGCCTCTTTGTTACTGACCAGGTAACTAAACGTCAATACCTCATTGACACCGGATCGGATTTGTGTTGCTATCCCGTTAGTTGGCTCCCGAGTCGTCGAGAGAACTCCGACTATGTGTTAAGCGCTGTTAACGGTAGCAAAATCACAACATATGGCACTGTCAACCTATGTCTTAATCTGGGGCTGCGTCGCGATTTTGTTTGGCAGTTTGTTGTTGCAGACGTGCAGAGAGCGATAATAGGCGCCGATTTTTTGGCGCATTATCAGCTGTTGCCTGACTGTCACAACAAAAAGTTAATCGACAGCAAAACTGGTTTGCGTTCTATCGCCACCTCGGCTATGGTTGAACAACCGAGTGTGAAGGCTGTGGTCGCGGGAAGTTCTACATTCGCGCCACTTTTGGCTGAGTTCCCCGATATCACTCGACCACCCGGCCTACCACGGGTCATCAAGCACAGTACCGTGCACCATATTAAGACCACCGATGGTCCTCCAGTGTCGTGCCGTCCGCGCCGTCTAGCACCACAGAAGCTTTCTTGTGCTAAAAAAGAATTTGAGGACATGGTACGCTGTGGCACTGCAAGGCCTTCGAAGAGCGCATGGTCTTCTCCGCTTCACATGACCCCTAAAAGAGACAACACCTGGCGTCCTTGCGGCGATTACCGTACGCTGAATGCCAGGACTGTTCCGGATAAATATCCTGTTCGGCATATTAATGACTTTGCGAACAACTTGTCCGGCGCAAAGGTGTTTTCCACCCTTGACCTTGTGAAGGCCTACCATCAATTACCGGTTTTTGAGGAAGATATTTCGAAGACTGCCATCGTTACCCCGTTTGGCCTCTTCGAATTTCCTTTCATGACCTTTGGTTTACGCAATGCTGGCCAAACCTTCCAGCGTTTTATCGATGAGGTCACACGTGGTCTCGATTTCTGTTTTCCCTATATTGATGACATACTGGTATTTTCTCAGAACGAGTCCCTTCACAAGGAACACCTTAGTACTCTTTTCAAGCGCCTCCAGGACTATGGTGTTGTAATCAACCCGTCCAAATGCATCCTAGGTGCTAGTGAAGTTATTTTCCTAGGGTACCACATAAGTGCTGAAGGTACGCGCCCTCCTCAGGACCGTATCCAAGCACTCCTGGATTTTTCACCCCCAGAAACTGTCCAAGGCATGAGGAGATTCCTCGGAATGTTAAATTATTACCGCCGTTTCGTTCCCCATGCCGCCAAGTTTCTGGCCCCACTCATCGATGCTTTGGTCTCTACGAATAGCAAAGGCTCAAAACCATATCCATGGACGCCTGAGCTCCTTCAGAAATTCGAGGAATGCAAGAGAAGCTTGTCCGATGCAACATTGCTCCACCACGCTATCGCCGATGTCCCCCTTGGTTTGTTTACCGACGCATCGAGTGTGCATATTGGTTCGTGTCTTCAGCAATTCATCGATGGCAAATGGTTCCCTATTGCATTCTTCAGCAAAAAGCTGACCCCTAAGCAGTCTGAGTGGCCTGCATACTATCGTGAGCTATTGGCTGTGTACGAAAGTGTACAGCATTTTCGGTATATACTTGAAGTCCAACATACGACCATCTTTACCGACCATAAACCGCTGCTGTACGCTTTCGTACAGCGCCGCGAAAAGCTCCCTCCTGCACAGCTTAATCAACTGTCCTTTATAAGCCAGTTTACTACCGATATTAGGTACATTAAAGGCGAGGACAATGTTGTCGCAGATGCAATGTCTCGAGTGGACGCTATCTCCCTTGAGCAAGAGTACGAAGCTCTTGTCAAGTCTCAAGAGGCAGACAAAGAATTGAGCCAATTACTGCTGGACAGCACCAGTCTCAAACTTTCAAAAGTTAGTGTACCTGGTACTTGCGTTTCCTTGTTCTGTGATCTCTCGACTGGCAAGCCTCGGCCTTATGTCCCATCCGATCTGCGACGCAGCCTTTTTAATAAGCTGCACAGCTTGAGCCACCCTGGCATTCAAGCTACGACACGGCTAGTAACCGAACGTTACGTTTGGCCGTCCATCAATAAAGACTGCAAAGAGTGGGCTCGTACCTGTGACGCGTGTCAGCGCGCTAAGGTTACGAGGCATAATAGTACTCCTCTTAGCTCCTTCTCAACTCCCTCTGGTCGTTTCATGCATGTCCATATTGACATAATTGGACCCCTTCCTCCTTGTAAAGGGTATCGATATTGCCTAACTGCAATCGACAGGACGTCCAGATGGCCTGAAGTTTGGCCCATGCAAAGTATTACGGCTGACGAGGTTGCAGAAACTTTTGTTAGAGAGTGGATCTCTCGTTTCGGCGTACCTTCCATCATAACCACTGATCAGGGTACTCAATTTGAGTCTGACCTGTTTCGTCGTTTGATGCAGAGTTTCGCTACGAAGCGTATCAGGACCACCTCTTATCACCCGCAAGCAAACGGCATGATTGAGCGCGTTCATCGCCAACTTAAGGCATCTATCATGTGCCATGGTGGCGACTGGCTTAGTGCTCTGCCTCTTGTGCTTTTAGGGATGCGTACTTCTTTTAAGGAAGATCTTAAATCTTCGGTTGCTGAGATGCTTTATGGTGAGACTCTGCGTCTCCCTGGCGAACTTCTGGTTTCCTCACCTACCTCTGGGTCAAATACTGATCCCACTGATTTTGTCGTATCATTAAGGCGACATATGTCGAATATTCGACCTGTCCCCGCTTCTCGACATGGTGATCCATCCACCTTCGTTTTTAAAGACCTTGCTACTTCTTCTCACGTATACTTACGTGAAGACGCTGTCCGCCGTTCCCTACAACCGCCTTATTCAGGTCCGTTCAAAATTATCGAGAGGGCCCCTGATGGTAAGACTTTGACACTCGACATTCGAAGCAGGAAAGTTGCTGTGAGCGTAGATCGCGTAAAGCCTGCTTTCATTGAGACCGTTCCAGATGCAGTGCTACAGTTCCCACCGACCTCACATGCAGATCCTCCCTTAACTATTACTCAGCCGACTCTAGCTCCTGCTGTTCAGCCGGCTCGTAAAGCCGCTCCTTCGTCATCTTCCATTCCGCCTCTTCCTCCGGATATTTCTACAGCTCCGCCATATACCACACGGTCTGGCAGACGTGTTAGATTTAAGGTTTTTAAAGACTAAGTTGTCTTTCTCCGTGGGGGGGTGGTGTGGCGTGTACGCACGCCTTAGATCAATAAGTTGATTGACTATTGTAAATTGATGAACGTAAAAGTTAAAGTTGAGATTGATATTGAGAGATTGATATGCAGATTGAATTCCTTGTAATAAGAAGTGAGGAGATGTATTCCTAAGCGATATTTATAGCATTTTATCTACATGTAATTCATCTTTGTGTAATATAGTGAATACAAACAACACGGCGAATTTAATTCCATCACACTGCAATCAATCCAGGCTCACATCCTCCTTCAACTTCAAACTAATTAAAAACCCCGTACTTCAAAATAACCCCGTGTGTCAACGCAATGATTTGCATAAAGGGTTATGGAATCTGTTAGAAAACCTCTTTGCTACGACAAAGATTACTATGAACACTCGGAAAAGAAGAAAATATTGGTTACCATGGCGTTGTTACTTTTGACAAGTGAAAAATGTAAAAGATGTGTTTTTGTGGTTTATATTAAAATAAATATATTATGTGACTAAGACCCTATTATTACTTACAATATAAAAATATAAGAGGTTATGGGCCCAGCACGCTTCCACTGCGCCACTCTGCTTAAGGAATTAGTTCTTAGAAAAATGGCAGATAAGGACAATATTGTAGATCACCTAAATAAGTTTATGGACAATGTTGATAAGCTAGCGGATATGAATATAGAAATAAATAAAGAACTACTGAGTATAATGCTTCTATACAGTCTACCGGCGACATTTGAAAACTTCCGCATTTAACCGCTTAACTTCTGGAAAGGATACTGTGCTAATTCTGCACTGTCATTACTTCTGTTTAACTTTAATCCAAGTTCCATCGGTGTTGATACTGGCTTACATTCTGTCATATTGAACTGTTGTAATATTTTTTCGATATAAGCCCGTTGTGACATTATCACCTTAGGTTATGGGCGAAAATCGTAAGTAAAAAATATTGATTACTTAAAACTCATAATGAGTAGTCATAGTCACGTCAGGATCGAACCACTAAAACGGGAAAATTATGATACATGGCGAATTCATGCAAAGGCGCTACTAACAAAATGCGGCCTTTTCGATTGTTAGTGGAAAAATCGTAAAACCCACTTCCGACATAGAGCTAACTAAGTATGTCGAAAAAGATACCCTAGCATTGTCAGAATTACTTCTAATGATTGCTCCTTCAGAGTTGAAGCAAGTAAAGAACTGCAAAACTAGTAATGAACTATGGGTCACTCTAGAAAATATTTATGAAAGTAAAGGTCCTGCCCGCAAGGCAACTCTACTTAAGGAATTAGTTCTTAGAAAAATGGCAGATAAGGACAATATTGTAGATCACCTAAATAAGTTTATGGACAATGTTGATAAGCTAGCGGATATGAATATAGAAATAAATAAAGAACTACTGAGTATAATGCTTCTATACAGTCTACCGGCGACATTTGAAAACTTCCGCATTGCCATAGAAACAAGAGACGAGTTACCAGACCCAAACAGTTTAAAAATCAAAATAATTGAAGAAGCTGAAGCCAGAAGAAATATAGCCGACACTAGTAACAACAGTAATAATTTAGAAGAAGCAATGCTTTCTTAAAATAAAGAAAAAAGAATTGTGCAATGCTATAAATGTAAAAGAAGAGGACATAAAGCAAATGAATGTAGGACTCAATTTGACAGTAACAAGAAAAACAATTACAAGTACGAGAAAAATCTATACTGTACTGAGGAGTTATGTCTACCAGCAAATAATGCAAATGATAAAAGGGAGAATATATGGTGTTTAGACAGTGGTTGTACCTCGCACATGTCATTTGAGAAAGATAGATTTATTAAATTTGAAAATGTTAATTGCAATCCATTGAAACTAGCTTCAGAGCAGTGTACAGCAGAAGTCATGGGCAGAGGTGAAGCAAAATTAAACATTATAATACGAAATATTAATCTCGATAACACACTTTATGTACCTACGTTATCTTCGAACTTGATGTCAGTAGGAAAAATGACAGACAATGGCGCAACAATTTTATTCAAAAAGGAAAAAGCGACAGTAATGCGAAATGGCAAACTTCTAATGAAAGCTCAAAGAAGTGAGGACGGATTGTATTATGTTTATGAAAACAATCCAGAAAAGACAATGATGTGCAAGAAAAATGAAATGGAGACTTGGCATCGTAAATTAGGTCATTTGAATGAAGGTCAAATGAAAATTGCATTAGAAAAGAAAAACATACAAGGATTAAATTTCAACAAAAATGATGAAATCAAAGATTGTGAAATATGTCTAGAAGGAAAAGCTACTAAGCTACCATATAAACAAAATAAGAACAAGCAAATGAGAACCCTTGAACCTTTAGAAATAGTGCATACAGATGTGTGCGGTCCAATGAGGTTTGGTACAACTATTGGATCAAAATATTTTATTACTTTTATAGACGATTACAGTCGATATTGTAGAATATACACTATGAAGAATAAAGTCGAAGCCATAAAGAAATTTAAGGAATATAAAAAGGAAGTAGAAAACTTTACGAAAAAGAAAATAATAAAACTTCAAAGTAATAATGGAACGGAATACATAAATCATGAATTCAATGAATATTTAAAGGAAAATGGCATTGTACGAAGACTTTCTGCACCCTATACACCAGAACAAAATGGGTTAGCCGAAAGGAAAAATAGAAGTCTTTTAGATAAAGCAAGATGCATGCTCATAGAAGCTAAAATGCCTGAAAAGTTTTGGGGAGAAGCGATTTATACTGCGAATTATTTAAGTAATAGATGTCCTTGCAGCAGCATTAATAATGCTACACCATTTGAAAAATGGGTGAACAGATATCCTTGCATTAATCATCTACATGTTTTTGGCAACAAGGCGTTTGTTTTAAACAAAGGCAGAAAACAAACAAAATTTAATCCGAAAGCTACTGTAGGAATATTTATAGGCTATTCCGAAAATTCAAAAGCTTATCGCATTTATATTTCCAAAACCAACAAAGTCATAATAAGCAGAGATGTCAGAATAATTGACAAAATGTTCTATTATGATTATTATAAAAAAGAAAACATAAAGGATGACACTAATGACAAAAATGAAGGTATTGAAATTATATTTAACCAAAACGAAAATGAGGAAGTTAATGTTAATTATAATGATACAGAGAATATTTCAAGTTGTAATGTTGAAAATAGTAATGAAAATTATGAATCAGAACAAAACTGTGAAAATGTTGAAGTCATTGAAAGGGAAAATGAAATATTTGAAGATACCGATGATAATGAATCTGTTACTATTTCTACTAATCAGAGACAAAGGAAAGTTCCTGTCTGGCATAATGATTATGTAATGTACGGTCAAGATGATGTAAAAGAAAGCAACGATGAATTTAAAGAAGCAATAAAAGATGAAATCAAATCTCATCTTAAAAATAATACTTGGAAAATTGTGAATCGAGTTGAAAATACAAACTTAATTGATAGCAAAATGATTTTAGGTTACAAGTATAATGCTATTGGGGAAATTGATCGAAGAAAAGCTAGACTCGTTGCACGAGGGTTTAGTCAGAAAGAAGGAATAGACTATACTGAAACCTTCGCACCCGTATCAAAAATGAGTACGGTGAGACTCGTAGTGGCACATTCTGTCGAAAATAATATGAAATTATGCCAACTAGATATCTGCACAGCATTTTTAAATGGAGATATAAAAGAGAATATCTATATGAAGAAACCAGAAAATTTGGAAAAATATTTAGAGCTAATCATTTCAGAAGAAAAAGATAGATCCATAATTATAAAAGCCCAAGAAATGTACAAAGATTTGAAGAAATATAAAAATAAAGGCGTTTGTCAGCTTAATAAAGCTATATACGGACTCAAACAAGCCGGAAGGCAATGGTTTCTAAAATTACACGAAAGATTATTAGAAATTGGATTTAAAAACACAACAGCAGATCCCTGTTTGTATTTATTAGGGAAAGGGGGAGAAAAGATTTTGATAAATGTTTATGTTGATGATATAATAATCGCCTATAAATCAGAAAAGCTCTTAAAAGAAGTTAAAAAGAAACTAAATGACGTATTTGAATTGAGAGACATGGGAAAATTGCACCATTACCTGGGTATACAATTCACCCATGTAGGGGGAGAGGTGATAATGTCACAACGGGCTTATATCGAAAAAATATTACAACAGTTCAATATGACAGAATGTAAGCCAGTATCAACACCGGTGGAACTTGGATTAAAGTTAAACAGAAGTAATGACAGTGCAGAATTAGCACAGTATCCTTTCCAGAAGTTAATCGGTTCACTTATGTATTTGGCAGTCGCAACACGTCCTGATATATTATTTACTGTAAGTTATTTGAGTCTATTTAATTCGTGTTATGCGAGCGAACACTGGCAATCAGCGAAAAGAGTTTTACGCTATCTCAAAGGCACAATAGAAATTGGCCTAAAATACAGAAAAACTGGAAAACCATTGATTGGAATGGCTGATGCTGACTGGGCAGCATGTACAATGGATCGACGTTCGTATACTGGTTACACTTTTAAATACGGTGGAGGCCTTATTAGTTATGAGACCAAGAAACAAAGAGTAGTAGCATTATCAACAGCCGAAGCTGAATATATGGCTATGACAGAAGCTGCAAAAGAGGCTCTACATTTGAAGCATTTGTTAAATGAGATTGGAGTACCATCAGGGCCTGTCACCTTATATAATGATAATTTAGCTGCACAAAAATTAGCAAATAACCTCATGACTGGTAAAAGATCAAAACATATTAGTATTAAAGAACATTTTATTAGGGACTGTGTACAGCGTGAAGACATTAAGGTTGCATATAAGGAAACAGATAATATGGAAGCAGATTTAATGACCAAAGGACTTCCGCAACCAAAATTGGTGAAGTTACGTGAGCAGCTAGGACTCTGCAGCACTCAGCAGAAATTACCTCGTGAGGGGGAGTGTTAGAAAACCTCTTTGCTACGACAAAGATTACTATGAACACTCGGAAAAGAAGAAAATATTGGTTACCATGGCGTTGTTACTTTTGACAAGTGAAAAATGTAAAAGATGTGTTTTTGTGGTTTATATTAAAATAAATATATTATGTGACTAATGTGACTATTACAAAATATACCTAATTTCATCGACAAAAACACCCATATATGGGGGTCTACCTCACCTCCTGTCGGAATGGCCGCCATTTAATTTTTTTTTATTCTTGTAGATACCTCTGCTGAAAAATGCCGATTTCTCTGGACAGAAAAGTCCTACAGATGTAAAAAAAAATGTTATTTTAAAGGTAAAAATAGCAACTATCAAATAAAAATAAATTATGGAAAATTTTCCCTACAAAATATCTTAAAACATTTACAATGCTAATTTAAGTGAAAAAAAATTGACTGTTTTTGTTTATTTTTGTTAACATATTTCAAAAACTAGCAGATTGATACTATTTTTTTTAATACTGTCCTAATACTTAAGGATATTACTTACAAATTGACGTTAAAATTATTGTTGTTCATTGCATAACTCGAGAGTTAGGGCTGTTTAAATATGACCCTTTTGTGATATAGGATTCAGTGCCAAGCAGAATAATAAAGGTGACAAAGAGTCTCCTTGGAAGATACCACGTCGAATGTATATTGGCTCGGTGGTGAAAGAGTTATTGCTACCTTTCGCAGTCATTATAACTTTCCATTGAGGCATTGCCTTTTCTAGGAAAGATTTTATAATTGGTGGGCAGTGGTACAGTTCTAAAATACGCAATAACCATTCATGTGAGATACTATCGAAAGCCTTACGATAGTCAATCCAGCCCATGCTGAGATTTCTCTGAGATCTGTGTGCATCCTCTAGTATCGCCTTGTTTACCATCAGGTGATCTTTACAGCCACGGGATCGATCTTCTACGGCAGCCTCGTTGCTCAGGAGCCAAAATGTTATGTACTTCACAGTGCCTATAGAGTTCGTTAGTTATAACAGAGGTAATTAGTTTGTACATGCTAGGGAGACAAGCGATAGGGCGCCAGTTCTTTGGATCTTGCGTGTGACTTTTCCAGTAGTTAGCCAGTCCTCCAGAGGTTCTTCACTGTTTAAAATTCTTGTGTAAAGTGTTGCAAGATGATCATGTACTTAATTTTGTGAAATATTTAAGATAGTAGTTTTGGACCTTATCAAATCCTGGCGCTTTCCAATTATGTAGTTTACTGACTGCTATCTTAATTTGATCGGTAGAGATTTTGTCAAATACTGCTGTGTCTATTGAGGTGTTAGCTGTGTTTATATCTGATATCCAGTCTGCATCTTGCCTATATGAAATTGGGTTTGAAAGAATGTTCGTCCAGAATTGTTGTGTATCCTCTTTAGTTGGCAAAATAATATTAGGCTCTTGTTTCATGTCTAAACTTCTATATAATCTATGTTCGTCATCTGTAAATAATTTGTTTTGTTGTTTTCTATTATTCATATCTTCATATCGTTTTATTCTACCTGCTAGAGCTTTGATTCTTTGTTTTAAAATTTCTTCTGTTCTCTGTTGGTCGATTCCATCGTGTATATTAAATTTAGTGTAAATTTTTTCTTTTAATTTATTCATTTTCGCGAAGAGACTCCTCTTGAGATTTCTATCAACTGTCCTAATTCTTTTCGTAATAGTTCTATTTTGATTTTTATTCTATTTTTCCATGGTGGATCTTTATGAGGCTTAACTATACTACTCGGCATGTATGGTGATTGTCTATTATTAATTATTAAGGTTTTTGCAGCAGCATAAACTATGTCATTAGTGTTTCGAAGATCGCAATTACTTGGCAATATGTGAGGCAAGTAGTTATTAATTATTGAAAGATTTAGTAAAAAATATTTATTGATTTTAGCTTTTGGCAAATAATCGCGTTCTTCGATTTGGGTTTCTTTTGTTTCAGCTAATACTTGCAAGAAGTTAAGAATTATGGGATTATTTTCAACGTCAATATCGTTTACGATTTGTGATGGCAGATTTTGTATTTCACTTTCAAGAGATTCCGTTACTTCCGTTAGTGAATTGTCGGTTGGTGTATTACTCAAAGGTGGTATATAAATATCTGGAAATTCAATATCTTGGTTTTCGTCGCTCTGTTGGTCCAGTAGCAGGTCATTTTCAGCTCTTTGTTTAATTTGGCTGAGCAATACTTGCGAGATAATGTTCCTTTTGAGAATTGTACGTGCTTGGTTTGAAAGTGTGTTGCCGTTGAATCTATCTATTTTTGGGTTGTTCTGATTTCTGTCTTTAAACATTATTTCTAACTTTTTTATATATTCGGTTCCTTCTGATCTAGCTCTATAATAACAAAACATTAACTCTTCTTGCTCTTGCCGTGTCCACTTCTGTCTCCTGTCTCCATGTTCAAAACTTGGTAATGAATGTGTAGTGAGTGACGCTAGTTATACTTTGGCTATTGGTTTCCTCTGTCTGTTCTAAATTAGTATCAGATTCTTGTATTGGTGCCCTTTGTGTTTCAGGTGATTGCTGTGTTGATCTTTCTGCATTTATTTGTATTTCCTGTAGTGTTTCTTTTGATATAACGTTTTGTTTTATTATTCTGCGCGCTTGGTTTGAAAGTAGATTGCCGCCCCACAGTGGATCGAGTTCATACAACGTACGGGACATTCAGGTTGAAAAAACTAAAGTTTTGAATTTTGAAAAATAATATATACCATTGAATATATGTACTAAATAGCTATAAAAAACTATTGTATCATTTTCTAATTGGATTATTATTTTAGGAAATACCGATGTAAACGTAATTTCTTAGTATGGAGAACATAATAAAAAAATGTGTAACTCCTGATTCCCTCTCTGTTTCGATTTGATTTTCAGATACATCGTAGAGAATGTATTACACTACATTTGTCTCAAAGAAACATGGCACCCCTGACGCGCACTTTTTGAGATATACGTATTGTTCATATTTTTATTAAAATATGAAATTTATTGGTCATGAATGCTCTTCTATCTTTAGATAATTAATTTATTGGGCTCTTAATGACCTCAAGCATTAGTCAAAAGATTATCGGAATTCACCCTTTGTGTAATTCTAATACTCATTTGTGTGTGGTTAAGTGGTTAAGATATTGTCACTCGCGCTGCATAATGCTAATGGTAATCAGCTTATGTATTAATTATCTGTTCAATAATTAAAAGTTGTATGTTAATTACATTTTACTGTTCTTGGTATAATTTTATATTTCATGTTTTTAACAATTTAGTAATTTATTTGTTAATGAACCTCACCTTATTCTGTTTATTATCACTACAGAATACAAAGGTATGGTCATTAAGGTTTTTGGACGTCGAAATCGTACATTTGAGGGAAAATAGCAATACATAAATAGCTGTTATGAGGTCGACAGTGTTAGTTTAATTACACCCCCTATACGAGTATCATCATTATGTCCTTCCACGGTTTTGTTACTTATCTTGACTTTTACGTTACGCTGCGTAACAGTGGTGATCTGCGCAATCATAATAAATTATATGAGAGTTTGATAGAAAGCAGTAGTATTGAGTTGTGCAGCAATGCTCAGCAAGATCTTAAGAATATGTGTAGTAGGTTTTGTTACCGAATCTACACCAAGTGGACCAAATCTAATAGAGCGGTCGACAAATTTATGAAGAAAAATTCTACCTGGCTGGAGTCAAATATTAAATGGCCCGAATCCCTCAATGAAAATGCACTACTTGAAAAAGAAACTTCCAAAACCGACGAGGAAACAAGTGGTTGGAATGCAGCCTTTGAAAGCGAAGCTTCTACATCAACTTCAAATGAACAAAGTGGTAGAAAATCTAATTCAAGTGGACCACGGAAATCATTTGAAGATTTATGTCACAAACAAAAAAAACGACGTACGAGTGAAATTTGTAGCTCTTTAAGTACTGAAGAAATTGTTTTTGCTGCGGAAACAAACCTTAAGTCACAAGGAAAGAAAGATGTTGCGGACATTCTTAAATATTTAATGGAGAATCCCGAAGAAGTTTCCAATATAAAACAGTTTATTCATGAGAGCAAAATAAAAGATGTAACTGCTGAGAAAGCTTTGGCTCTTTTTATTACCCTGAAATTGTCGAAATGGCGATATATTACTTTAAGGGATTTTCATGAAAAAGAAGGCATTTGTAAATATCCGAGCTATTACAAATTACAGCAGGAGAAAAAGCAGTGCTATCCCGATGAAGATGCCATTATAATCACAGAAGTTTCAGTGAAAATAAAACTCCAAGCTCTGCTAGACTTAACTGTCAAGAGACTTCTTAAGTCTATAGACTTTAAAGAAGACAATGAAAATTTAACTTTAATTAGTAAATGGGGTTTTGATGGTGCCTCAAGTCAAAGTGTGTACCATCAAAAGTCGACTGCATCAACTTCAGATCTACAGTGCGTTTTCATGGCTAGTCTGGTACCTTTGAAACTCATCACCAACAACGAAGAAAATGTAATTTGGACAAATGATCGGCCTTCATCTACATCCTTGTGTCGACCAATAGGCTGGAAATTTATGAAAGAGACGGAGAGCAATGTCAAACAAGAGATGGCCGCTATTGAGGCAGAAATTGAAAATTTAATTCCATCACGCAGCAGTGATAATGTAAGCATCACACATAAGCTACTTTTAACGATGATTGATGGCAAAGTCGCATCGTATATCTCTAATACTTCTGCAGCTGTGTGTGACTTGTGCAAAGCCTATCCAAAAGAAATGAACAAAATGGAAATAATAGACAACAAAGTAGTAAATGAGGATATGTACAAGTATGGTTTAAGTTCTCTTCATGCTTGGATACGTTCTATGGAGTGTTTGTTGCACATAGCGTACAAACTTGACATAAAATCGTGGCAAGCTAGAGGAGATGAAGCAAAAAAATTGGTGGAAGAAAGGAAAAAGCTTATACAAGACAAATTTAGAAAGGAAACTGGTTTACTACTGGATATTGTCAAACAGGGCAGTGGTACAACTAATACTGGAAATTGTGCAAGGCGTTTTTTTCAAGATCCAGAACAAACTGCTCAGATAACGGGCATAAATGCTGAATTAGTGAGACGAATTGCCGTTGTTCTGCAAATAATTTCTTGTGAAGATAAAATTATAATTAATAAATTTCAAGAATATTGCACAGATACAGCCAAATTGTTCATAAGTTTGTATCCATGGTATAATATGCCAGTAAGTCTGCATAAATTGTTAATTCATGGGCCAAACATTGTAGAACATTTATCTGTTGTTCCCATAGGCTTTTTATCAGAAGAAGCATCTGAAGCGCGGAACAAAGATTTTAGAAAATACCGAGAGAGTCACTCAAGGAAAAATAGCAGTATTGCGTGCAATGAAGATGTACTGCATAATCTTCTTCTCTCTTCGGATCCCCTGCTTAGTAGTTTGCGACCAAGAATGAATCGAAACGTTAAGAAACCTTTATTTAAAGAAGCTGAGGCAATGATTGTTATCGAGCAAAATGATCTTGAATTTTGTGATATTAGCAATATTATTTCTGAAAGTGATTCAGAATCTGAAACTGACGAAGAAGATAAACTTGCATAAAAAATTTAAATACTGTACCCTAAATTTCTCTTGTTTTTATATTTTATATTGTTTTTTTTTATAGGTATAGCATTAAATTATATTTTATTCCCCTTATTTGTTCATTTTTTATTCCCCTTATTTATAACAAGATACCTGAAGTTTATAAAGTGTTTTGTTTCTTTCACTCCTTTACGAAATTATACGTATACTTAAACGGTCGATGAATCTGTCTGTCGTGTGAGTATACGAATAAGATTATAATATGTAAGTTATTAAAGTATGCGTATTTCTGACAGGAACGACCTAAAAAATGTTTGTACGTGAATCTTCTCATCTCAATTTCTAAGCTCTGCTCTGGGGACTTATGTGCACACAAACTACTTCTGATAAGAAAATATGAACAACACAAGTACCTATTAAGGTGCCACAAGTGCACAACTACATTTTAGGATAAATGTGGTGTAATATTTTCAGTATTGTGTTTGAAATACAAATCGAAACAATGCAGGAATTTGGTTATAGACAGTTATTTTAAAGTGACTATATTTAGAAGGAATAAAACTTGAGAATAAACTTGAGGTCATTAAAAACTCAATAAATTACTTATATGGAGATAGGAGAACAGACATGATCAATAAATCTTGTTGATCAAACCATAATGACCATACCATTGTATTCTGTAGTGATTATAAACACAATAGGATGAGGTTCATTAACCAATAAATTACTGAATTGTTAAAAACATGAAATATAAAATTATACCAAGAACGGTAAAATGTAATTAATATACAACTTTTAATTATTGAACAGATAATTAACACATAAGCTAATTATGCAGCGCGAGTGACAATATCTTAAACACAAATGAGTATCAGAATTACAAAAATGGCGAATTCCGACAATCCTCTGACTAATTCTTGAGGTCATTAAGAGCCCAATAAATTAATTATTTAGAGATAGGAGAGCAGTCGTGACCAACAAATGTTGTTGATTGTTTAATGGCTAACTGAAATATCAGTAAATTTAAGAAAAATATTAACAATACGTATATCTCAAAAAGTGCGCGTCAGGGGTGCCATGTTTCTTTGAGACAAATGTAGGGTAATACAGTCTCTACGCTGTATCTGAAATTCAAATCGAAACAGAGAGGGAATCAGGAGTTACACATTTTTTAATTATGTTCTCCATACTAATAAACCACGTTTACATCGATATTTCCGAAAATAATAATCCAATTGGAAAATGATACAATAGTTTTTTATAGCTATTTAGTACATATATTCAATGGTATATATTATTTTTCAAAATTCAAAACTTTAGTTTTTTCAACCTGAATGTCCCGTACGTTGTATGAACTCGATCCACTGTGCGCCCATGGTAGTTCTTGAATTATTCGGGTTTCTGTCCTTGAAGTAGTTTTCAAACTTTTTGATGTAACCAGCTCCTTGTGCTCGTGCTTTAAAATAGCAAAACATAAGATTTCTCTCGTCGTTATTCAAACTTGTTGTGGTCCCTACAGATGGACCGGTCAAGGATTCTGTGGGAGACTCCCGCCTTGACAAAGCCTCATCTGATTCTACGTCGCCCCCCCAATGGTCGGCTGTGACATTTTCGGTTTCCCCGGCTCCCACCCGCCTGTTCAACGGAGAGCCGCTGGCGGCCCGTACGCTGTCATGTCCAGCGCCAGCTCCAGACATGCCCCGGCGATCACCCCCGGGAAGCGGCCCATTACGATTACTTCTTAATTGTCTCTTCATATTCTTCTACAAAGGATACCTACTATAGCTCCGCTAGCCATTGGTTAGTATTTAACTTTTCATTTCAGTTGCCAATGTCCGCCCCCCACGTGACAAAGATCTTCATGTCGGACGTGGAGATAGATTTGTGAGGGGCCTATTTATGTATTATTATATGTATTTATATTATATTATATGTTATTATACGTAGGTATTCTAGGTTCCCCCCCCCCTAGTTCGCTACATGATATCCCATAACACAAGCTATGCTTACTCTGGGGCTATGTAGTTGGTGTGATTGTCTGGGGATTTTATTTATTATTTTATTTAAACCCAAGGCGAAATTCTAAACCCTGAATGAAACGGCCACAGAAAAACGGACTTCATCATTTACTTAAGTTACCGATAAAACCAAATTCTAGATTTTTTCTCATGCAACAGCTTAATCATTAAGCCTTAATGTATGTTCCACACTCCACAGTCTACAGACAACCCTATTTATTTTATTATTATTTTACTCTTTGTTTAATATGCTAAAGAAATAAAGTAATACCTATGTAAAAACAATTTGGTTTAAAAGATTTGTTGGTATAAGTACATTTAAAAAACGTATCCATTGACGGAAGCAAAGAAACAGTAATTTCAACCTACTTAAGTATGGGTGATACTTTACGGCCAGAATTAGTTTGGGTAGAAGGAAGATGTTACCGTGTCATGGATTCGAGTATAAATACAAATCTATTCCAAGAACACGATTTGTATCAATATGGTATGCACATACCTGATTTATAATAATGATAATACCCATGCTTACTGTGCATTCATATGGATAGCACTCAGCGAAACTTGTGGTATCCTACACCTAGACCCAGGAATTTATTCTCAATTATTTGGTTTATTTTGTTATAATATTTAATAATTATTTAATTTCTAGATTATTGATGTAAGTAGTCTAGATATTGAAGCGCCATTGAGAGTCATTTTCACTAAGATTGTCATGTTTCTTATTCATTTTTGTAACTCTACAAGGTGTTCTTTTTGATATCAAAAATAGATAACTTTATAATACTTGATAAAAAAATAGAAAAATAGAAATAACTTTGAGGTTTTGTACCTTACTAAAAATAATACTTTCCAAAGTATGCATAGTTCAAAGTGCATACTGTCCAAGATATCATCAATCTTAATATAATGAGTTCATAATTTATCACCCTTGTAAAATCTCTTTAACATTTATTCAATGTAGTGTCACTGAAGCCATACAATAAACAACAAAAATGTTAAACATTGAGGAATGTTGCATACAATTTACAACGCAAAACATTGTGAACTGTACCTGTGCAAAGCGATAAAAAAAGGGATAGACAATGCCACATTGTTTTATATTAAATGTTTTGACTTAATTGAATTGTTTTGTAGGTATAAAAACAAAACAAAAAAAAATTGAAAAATTATTCACATGTTATTTGATACTATGACATGGTCCCAGCAATACCCTAGAGTTATGGGAAATCAAGCAGAACACTTTGTATATGCAATAGAGTGTTTGTTAATCAATTTCAAGGCAAGTTCCAGGTTCATAATGTTAACTGTTTTGCTAATGCAGAAAAGAATAAAACTCAATCAAAATAAATATTCTCTTTAAAAATAAACGAATTATTCAATTAGTGTTAAGTAAGTTAAAGTATTAAATTAAGTTAGTTGCAGATGATTTAATGTATTTACGGGATTCTTACCACGATTTTCGATTCTATTTTCGCACGTCCGATATTTCGATGCTGTTACAAGCACCATGATCGCGGACTGCGAAAATAGAATCGAAAATCGTGGTAAGAATCCCGTAAATACATTAAATCATAGTGAAAATAACCGCGATAGTTTAAAACAACTATTAGTTGCAGATGTTTAAAATAATTTTGTAACTAAGAGAATGCGGTTCCACTTCATTATAATATTATTATTACCATAGTAAAAATCTGCCTTCCCAATGACAGTAGACAGTGGGGATTTCATACTATATAAGATACTCTTCCAACAGTGCCTGGCAGTCTTTTTTCTTGAGATTTAAAATGCTAAATAAAAGGCATACTGATATAGCAAAGCTTGTGGAGGTAGAAGGAAAGTTTTGTTAAAGTAAATAAAGTTAAATTGTTTAATTTATCACTTTATATGGGACTACTTACATGTCTTAATTAATTTTTAATTTATCACTTTATATGTATTTACATGTCCATGCTTGTCTGTGTTAATATGGCAGTAACATAAAATGATGTATAAAATAAAAATCTTTCAAGTATGCTTTATATGAATGTCATAAAATCTTGCTTATTAATGATCCTGTTGCTTTCTTAGAAGATACATTGGAAAATGAAGATGATGACGATGATGATACTTATGATATAAAACAGATAGATGATTCTAGATATACTTCCAGTTTTCATGTATCAAAGTAAGTATTTTTTTTTCTTTATTACACATGTCATCATCAGCATAAGAGTATATTATTTGAGACTGACACAATTATTATAAATAATGAAATTATGGTACACATAATATGATAATAAATAAAAATTTGGAGCCTAATAATTTCTCTTATTTATTTATTAACAGGTATTACTACAATGTAATAATTCATCAAAAAACTATCAAAATCCATACATTTCCTTTTCATCAATTCTGATTGAGGTTTAAAGGCAGTACCTATAGTAAAAAAATGCAAACAAATTATAATAGATATCCAGACAATGTAGAAAATTTTGTAAATAAAATATTTAATTTTAAGTTTTAGCAAGTATTCAAATTTTACAAAAGTCCAAACAAACAGGTGCCAGCGTTGTAGTTTATGGCCTAAACCTCTTCCCTGAGGGTAGAAACTAAAACCCTGCAGTTCGCTCATTACAAAGAGCTGTGATGATTAAAGTCAAGACTAGGTACCTATACTAATAAATAAAGTGAAAAAATACTCTACTTGTTTTCTTTAAGATTTTTTGTTTCATAAGGTCTTTCTATTGTCATTGTATGCAATAAAGCAGAAATAAATAAAAATGATTTTAGTCTTGTTACTGAAATTCTGTTAAAAAAGCACTGTTCATAAAAAAGGTACACTTAAAAAGTTTTTTTTTTTCAGACACTACATAGGCAACATAATTGGCAAAAAAGGGATAATGAAAAGCAGAATCGAAAATGATACAAAATGTGACATAAAGATACCTAGGCAGGGCCAAAATGGTGATATTGTTATTTTAGGCCCCACTTGTGCTGTAAGTATTATGGCATAAATAACAAGAAATATTTTTATAAATTATGTTTAAGGAGCCCAAGACTAAGGTCTTGTGATATGAGAATAAGACAGCAAATAAAATATGCGCTTGCAGTCAGGCTCTCTTCATCAATCTCAACAACATTTGTTTGACGACTTTTTACAACTTTTGATAAATAACCCGCTGCACTTAACGATATTTCGCAAACGCAAGGTGTATGGCGTATCGCCATTTTAGAGGCAATAAATACAATTTTGGTAGGTACTTATGGAAAAACTAAAATTTTAAAAAGTCATAGAACAAATGTTGTTGGTATTGATATGCAGAGGCCGACTGCAAGAGGTGGTGCACTAATTTAAATTAACTTGTATAGTAACAGGTACATAGAGCATTTAAATAAAAATATTTGTCCTGTAACCCATATAGGTACACGACAAATATCTTCAAACCGATGTTATTAATAGCCAAGTTAATTATAGCATTGCTCTCATTTGTTTTGGCGAGCAGCACCGTGTGTAGGTAATTTAGAGCCATTACACGAACCATTTGGAGCCACTTTTGACCCCCTCATAACTCAAAAACTATTTCACATAAACCTGTCAAATTTGGCTCGTATATTCATATTCATCATCACAACTCTTCGTAATGAGCCCACTGCAGGGAATGAGTCTCTCTCCTGAGTGACGGGGAGGTATAAATAAGCCATTATCCACCAAGCTGGCCCAGAGCTGGGTGGTGGACGTCATAAATTTCAGGGCGCCGAAATGGCTCCTGACAAACCCTAACGACTACTGTATACGACATGCTTAAAGTGCGAAGCACGGAAGTCGTGAGAAGTGAATGGTCGTCCGTCACCCATCCAGATACCGACCGCGCCGAACGTTACTTAACCTGTGACATCGTATGATACACACAGTTAAGCGCCAACGCTACGTTACGCGTTCGAACGCGCGTACCGTACGTCCGTATCTTCAAATAGGCATACCTACCCATAGATTTATTTAACACCTACTAAGAGAGATTTAAACATATCATATCATATCATACGCGGCGCTTGGCGTATTCCGAACATCCGTATAGAACGCGCGTATGGTACGGACGTTGCAGTATTGTATGAAACGCGCGTCCAAACGCGTGACGCAGCGTTGGCACTAATACGGCGAGGAGGCGCCACGACGACTTCTATATATTGAGACGGCTCGTATATTGAGACTTCTCAAATGGTTATTTAGATATAAACGTCCAAAAACCGTAATTTTTATCAGTGACTGCTTTCAGTACTGACCATTGAACCTCACACATTTTGATCTCACTTTTTTTGTCGTTGGAAGTAAACAACGGCTTGTTTTAAAATATATTAAAATTGATATACCTATAGGAATTAACTGTTAAATAACCAGGGCTCGAAGGCGTTGCAGCTAGGCACTGTTTTAGAATTTTTAAGTACCGTTTAGAATCCGTTTAGTACCGATCTCACTCAATATAAGATAGTCGACTAGATCTAATCCCAACCTTGTTCACTCCTGCGCACCAAGTTAAGTATGGACCAGATCAGCACGGCAGTCTCGTCCTCGTTCTTGTAGGCACCCAGGGTAGATACAGAATATAATCTTCTTTTTAGTAGATGAACAGTTTAATAAGGACTCCTGCCAGGGTGGTGACGAAAAAGCACGAACTTTTCCGATCTCACACGAGTACTGGCTCACAGTCGAGGCAAAAATAAATGGTAGTCCTTTTCATGAAAGAAGTAACGCGATTCACGGAGATCTTATATGAAAACGACTATAGATCAGCCGATTACTTACGTTAAGTACTCAGTCGCCAGTGGTCGCGGGTTCGATTCCTGCACGGGAACAAGAAAAACAAAATGTTCCGGGTCTGGGCGTTTATTTATAATGTATTTATATACTAGGTTCCCCCCTAGCTCGCTACATGGTATCTCATAACACAAGCTTCGCTTACTTTGAGGCCATGTAGTTGGTGTGATTATCCGGATTTTTTTTATTAAGTGAGAATCGAACACACGGCATGTATCATATTGAACTTGGCTCTCGTCTCGCATTTATGTCTTTGATGAGTTTAATCTTAGTGACCTGAATGCCTTTGCAGAATGTTAAAGCCGCAATAAGACGAATTAATATGATTGTATTGTCAGCAAGAATGAAACAGAGGCCGACACATTTTATTTCTATTCCAATGAATAGCTCGCAGATAGCGAAAAGTTTTGAGAAATTTAAGGTAGGCACCTTATTTAACTTAAATATTATTACTTAAAATAGTATTTTTAAGTACCTAACGTAAGATTTAAGTTATATCATATTGAATAGACATCTGCGGGGCTAGCATGCGACCATCCACAACGATAAATCAGGCCTTTATAGCGATATTTTCTTAGAATATGGCACTTAAGGTACCTATGTATTTTTTTACAATATGGCAGCTTTGGTTCCGTGTGTTTAAATATGGTATCGAATTAAGTAATTCTATCTATCATGGTGCTCATATTAGCTAACATGATAGGACAAAATCATTCTGTAATATTTATCTTGTCGATTCTAGCCTTATCGATGATCGCATGCTAGCCCTGCTGATTGTTTGATTGACAAATATTAAATGATTCCCAAGCATCTCTTGCGCTGTGTACATTACGCCAGCAGGAATATGTTTTTGAGTTTAGTCTAATAGAAAAGTATGTAGGACTTGCCTTGCCGTAAATTTTATAAAGATAATGAGCGCATGATTGTTTTGAAAAGAGCAGATACTTCCCTGCTGGCGTAATGCACACGGTGTGCAGCACACCTCTTTTTGTCTTGGGGAAAAGATTGTAGCGGCCGGTTTTGTGTCGGACTCTCACCGACTAAAAATTAGACGATGTACGTATAGTACATCGTTCGCTGTGCCGCCGCCGGTTCGGAGCCAAGCAAGCGTCGGTGTCATACACACCTTGCAGGCTTGCACTATCCACATCCAACCTCAACTGGCGATCTTAGCTCGAGATATTTCCACGTCAACCTTGCAGGCTTGTGAGACTTTTGTTCACATGCGAATCTCCACATTTTTAATTATATCCTATCAAGAAACTCTGAACAAAACCTGTCCATTGCCCTTTGAGTGATTAAATGGCTTTTGAAATCAAGGATGATGGAATTAAATAGGACAACTTAAATTGCCTCTGGTTTTCAGAAGTTTAGCAATTATTTCATCTTTGCTTGACTACTTGTGTTGTAATTTAATGACAAATTAAGACAAATAATATACGTCTCTTTGATGAATCATAATAATGACAAAGAAACTTAATTTACAGGAAGATGTGTTAAGGGAATGTCCTGACCGTGGTATAGAAGAGTCAGTTTTTATAAGAACGTGCAAACTTCATATAACTATGGGAGTAATGTGTCTCATGGATAGTGAAGAAAGATTATTCGCTTCTAAGTTGATGACTGAAGCCAAAGAAAAAGTATTAAAGTAATTTATTGCTGTTTTAAGTTGAATAATTGTACCATCAAATCAACTGAATCATGACCCATTTTGCTGAAAATTCGTTTGAAACTGTCAAACTTGTAAGGTCTATCGCGCATAATGCACTTATGACTTTTTAGATACCTAATGTACGAATTCTGTACTCATTAAATGTCAGTGTCGAATGAGATGATAACAAGCTCGTCACCAAGGACACCTATCTACAAGCAAAATTCGACCTACTAGCATTTAGACGATTTGCCAAAATGAGCTTGTTGTGGGTCATGATCATGACTCATGATTCAGTTGGTTTGATAGTACCTACCTATAATAGATATTGTATATTTTTATTCATTGCAATTCTATCACATACGGACTCTTTCTAAAATTTCTTCCGCCATTCTTTTCAAATTGTAATGCCTATCAGGGCTCATAATGCACCTACACTATAAACTATTTACACTACATACTTTTCCATGCTATGCAGTTATATCCTTTACACATTATTTAGGTACCTACATAAGTATCACAGGGAAGGTCACTTTTCGAATGCATGGAAGGAGGCTTTCGTTAAGAGTGGGTCACGCGAAGACATAATAAAATATCGTCCAATCTCAAAACTTTCTTCCTTGTCAATTCTTTTTGAAAGACTCGTACACAACACTTTGTATTACATCCTTCATAATAGCATAACTGAACAACAGCACGGTTTTGTCCACAAACACTCAGCTTGTACGAATTAAATGATTTTTACAGACTTCCTATTTGGTAGTATGGACCGCCGCATTCTAGTTGAGTTGTTATACCCGGCGCGGCGCGGCGAACCTTGATCCCTATGACACTGACAGTAATTTCTACAACATAACCTTGTAGTGCCGTCACCGTAACATTGCGGTATTTATTAAATCATACCTTTTGAAGGACGTAAACGTAAAGTGTGATTGAGATAATTTCTTGCAAATTTTATTGTTCTTCAAAAAAATTTTTATAATTCCAAGGAATATCATTTTATTGGAAAATAAACGTAAAATAAATAAATTTTTAGAAGCCTCCAATACGATTCTAATGTAACGGTGACGGCACTACAAGGTTATGTTGTGGAAATTACTGTCAGTGTCATAGGGATCAAGGTTCGCGGCGCCGGGTATAGTTCTAGTTGATACAGTTTATACCGACTTTCGGAAGACCTTTGACAGGGTTCATCACCAACTACTACTTAACAAAATCTACTTTAATGGTATCCGGGGTCACTTACTACGATGGTTTACCTCATATTACAAATAGAACTCAAACCTTCGCTATTAATGGATTCTATTCTGAAAAATATAAAATATATTGTGCTTCAGCTATAGGTACGTGACCTCGGTTACGAGCTTGATTCAAAACTTCACTGAATTGAAATTTGCACCATAAACATCTGATAATCTTTAAACTTATATATTATTATTTTTTAAATAAATATTAACTGATATTTCAGGCCAATCCTCCAGGGCCATTTACCATTAAGGATCAGATTAAAAGGTTTATCGTACATGAATGACGACCCACAAGAGATTGACGTGCTGTATGCCAAGGTTTTTGAGGAAGCAGAGGAATCTAGAGGGGTGCTTCAAAGGATGGCTGATGAACTTGTACATTTTTTTACAAAATCTGGTAAGAAAGAAAAATGTATGACACGATTAACTATGGAGGAATACAGGGTGACTTGTGGGTCATTTTCGAAGTTCGAGTAGGTGATAGTTTGAGATCATACATGGAGAGAAAAAATAAAATAAAAAATAAATATTAATTATTTACTGAGTAAGCTTAACCGAAAGTTAAAGAATTCATTACGCAACGCATGGTTACATAAGCGTAATGCAATAGATACTTAGCGGGTGATGATGTGCGTGTGGCGGGAACAATGCTGTGTGTAGTAAGGTCTCTTTATTTGTTCATAGGGATTTCTGGTGAATTAATAAATACCTACTTTTATTACATAATTATGAGCATAATCGAGTTCAGAGTGCTCTCTTTCAGTATCTAAAATTTGTCACCAGTCACCCTCTATGTTACTAGATACAGAATGGAACATAAGTCGCAAACATAAACATTTGTTTGTTATTGCTGAACTTTATTTTAAACTAAAAAAGGCAAAACTTTGTCTGATAATTCGTTATTTTTCTTTTACATTTATTTAGCCTTATAGTCACCCTAATTGCTAAGTTAATTTGTCTTGGGCATATTGTATCTATATATATATATATACAACGTTGTTTTTTGTTTATGCAAAAACTCAAACATGGCTCAAAGGCTTGTTATAATTTAAAAAAATTGTGTACAAAATTATAATATTATCTTTAAAACTCAGCAAGTTTCAAGCCTCTTGTGACACCCAGCGCGCTGCGCTCGCTTGCTACCCCTACATATGACGTAGGTACCTACTTGCATGTTGGGATCGCGAACTATACGCGTGTAAGTGAGAGTGTACATTATTTAAGGATCTATAGAGATAATTGAGATAAAATATAACATGGTATAAAAACTACTGCAATCGATTCTGTTACCGATTCTGAATTCTGAACAAACTGTTTTCAGGTTTAGTATAAAAAAATAACGTAATTGCATGTTACTAAGATTAATCATTCAACCTTTAAGGTGACCATAAAGTGTTATTGCTATTTACAATAATTATCAACAAATGTAATTGTTTGCTTCTAGAGTTAGTAAAATGAATTTGCTTTAAAATACTGCTATACCTACAAACAAAACTTTTAGTCCACGACTTATTTTTAACCCAGTAGGGGAGAACGGGCATGGTTATCTCACGGGTTGGTTGTCAAAACTGTCTTAAAACAAACAGAACGAATGAATCAGTTCAATAACAAGCGCCGAAGAAGAAGTGAGAGAGGTGTCGCTCTTGCGCTTCTTCGGCGCTTGTTTTATAACAGTTGTGACAACTCACGGGTTGGTTGTCGTAGTGTTGTTTATTATAGGGTTTATAGAACGGGTGTTCTCCCCTATAATAAACAATCACTAATGTCTCTTTTATGTAATAAAATTAATATATGTATAATAAACTAGAATTTTTGTGTGTAAACAAAAAATAAAGTTTAAAAACTAAAACCTGACTACTAAAAACACGCTCTAGAAAGTATGAAACAAGAAAATAGTCTCCGCTGAAATATTTATTTATTTACGTCATGCTGATGAGATATGTTGAAAGGGTAGCCGTAAGGTATGCCACTTTGATTTTATTTGATTACTAGCTGTTGCGCGCGGTTTTACCCGCGCAATTTCAATCCCGCGGGATTTCCGGGATAAAAAGTAGCCTATACGGATTCGGAAGAATCCCTCTAAGTAATGGTAAAAGAAATTTTGAAATCGGTCCAGTAGTTTTTGAGCCTATTCAATACAAACATACAAAAATACAAAGGTTTCCTCTTTATAATATTAGTATAGATTATAATGAATCTGTTTTTATATAGTAGGTGGCATACGACCACGGCTATCCTTTAAACAAATCTCTATCAATATGACGTAAATACATAAATATTTCAGCGAAGGCTATTTTCTTGTTTCTTACTTTTAAGAGCGTGTTTTTAGTAGTCGGGTTTTAGTTTTTAAACTTATTTTGGAGTACTAGTGTATACACATTTGAAATGTGCTAAAGAAGTTCTTTTATTTGATACCCCACACGAAACCATCAAGACATTTTTTTAGTTCTTTACTATAATTATAATTTTACTTATTTTAGAGTAATAATGTTTACATATTTGAGCTGTGCTTACAAAGCTCTTTCATTTGATACCCGAAACCGTTAAGATATGATTTTTTAGTTCTTTACTTTAAGGCCCCTAGAGGGCGCTATAGTCAATTTAACGTAATCTTATGTGGCCTATAACTAGCAGACAATAAAGAGGCCACCAACGACACCTCAATTGTCCAGTTATGATTACTAGTTTAGAAGTTATGAGCCCACATACATACATACAGGTCAAAATCATAACTCTCCTTTTTGCTTCGCCGAAGTCGGGTAAAAAAGAACTGCTATTTAATGATTAAATAATACATAGTTGTGATTTATCGTATTTGCAATTTTATATCTGGTCTTTTAGCGGTGCTTAACAAAATATGCAGCACCATCATTATGTAATAATAGAGTAAGTATATTTAACTAATTGCTTACAGGTTATATGGACCGGGAGCACGGGCGTGAGCATGTAAAACTTCATGTCACGCTGATTAATTCTAAATACAGGAGTGCACCATCAGCGAAAAGTAGCTCCGGTGATGTTAGGAACACAGGTTCATCAAGTTTATCGAAAAAAACAAGAGAAAATTTTAATGGCACGAACATAATTAAGAAGTTTTCCGAATATGACTTTGGTGTGGCAGAACTGGGTGACTTGCATATTTCACAACGTCACTCTAGTGGCAGTGACGGTTATTATCAACCGACATTTGTTATTAATTGTTGTAATTAAATGTTGTTTTTGTTTTATTGATTTGGTATTTCATTTTGTAGAATGTGTTGTAATGATATATTTTTAAACTGCGCAAAGCACGGGTGTATTATTATCACTTGTATGGTCGACTTCAAAAGTGGACACATTGCAACAAATCTTATAATTTCCTGCACGATCATTGACTGATTGTAAGTTGAAACAATATTTTTTACAAAGGTAGAATAACAGTAATACCTACATCGGTAGATACTTTATTACAAATAAGGAGATTAATTATTCTTCACAAGGCAGCAACCCTAACAGCGTAAGAAAAGATAAGAGGCATGCGATAGAAAGAGACAAAACTTCTAGGTATATAAATTTGCAGGTAAGTAATGCTGTGCGAGCTGAATTCCACCGTATCGCGTCGTAGCAAGACTCGAATTTATTTAGATCTTCTTGCGGAGTAATTCTTCTGTACCAACGGTACTATTACTTATTCTGTGGCAATAGATACTTAGCGGGTGGTGGTGTGCGTGGGGCGGGAACACTGCTGTGTGCATGTCTACTGAGGCAGCGCGTCTGGAAAAGGGCAGTAAAGTGATGTACATCCGGATGGCTGGACCATTTGGCGTATAAAGCTGGGTCTCGATTCTCTAAGCTTACAAATGAGTCAATGGAGTCGTAATCAGCATAGAACTGTATTTTTTGACAGATTTGGCATTCTTCAAATTAATAAGAACCATCGGTTAACCGGTGAACAACGTTAGGACTGTTTTCGTATTCTGGTGTTCAATCGTGTGTCGCTTTAAGTCCAATTGATACTGTAATGCGTATTCTGGTACTTATTTGACATTTCGTTCAATATGTTCGGAATGAGAATGGTTAAGACTGAGCAACAGTACGTACTGGAGGGATTGTTTCAGTCGTGACAATGTTTTATTTTTCTTTTAATTGAGTATGAGGCCTTTGATCCACGTTTGCTGTGAACTATTATATATTTGGCGAATGCTGAACGTCACCGCCGCCGAAAAATAATCAGCTAGAAACGTAAATCGCCCTAAACAATGTTTTCTATCAATGTATCTGAATGCGTTTATATTGCCAAAACAAATTGTGTTTCATTGTCAAATGGAATATAATGCTAACCCGAAACAAATTGCCGTAAATAAGAAGAAGAATAAGAAGAAGTTTGACAACAAAACATTCAATATTCAGTAATAATAATTCAGTAGTCAAGAATTTGTGGATATCTACTGATTTTTTATCTCTGCCTAAAGAATGGAACTGCATATTGCATTGGATTTCAGTGTTGAAGATTTATTACTTTTGAGTGATAATTAAGTACTTACTACTAGAAACAAGACCTGAAAAAACTCATAAATTTGTTGAAACAAAATTGCATTTTCATAAATACATATCAAAAAAAGATTTTGAGGTTTTATTACAGTATGATATAAAGAAAAGGAACAAAAGGTTCAGGCTTTCCATACCACCAACAGACAAATTAGTTGTTACTTAAGGTTTTTACAAACTGGTGATTCATTTGCTTCTATGATGTATTTATAATTGATGATTTCAAAGTCCAAAATCAGTGAAATCATACTTGAAGTGTCTAAAACCATTGTACAGATGCTAGCAGGATATGTGAAAGTAATTAAAACAATAGGAACATTATATAATATGCGTTTTTATCAACCTTGTTATCTATTTATGTATTTAACTATTGTTGTTAAGTTATAGCGGCTTCTATTCACACTTATTGTCGGAGGTGTCCCAACTAGTTTCAAACTCTTAAGAAGTCCTTTGTGATTGTGGCTGCACCTACCCCTGATGTAGGACTCCTTAAGAGTTCAAAACTAGTTGGACACCTCCAACAATAAGTGTGATTAAAAACTGCATAATAAACTTTATTATGTCTCACAAAACATTTATATATTTATTGTCTTCTACAATATATTTATAAAGAATTTCATAGTCCAAAATCAGTGAAATTATACTTGAAGTGTGTAAAGCAGGTGAAATTGTAAAACAGATGCTAGCAGAATATGTGAAAGTAAGTAAAGCAATAGGAACATTATATACCTTAAGGTTTCTTTAAGGTTTTTAGAAATTGGTGATTTTTGTTCTTTTATGATGTATTTATGTAGAATTTTTAATTCCTAAATCAGTTAAATTATACTTCAAATGTGTAAAGCCATTCTACGGGTGTAGCAGAATATGTGAAAGTAAATAAAAACAATAAGAACATTTTATAATATGGGTTTTAATTAACCTTATAATCTACAACAAATTTCACTAATGACATAATCATAATCATATGAACAATAGTAATATTAAGTATATATATGCATTTTAATTAGCCTTATAATAATAAAGAAAAAGTGTCACACCACATCATCCAACCAAAATTAAGTATAAATCAAGAAATTGTCTTCTGGAATCTGGACAACGGAGAAATAAACTAAAGAAATAAATAAATACCATAGTTTTTTTTACGTATTTAATTTAAGAATAAACTTAAATACATATAATAAACCTTATTCATGACCTGCTAACAAATAGCTATGTTCATCACAAAATTTCCCATTCTGAACCCGGGACCTCTGGTATAGAAGGATGTACATATGTCTAGATCAAACAAGCTGTTATGTATATATTTATTTAACTACAAATTTAATAGTACACTCAAGTAGGTACTTCTAAATAATCTCTAGCCTATAAATGAAAATAGTAACTGCATTCATAACATAAAAAATACGCAAAATAATTCAGGTATTGTTAAGGATTAACAATACCTGAATTACATTAGTACAGTACCAAGTAGTACATTTGGCCACTGCGGTACCTGTTTTATAAAATATAATTTGCAATTTAATAATAGTTAGCCTACAATTTCATTTCAATCATGTTTTACATACATATTATACTAAGTGAACATATGAAGATTTCTTAGACTTAGGTTCAGGAAATTAACAATCTTTTTATATCAACTAATGGCTTTTTGTATCAATTAATTAAACCTCCATTTCTTCAATACATAAAGGGGCTCCAGTATTCTCTTTACTTTGATTAGTGTTACAGATTCCATTAAAGACAATCTTGTCTTATCCATAAATTCTTTTTACAAAATTACTAAATGATTTTCACATTTTATCTCCCTTAACTCACTTCCTATACCTCCCAAGAGACAAACTTGTCTTATTTGTTTGTTGATTAATTCAGATGAGGCATCTCTTAATAAATTTAAGGTGAGAACATCACTTTCTTTTTAAATTGGACCAGGGTTGGGATTTTGAGTAATTATTGATCAGATATACCAGTTGAAGGCTGTGGAATAACGTGTTTCGTTTCTTGTTCAATTTCAGCAACAGTTATCTAAAATAAAGAAATTGTTATTTGTTATGTTGTTTTAAGATGCCTACATTTTCAGAAGGAAAAAAATTTCAAGAGATTTTGAGTATCATTGGAGTTTATCACTTTATATAGGAGCATTAGATGGAAAGCACATATAAATAATAAAACCTAACTACAGTGGCAGTTGAATATTTCAATTATAAAAAAAAGCATTTTAGCATTGTGCTAAATGGCCTTAGTATTTGACTCTGACTTCCCCGTCTCTGTCCCCGACTATCCTCATCTCCATCTACATTATCTGTATTCTCTCTCACCTCTATCACTACATCTACTTCTATCTTTAAAATATTTAAGATGAACCCTTGGATAGATTCGAGGATAAGTGTTTTATAAAAAAAATTACTATAAGATATCCGGATGTAAGAAGATGGGATTCCTTGGTTGTTAATTGTTATTGTGTATTTTTAAAAGATGATTGCTGTTGAGTTTCTTGCCACTTCTTCTCAACAGATTGACTTTCCGAAGTGGTGGTAGATTCAGTTCAATTTGTATATTGTTTGACTTATTTCAAATGTATTTAAATACTTGCGAAATAAAGATTCTTTTCACTTTGACTTTGAGTAGATGCTTCATACTTTATTTTGATGTTGTAGTGGAAGGCAGAATATCAGATGGTGGTGTTTTCAATAGCACTAATTTATGCAGGCTTTTAACAAATGATAATTTGAATCTGCGTACAGAGCAGCTTTTGTTAGACAGTAAAACTGTTCCTATGGTAATTTACCAGTAGCTGTTCTGCTTCTCCTTCATAAGTTTTTTAATTAGGCGGTTCTTATATTCATTGTAGTACTGAAAACACACAGGATAAACTACAGTATATGGACCGTCAGACTCTAAGATAGCATTTTTACGAGTAAAAGGTTAAGGCCTAAGGCGTCTTTCTGCAAAGTTTCACATTGCGGAGATTAGAGTTTTTGTAAAATTTTAGTTTGAAAGTCAAGCTTAAAAAAACAAACATGAAGTAATGAATGAATACAATCACTGATTGAACAATGTCACCTGTCATTGCGTTTAGTTTCACTCATAGTTTAACGTTTTTGATATAAATAAATAAATTTTTATAAAAAAAAATTCAATAAAAGTATTATTATTTAATAAATTGCAACTTAAAAATATTTATATGTAACGGTTTATGTACAGTATATGGACCGTCGAATTTAGGGGGGTGAGGGTGGGAGGGGGGTGGTTGATGACTTCCCCCTCGAAGGAGCCTTGTAGTTAGTGAGAAAATCGAAGATAAAGTTTTGGGGTTAGACTCGGTCTTGTGCAAAAAAAACTAACCTCCTAACCTAACCTTACATGTTGGTCTGTGACACAAATTGTAAAAGTTACAATTATTAAGTTAATACTGGACTCTTATCGTTATTATGGGCGAATATAATATGAACATTTCACTAGTACGCAAAACATTACATATAAATATTTTTTAAGTTTTAATTTATAAAATAATAATACTTTTATTTACAATTTTCATATAGAATGTGTTTATTTATTTATTTATTTATATCAAAAACGTTAAACTGTATTTTACGACTGTGAGTGAAACTAAACGCAATGACAGGCGACATAAATCAATCAGTGATTGTATTCATTACTCTATACTCTATGTTTGTTTTTTTTTAGCTTGAAACTAATTGAAAATTTCAAACTTAAATTTTATAAAAACTACTTATCTCCGCAATGTGAAACTTTGCAGAAAAACGCCTTAGGCTATAACCTTTTACCCTTAAAAATCCTAGCGTCCAGTCTGACGATCCATATACTGTAGTTTCCCCTGCTTCCTTTTAACCCTAAAGTCCTTATACATCCTATCCTTGTAAAATTTATTAACGCTAACCTCAAAACTTTATCTTCGATTTCCTCACTAACTACAAGGCTCCGCACCTCCCCCTTCGAGGGTATAATAACAGAGTTAGAAGTTTGATTTTGAATTTCCCTAACAGCTCAATGCCTATCAAACAACTGTTTGAACCTGCCAATCCCTATGGCTTGGAGTCTGACCATCGCTACACATCAGAAGACCCAAAAGTCAGAGTCCTTAAAGATTTGCTGGTATCAGAAATCACTGATGATCAAATCAAGCAAATTGAAGAAAAAACTAGAGTGCAAAATAATAATGATATCTGGTATAAACAACGTCAGAAGCGACTGACTGCTAGCAATTTTTATACCACATGTCATCTAAAAGACACTACTATGAAAAGTTATGCCAAACAAATACAACAAAAGAATACATTTCAGTCTCGAGCAACAAATCATAGTATTATAATAATGAAAAAATTGCATTAAAAAAATATTGTGATACTTATGATCTTTTGGCTGAACCCTGTGGGCTTTTCATTAGTAAGGAAAGACAGCATATTGCAGCTTCCCCAGAAATAAAGTGTCCCTATGCAACTAGATCTCAAAATATAACTCCGTTCAGTGTACCATATTTAAAAGAAGTAAATGGCATTTTAACTTTAAAGACAAATTCACCTAATTATTACCAATTCAAGGGCAGTTGTACTGCTCCAATAGGAAGTATTGTATAGTTACAAAGATTTGAAAGTTGAAAATATGTCTACAGAGATGAACCATTTATAAAAGAAATGATCTCAAAACTCAACAACTTTTATGAAAATTTCTTTAAAGTAGAACTTTAAAAAAAATATTTGTACTATAATTATGAAAATTTCAGCAAATAATATTAAAACCAGTATTTGATTATGATTTTGTATTATTGTAATGAGTAAATAAAAAATCGCAACTTTATAAGTTTAAATAAGTTTATTTATATTCACAATTTTTTCCCTGAAATTACAAAGCATCATACAAATATAAAATATCTTTGACCCGAAAGGTACATAATACTGTTTAAGCTCACTTGTAAGAATTTTGTATGTTTTTGTTAAACTTATAAGTCTTTCAATGTGGACTCGTTGACGGGTCCGTTTTTGGTCTTGCTTCAATAATAGTCCAGGAATTTAGGACCTTCCCTTTAAAAAAGTGGGAATATTTATTCCAACACCTTTGCCAGCAAACAAATCTTACACATTGAAGCCCCGGTCTGCCATTATGCTATCTCCTGGTTCACCTTTCCAAAAGGTTGCTGCGTTCCGCTATCTGGCGGTCACTTGTCGATCCAACATATGCTCCAGAACAATAGGTAAACATCCCTCCAGGTGATGAACCAACTAATATTTTAAGGGTATTTTTGTGTTTATATTGAAGAAGCTTTTTGGGCATCAGGTTGGCTAGGTTTTTGAATAGGAATTTCTGTTCCGTCTATTATTATTCTTGTGGAAGGATAATTATTTTTAAAAGTATTAGTAAAGTAATGAGAATTTCAGGTAGGTTTCCAAGCCTGTATAAAAATTCACTGATTCATTATCAGTCAGCAATAATGGATTTATTATGGTCTGAAATAAATGATTTTTATTTATTTATTTATTTAATAAGTCTGTAGAAAACATTCTCAAGATGTTTGATGTCTGTGTTTCTGGAGATTTCATGGAATTGTGATTACTTCTAAGGTTTTCATGAGACAGATCTTCCAATGTTAAAATTTCCACATTGTGAGCAACATTTCCATCTCCAGATTCATATGAAGGCAAAATATTTTCAGTACTTTGCAAAGAAGGTGCTTTAGGAAACTGGCATTTTCTCAGGTTTCGAGCTTTCAACCGTTCTTCTCTGACTGCAGCGAACTTTGAAACTGATTTGGAATTCCAAGAGAATATAGAAGGCACTGCTAACTTTTTCAAATGTTTATGTTGATGTTCAACCCCTACAAAAAACAGAAATATAATAGAAATTTTTCAATTACCTTAAACTGTGAGAAGAGATTGTAAATGAAACAAGCTTGATCATGTGGACCTAACCCTTGGACCTGGTGTGTAAATATTTTGCAGAGATTGCCTTTAAAATGATGATAAGTGACAAAGAATGTTTTCCCACGGAATAGGGATTTGCGTGGGTAAAAACGCAAGGGAATAGGCTAGCAGTTCATAAATCTATATTATATTAGATATTTCACTACACGGTTGTGTTTACCTGTATATTTGCTAAGCATTAGATAGTGACTTGCTCTAAAATGATTGCGACATAACCTCGATCCACTTTTAGGCACAAAATTTAGATGACGGATTGCTTTCAGCCAAAGTATTTTTACTTTTTCATCTTAAGGAAATTGGTGGGTACCATTTACAGAACTATTTGGGACCCATAAGTTCGTCTTTTTTATATTATTTAAATATTATTGCAGCTTTTCATACAAAAACCTCTTTGTTTATTTATAGACAGAACTATTACAGCGCCACTTCGGCAGTTGCCAACCCCACTAAAGTACGTTCCATTACACACAGATGCTAAAAATATTATTTCTTTCACTGTTTATATGAATACTATTGACAGGATTTATGCATGATATAAATGGACTATGTAAGTAGTTAGAATCTTTAAAGTATCAATTTGTTTATCTAGTATCCATTTACCAACGTATGCCGCATTCATAAACTAAAATGTATAGCATGATATTTCGTTGACAGCGTCAAACGGAACGTATATTCAATCTGTTTTCAATCACTCTTTCCGATCCGATGCTACTGGTCCATAGCTATGAATTTTAGAGAATGCCAAATTTGCCACTTTGCTCATGGAGTCGCTATGTGATGGTTGCCGTACGGTCCGCTTAGTGTTATTTGAAGAATCGCCACCCTGTTGCCTGTTGCTCAGTCTTAACTTAACCAATCTTCACCATTCTCATTCCGAACATATTGAACGAAATGTCAAAAAGTACCAGAATACGCATTACAGTATCAATTGGACTTAGAGCGACACACGATTGAACACCAGAATACGGAAACAGTCCTAACATTGTTCACCGGTTAACCGATGGTTCTTATTAATTTGAAGAATGCCAAATCTGTCAAAAAATACAGTTCTATGCTGATTACGACTCCATTGACTCATTTGTAAGCTTAGAGAATCGAGGCCCTGGGTTCTCAAAACCGTCTTGGGGCTGAGATCCGAGATGCTCATAATTACGAAATTCTGGCTGGCTGGACACCATTTTTTTGATTTTTTGAATAAACTAACCAGTCACAAACGATAAAATGTAGGCAGATTGCAGTCACCTACGATTGTTTATCGATCTATGTAAGAGCCGTATAGTGACTGGATATGTGACTGCAACCAAAGTTGTTTCATTCGATTTGATACGATACTTTTCGAGAAATCACAAAAACAAACTGTCCAGTCAGCCATAATCCGGTCGGCTGGACCATTTTGTTTTTGTCGATATATCAATAATTATAACACTGAAAGCAGCTAATTTAGAAAAAATCCTTAGTGACTGGATATGTGACTAACATTATATAGCTATAAATATGAATGATTCGTGCATTTATGAGTTATTGGCAAAAAGATTTTGTTGACACCTGTCAAACTTCCGGCTGGCTGGACCACCCACTTCTGAAAGGCCTTCGCAGTCGGAATCTAATAAAACGGTTAGTGACTGGGACGAAGAACACAAATCTTCGTTTGTGACTACTCTAAATGCAGTCAACAGTGTGACCATCTCAAAAATGGCGAATCTGCCACACTCGACCTTAAAAAATGCCAAAAATATGCCAACATGAAAATAAAAAAAAAACGTATTTTCATAATATTTTTAATCAAAATTATAACTACGTTAAACGTACAAAAAAACAATACACCTAATCAACATTGGCTTCAAAATTTTCGTCTTCATTTTCTTTGTACATGGATTTTAACGACATATTTTTTAACATTTCCTTGCTTGGTTTAAAGGAGACGCAGTCTCCGTGTTCCTTTATTCCCTCTTTTGTAGTAATTATTGCCGAGACATGTTTATTCAAAAACCTGTTCCTTATTTTTGTTTTATTTAGATTGACTTGAGAAAATATCCTTTCGCACGACGCATTTGACATCGGCAAACATAAGAGAGCTTTTGCAAAGTTTGCAATATTTGGATATTTTGTTGCCCTATCTGCGTCCCTGATTTTTCCAACCGCTCCCCAAAACTTGTCCACGCTCAAAATTGTACCGGCGCTACTTCCACTTCCGCCTGCTTCTAACAAATCGCTTACACTTTTGTCAAACTTCATCTGTCGGAGTTCGTCATCAACTTTTTGAATATTGTCTCCGTCTACAATGTTGGGAAATGACTTCGCAACGCTTAAAATTGACGTAAATTCTTTGTATACGACATGTTGTGGATCCAAAAACTGTAAATCTTTGAAAATGTTAGTAAGTGGCAGACGTGTTTTTAATTGACTACATAGTTCAGTTAAAAATGATTGGATTCGTTGAAGGAACGTCTGGATTCCAGGTTTCAGACTCACGTCTGTGGACAAGCGATCGATTTCAGTACTCACGTTAACACCCAAATACATATCTTTTAGAGGCAAAAAGTTTACGGTAGATTTTGGGTCAATTGCAAGTGGGTCTACGGTTTTTAAATAATTTCCCTTGATATAACAACTCAATAAGCACACGTACACTTCAGAAATGTCTTTGAATGCTGTGTGGACAGTTGTATAATCTCCTTGAAATATAATGTTTAGTTTGTTGACTGACTGCAATATATAATCCAATGCATAAAAATAAAGTTTGTGTATCTTGTCATTCAAACTGTTAAACAAGAACTCTGATGAAATATTTCTGTCTTCCAAAAACTGCGACTGAAAAAAAAGTTTAAGGGCATCCCATTGCTCTAAAATTCTTTTAATGCAAGCGTGCAAGCAAAGCCAACGAATTTCATAATGTCTTAATATTTTATGCTTTTCAGTACCAATTAAATCTTGATATTCAACAAACTCCCTTTGTCTTTTACTGCTATGGGCAAAATATCCGTAAACCTCTTGTATCATTTGGTTAATAGCTCGTGGTATGGTGTTTTTACTAGCGTGAGATACACACAATGCAGTGGAATGACATACACACTTAATGAACATGCAGTGGGGATTGACGTGCCTTATTTTTGCAATGATACCACCATGTTCTCCAAACATAACGTTAGTAGTGTCAGCCCCAAAACCAATAGCATCTTTAATATTAAGGTTAGAATTAGTTAAAGACGTGGATAATGCATCAAACAATGATTGGGCATCAGCTCCGTTCAAGTCAACCAAGGTCAAAAATTTTGTTTTTACCTGCAGATCTTTTTCTGAATAATATTTGGTTACAACTGCAAGCGTTGATGTGGTTGTAACGTCTGTGGTCTCATCTATAACCAACGAAAACATCGGTGTACGTGTTTTAATATTTTCACAGGATTTTAGATCAGCAAGCATCTCTGCTTCTAAATTTGGTTTTAAAACATTATACGTTACCGCTGCCGCTTTGGTTCTCTTGCAAGAAAATTGCTTGGCGATTTCAGAATCATGGAAGCTTTTTGAGATGACTTCGCTCAAATGATCCATTAAACGGAATGGCAAATTGTGTTCCACTAACATGGCACAAAAATGAAGTTCGGCTTTTTTTACTTCCTCTTCTAATGGAGATGTTTTGAAAAACTGTTGCACCTAAAACAAATTTAATGTAATTAGTCACAAATCCCTAATAAAATACGACGATAAAATATCTATTACTTACAGCATAATATTTATAACAACTAAATGTAAAATACTTACCGAAGATTGGCCACTAAACCCGATTATGTTTTTTTTTGTGTTTCTGGGATGAAACATGTTCCTTTAAAGAAGATAACCTAGTAACTAATTTGCAGTTACAGGCTTTACAAAATGCAACGTCCTGGTCATCCTTAGCTCGACTGATCCAGGACGAGAGCAAAGGATCTTGCTCCCATTCCGGTCGATAGGACCGCTCGTATTTTCTTTTCATTGTGTATTTGCTTTTCAAATTTAGAACTGCACTTCACATACACGCTAAGCGCCGTAAGAGAATGAAATGAAGTAAAAACAAAGATGATTGAAAACTCAATCAAGAAAGTTTATAAGAATATGAACCCTATGAGTTATCACTTACAGCCCACAATCAAATGACAATACCTATGTATGAACAGATCAAGCGGGGAATCCCTGTGTATTCTGGGCTGGGTATCAAACAAAGGCATAGGTTGCCAGATTGAGAAATAATTTTCTACTAAATATTTTTACATTTACCTTATTTAAATTTTTTATTACTTATTTATAATGTAATGTAATTTAAAATTAGCATGATTTTCATTTTTAAATTTGAAATCTGCCACATTTGTAACTCGTCAGCATAATATGCCACAGCTTAAATTTTGGATCCAAATCTGCCAAAATGGCAGAAATCTGCCACAAATGGTCACACTGGCAGTCAATCAAAATATATAAGCAATTGTTTTTTTGACATGTTTTGTTGAATTAGGGTGACCAAATTTTAAAATACTTTTTTTAGAATTCCTTTATTAATTTAATTTTAATTGTTGAAGTTTGGGAAATTATTCTTAACACAGCTTGGTTAGAACCTATATATAAGTGAGTATGTATAGGGTTCAGAAATAATAGTGTAAAATATTTTAAGGGGATTTTGTTTGGATATGGTGTTCCACTTGGCACTTGGAGTTAGATATGTTGGCAGCTGGCTTGGTTATATCTTCATATTTTTCCAGTAATTTTCTTATGCTACTTTTCTTGTGAAACAGTTTCAACGCTCGGTTGATTTGCTCTGATGCTTGTTGCAGGCGTTGTCAGCTCAGTAACTTTCTCAATAAGCTTTTTTCCGTCGTAAAAACTGATATATTTGCCCCGGTATCGACTAAAAACCTCTCGCCACTTTGTAGGTCGGCTAGGATAAGGCGGTCGTAGGGGTGAATAGCACAAAGTTCCACCCTAGTTCGAGCTAATTGTAGAGCCCGTTGTTTTTTTTCTGGTTTTTCCTGGCACTTTTCTTGACATTTATGTGTCTTTTTCTTGAATCGCTTACGATATTGACCTTGGATACGATACCTCGATGCACTTCTTGATCTTGATCTTGAACGGAATTCACTGCGTCAATACTTTTTCGTCATCGTTTTCGTCGCGTAGTGCAGCGATTTCAGTTTTCATATGTGTCAGCTGATTTGCAAGTCTAGTGACCTCGTTAACTTCATTACTAAGTTTTCAAATAACCGGTCTGCAATCTCACAATTTTTTTTGGGTGTTGCGTTTTCTAAAACAGATTGTACTTGTAGTCATCTCCTTGTTTGTGTGCGGCGACTATAACTTCGAAATGGGTAAACCATAATTTGGGTTGGTCTTCCCAGAAGCGCGGGATACGTTCCGATATGTTTCTGGCGGCAACTTCAGGTTCCAATGTAACAGGATTGACTGGAGCATGTAGTGCCATTTTCCTTTTTATTTCTGGTCGGGTCCTCAAAAATTCTTGCTTAATTGGCTGCGTGACTAACTTCGGGGTCACCACTTATTACGACCAGGAAAGGGTTGATAGAGCAAGACACGATTACATCTTGAGTGACAATTTATTAACAAATAGAAATAGTTTATATAGTAAAATGTACGTGTATAATTAACCTTGTTAGCAATATTTTATCTTAATTTTATCAAGCACGTTTAATAGATATTAATATATTCAATCTCTGTGGGTCACGTCTGAGGACGCCACAGGGGTCATTAAGAAATGTGTATAGACACGATTTACGTACAAAAAAAAAATTTTTTTTTCATTTCAAAATTCTGCTAAGTACCTTGACGCGAGGTCACTCCCGGTCACGACCGAGCGGGCGAAACAGCTGTTATACGTCATAGGCGTGTAGTTACCGTGCCACGTAAAATGGTAGGTACTTTGTTATTTAATATTGTTTTACGTTTTTATAATTTGCTAGTAGTCGTATATTACAAATTAAACCTAAATTTTGTTAAGGTAGGTCCCTACTACCTACTTAGTAAAATTTTTAAATGTTTTTTTTTTACATAAATCGATAAATAATAAAAACCAAAACCAGAAAACAAATTTCCAATTTTTCATTTTATACATCACAATTTAAATGAAAAGACATGATTTGATCTCCAAAAGTTGTTTACCTAATAAGCAAGTATAAAACTTATTTTATTCCTGAAAATGAGAGTCAATATAGCACTTGTATTTTTATTGTGTTAGTCACCCAACGTTTTGTAGATAAATAGTGACACCTTATCTTATTTCGCGAAGTCCACAATGAATTCGGTCTATTCTGATTAAAATTGTTATAAAAATGGCTAGCGGTAGCGTCGGGTGGTTCAATGAATAATTTCCTAAAATTCTAAATAAAACAAACTAATATCGACTCTATTATCAAAAAAGTACATACAGTGTTTTTAAGTACATTCGTAAATAATATTTATTTTATTTTGTTGCATTATAAATACGTTTTTACAACTGTTAATACTAAAATGTACCTACTTACAGTGTTTTTAAGTACCTATAATAGTATATAGGGTCCAGAAATAATAGTGTAAAAAATTTTAAGGGGGCATTAAGAACAGTGTATAGATTCGATGTATGTAAAAAGATTTTGTTTTTAATTCAAAATTCTGTTAAGTACCTCGACGCGAGGTCACTCCCGGTCACGCCCGAGCGGGCGAAACAGCTGTTATACGTCATAGGCGCGTAGTTACCGTGCCACGTAAGAGGGTTATTTAGGTTTTATTTTTTGCTAGTAGTCGTATATTACAATTTAAATTTTGTTAAGGTAAGTACCTACCTACTTAGCAGAATTTGAAATGATTTTTTTTCTTTTTACTTATATCGAATCTATACCCTGTTCTTAATACCTTCTTAAAATATTTTACACTATTATTTCAAAACCCTGTATAATATTTATTTTATTTTGTTGCATACATACATTTTACAACTTTTAAGTACTCGAATATCATTATTAAACACGTTTAATCCCTGTTTCAACCAAAAATTATGGTCACCCTCAGTTACGTAGTATGGCATAAAAATAATTGCTTATATATTTTGATTGACTGCATTTAGAGTAGTCACAAACGAAGATTTGTGTTCTTCGCCCCAGTCACTAACCGTTTTATAAGATTCCGACTGCGAAGGCCTTTCAGAAGTGCTGGAATGGGTGGTCCAGCCAGCCGGAAGTTTGACAGGTGTCAACAAAATCTTTTTGCCAATAACTCATAAATGCACGAATCATTCATATTTATAGCTATATAATGTTAGTCACATATCCAGTCACTAAGGATTTTTTCTAAATTAGCTGCTTTCAGTGTTATAATTATTGATATATCGACAAAAACAAAATGGTCCAGCCGACCGGATTATGGCTGGCTGGACAGTTTGTTTTTGTGATTTCTCGAAAAGTATCGTATCAAATCGAATGAAACAACTTTGGTTGCAGTCACATATCCAGTCACTATACTTTTAATAAGAACTGGGTTCTCAAAACCGTCTTGGGGCTGAGATCCGAGATGCTCATAATTACGAAATTCTGGCTGGCTGGACACCATTTTTTTGATTTTTTGAATAAACTAACCAGTCACAAACGATAAAATGTAGGCAGATTGCAGTCACCTACGATTGTTTATCGATCTATGTAAGAGACAGCTTTATACGCCAAATGGTCCAGCCATCCGGATGTACATGTAAAGTGTCTTTATTTATTTACATGGATTTCTGGTGAAAAATTAAATAAGTACCTCCTTCAGTATTTAAAATTTGTCACCAGTCACCCTGTATATTTTTATATACTAACCCTACAAATGGCTATTGCAGTTATACAGTGTGTCCGGTCACGACCTAGCGATACCGACCTAGCGATTAGACGACCGGCTGGTGTAGCGGTAACATACATTGCCTTCTATGCCAGAGGTCCTGGGTTCGAATCCCGGCGGCGGCGGATATTTGTGTGATGAACACAGATATTAGTCGTCAAGTCATGGATGTTTATATGTTTATTTAAGTTTATTCTAATAAAAAAATGTGTATGTATGCAATATGTACGTTTATATACAGGGTGGCTCTGAAATACGTTGACAAATTATTTTATGATTTACTAGCTTTATCCCGCAACTTTGTATGCGCTTAACTACCCTTCTCGTGGAAATTTCAGAAACTGTACAACCAGACACCCACTGAAAGAACCTTTATACCAAGTATCACACCCATGCACTCAAGGAATAAGTTTTTTTCATACAAACTAAAAATCATATATTTCCCGTTCCCGTGGGAATTTCGGGAATTCCTTTCATAACACAACCAGACACACATTGTAAAACCTTTACACCAAGTTTCACATCGGTGCACTCAAGGAATAAGATTTTTCATACAAACTAAAAAGTCCTATATTTCCCGTTCCCAAGGGAATTTTAGGAATTTTTTTCGTAGCACAACTAGTCACTCTTTGAAGAACCTTCATGCCAAGTATCACATCCGTACACTCAAGGAATAAGATTTTTCATACAAACTAAAAAGTCTAACCCCTTCCCGTGGGAATTTCGGGAATTCCTTACATAATACAAACACACACTTGTTGAGGAACCTTTATATCAAGTATCACATCCGTGCACTCAAGGGATGGGATTTTTTCATACAAACTAAAACATCATATATTTCCCGTTCCCGTGGGAATTTCGGGAATTCCTTTCATAACACAACCAGACACACATTGTGAAACCTTTACACTAAGTTTCATATCGGTGCACTCAAGGAATAAGATTTTTCATACAAACTAAAAAATCCTATATTTCCCGTTCCCGTGGGAATTTCGGGAACTCCTTCCTTAGTGCACCCCTACATCCCCTAAAGAATGTATGTTTCAAATTTCAGCTCTCTACGCCCAGTAGTTACGGCTGTACGTTGTCTGTCAGTCACTCAGTACCTCAGTCACTCAGTCAGTAACGGAAGAGTTTTATATATATTGATTTTATTTTTCTTTTCAACAGTATAACCAGGCCTGGCTCACTCCGCGCGGTACATCCGTTATTTACCTACAGCGAAGCGCTCCGCCGGCGCATTTCGAATGGGTCGTATATCACGCGCGCGCCTACCTATTAGCACTCACAGTAATTCTATGATCTAGGTCGCAAATAGTATTTAAAAATGGACATAAAAAGAAACAAATATTCAATTAGATTATGTTTAGATTTGATTATGTTCAATATAGCAAACAAAACATAGGTAGTATTACTAATTATTCGTCGTAACTTTTTTTTCATTTTGTACTTTAGGTAAGTTGAAACAATATTTTTTACAAAGGTAGAATAACAGTAATACCTACATCGGTAGATACTTAATTACAAATAAGGAGATTAATTAATCTTCACTAGGCAGCAACCCTAACAGCGTAAGAAAACATAAGAGGCATGCGATAGAAAGAGACAAAACTTCTAGGTATATAAATTTGCAGGTACGTAATGCTGTGCGAGCTGAATTCCACCGTATCGCGTCGTAGCAAGACTCGAATTTATTTAGATCTTTTTGCGGAGTAATTCTTCTGTACCAACGGTACTATTACTTATTCTGTGGTATAACCACGGGTATAACGGTGACTAGTAAATAATAAAAATACAGTATTATTTTAACGTAAATATCTATTTATTTTCAAAATAACCACCTTTAGCTTTAATACAAAGGCTTAAACGTTTTCTGAAGTTTTCGACGATTTTCCGTACCTCCTCTTCAGATATTTTGTCCCACTCACGAGTAAGTGTTGCCTTCAGCGCGTCTACACTTCTGTGTGAAGTTACACAGGCCCTCGCCTCTAGAATTGACCATACGCTGTAATCCATTGGATTAAGGTCTGGTGAATATGGAGGCCATTCATTGGAACTTATGAACTCTGGGAAATGGTCCATACACCACTGCTGCACATTTGAGGCCCTGTGAGATGGAGCAGAGTCCTGTTGAAAAATCCACGGTTGGTCGCCGAAGTGCTGCTGGCTCCAAGGAAGAACTACACTCTCCAAAATATCGTGTCGGTATATTTCTTGATTCATTTTCACACCTTTTTCTACGAAAACGAGAGGAGTTTTGCCTGTTGAGCAAATGCCACCCCAAACCATGACCGAATCCGGTTTTTGCCGATGGGGGATAATTGCTGTGGCTCCAGGGTGACTAGAAGAGTAAATTCTATCGTTTTGGCGGTTATAAGACTGTTCAATCGTAAAAAATTTTTCATCTGTGAAACCAATATTTTTCCACGCTTCACCAGCGGAGCGCGCTTTCAGTAAGCGACATCTTTCAAGACGTATTTTTTTATCTTTATCATCCAACCGCTGCGCTTTTCGCAGCTTGTATGCTGTTAACTTGAGCTCATTTTTAACAACTCGTTGTAACGTTGAATGACTTACACCTAAATCTCGAGCCATTTTTCTTACCTTGGCTTGTGGATTGCGAGTCAATCTTTGTTTGACGATATGTCGAAGCCTAGGCGTCCTCACAGTTCTTTTTCTGCCTCTTCCCGGACGATCACCAAGACGGCCAAGCTCATCGTAACGTTTAATAGCAGAAGAAACTAACTGCCGACTGATACCGAGAAGTCGCACTATCTCGCACTTCCGCTTACCAGCCTCATATAAGGATATTATTGCACCTCGTTGAGCAGACATTGTAAAAAATAACTAATTTTTTATTTATTATCTTCACAAATAACGTTAAGGTGGCGCCAAAACATGTGAAAATAATAATTAAAAACAAAAAGAAACGCAGCATGTTCCATTTTTGAAATTTATTATTTTTAAATTTATCAACGTAATTTAGAACCACAGTGTATTTCTTAAGTATATCAGTTATCTAGTATCCATAACACAAGTTCTTTAAGAAACTAAATTTGGGCTAGATAATGTTGTTTGAGTGTCAGAAATATTTATTTATTTATAATTTAAGGTTACAAAATATACCTAATTTAATCCACAAAAACACCCATATATGGGGGTCTACCTCCCCTCCTATCGGAATGGCCGCCATTTAATTTTTTTTTTATTCTTGTAGATACCTCTGCTGAAAAATGCCGATTTCTCTGGACAGAAAGGTCCTACAGATATAAAAAAAATGTTACTTTGAAGGTAAAAATAGCAACTATCAAATAAAAATAAACATTATGGAAAATTTTCCCTACAAAATATCTTAAAACATTTACAATGCAGCCATTCCGACAGGAGGGGAGGTAGACCCCCATATATGGGTGTTTTTGTGGATGACATTAGGTATATTTTGTAACCTTAAATTATCGCTAGGTCGTGACCGGACACACTGTATAACATTTAAAAAATTGTTTAAATTCGATGTTGTTGACTTATGACAGTAATTGAATAAATATATGAAACACGAAGAATTACTTCAAACTTTTTAGTTGATTTCTTACTACATACAACATCTTTATTCTAAACTGAATTGTACAATACCATTATATAAAATTTGCATCAGCATATATGATATTTACGTACTAGGATTATATTACTGTTTCGAGAGAAGGCATTTTATCGACGTAAAGATGACGCTTCACAAACAAAATAGTAGCCTATGTCCTCCTTACCCAAATTTCATAAAAAAAATATTCATTCATTTATATAGATAGAAAGACAAACAAAGGTAACTTTGGCATTTAGAATACCATTTAGAATTATGTATGGATTTTTAATTCGAAATTTTGGAGACCTATCGAATATCGATACAATCAGTAACGATACCATATATCGATAAAACGCAACGTATCGGGCATCGCTAGTTTGTTATGAGCATAGATCTCTAACACTATGGATCTGAAATAACAGCAGAAAATGGGTGCATACCTAAAGTTAAATCATAGCATAAAATGGCCGCCAATAGTGAGCATACTAAAGTTGTATCGATATCGATACTTCTAAGGCCGTATACAGAAAGAAAGCTGGAAACTTATAAGCGCTTATCAGCGAAAATGTCTGATTCATCGGACGATTATTTTGTTTTCTTGAGAAAATGTGTATTCAAAAATGCGAAATGAAGCTTTATTCTATTGATAGAGAAAGGAAACTTTTCGGGTGTAGCATCATTTATTAGTAAATAACTGAAAACTTGATGATCAAAGATATTTTTAAAAAAATTTTTTTAGGTCTGTGCTTTATCCTGGTATTGGAAAAAAATATATAAATTACTAAAACTGTTATCCCACATGCTTACCATGAAAATGCTTGAGATGATTCGTCTGGGGATTTATTAACTTATTATTTGTCAGGAAAAATATACGCTTTTTCTAAATAGCTTTGTTTATAACTTTATCACGCCACCAGAAATAAATTGTCTTACCAAAATTTAGGGGTTCAAAACTTACGTACTCCTATTAACAGTATTTGACGGGGAAGGAACACACATCCGATTAATTGCGACGGTTATTTTTACAAACTTCTGCCTGGTGCGGTCATACCATTTTTTATAACGGTCCTAGGGCGTCTCATGCAACTATTAAAAGAGACGCCCCTTAGCCGTCATCTGCCATTTAGTAAAACTTTCTGCCTTTTTTAACCATTTACATTTAGGGGAGGGAGAGGTTCATGAATTACGAAGGAACACAAAATAGTAACAATAAAAAAGAAAATAAATAAATAAATGAAAGTGGACATTGCAATTATAAAAAGTCAAATATGATAAAAATAATAGTAATTATAAAATATAACTATCCACATGGCCACTATGTAATAATTAACCATACCTTACTTTTATATTATGAAAGTTAGAAAGATTTTACACTCGTATTATGCAGGTAGCAGTAAAACAACATAGTAATTTTCACAAATATTTATTCATTTCTAAATAAAAGTTACAAAGTCTATTTTTATTGAAATACAAATTTCTTACCTTTTGGAAAATTGAAGGTACTGTGTCATCTCGCAATCTAATTACATCAAGAGTCTTATTAAAGCTATTTTCCTCAAAATGTAAAGAGCAAATATACCAAACTTTAACTTTTGGGTTTAAGTTCTCGCTTCCAATGGCTTCTAACCACCGTCCCTTTAAGTTAACATTTCTTGGAAACCTAAAATTATAAATATCGATATAGAGTTTTAAGAAAAATACATCACTATTAAATTCTAATGTAAACAAACAAGACAGTTTCAACAATAGGTTTCGGCAAAGTAAAACGTGTTTAATATAAAAAAAATGTAGTGTATAGTTAAGATTGCATGTCCAAATCACAAAAAAAAGTTATGTGGAGCACTTTATAACAACAATTCACTTGTTTTAATCAATGAAAATCTTACTAACCTGTGTAAAGTTAAATTAGGGTATTTATCATCTTTCTTCGCATTACACCACAAAATTGAACATTTCATATTGAAAACTGCTTGCACTTTTTGCAGATATTAACATATAAAACACAAATTTGAAGCCACTTAATTAGTAAATTGAAAAAACCTTTCAGCAAAAACACAATTTGACATCTTAAGTACTCTGAATTCTGAAACACAACATGGCGACAAGGCACTCTAATGACATTCGTATGACGTCATGCCTTTAATTTTTTCATTCGGTAGGAGAATGAAAATAGTACTATCTCTTTTTTTCTTCAATGGTTTTTGTATTGGGAGAGTGAGATAAAAGAATTTTAGTTATACCTACTTAATATCTATATAACTATAAAGTATGTATAGAAAAATAGAACATCTCCATGGATATCATCTCACTGGTTATGAGTCAAGCGTATGAAGTGGCATCTATTTGAGATTTGCAGTTTCTTCATTGAGAGGGAACATTGAGTACACAGTACTTTACGTATGAACTGTCAAAGAAACTGACGAGATATGTCATTGTCAGTCCAGCGTTGCCATTTTAGTGCTTTCAGCGCTAAATCTAGTGCATTGTTGGTATGTTTAGTGCGTATGTAAGATTTTCAGTGCCTAGTGTAATTTCTAGTGCTTTTTTCATGTCTGCTCTTTAATTACATATAAATTGATATAACGACCTTTTTCTGCAATCATTTCACCCATGTCGTTGCTCTATGTATAGTATGATCTATGGCCGGGGAATTACCATACATAAGTAAATTCTTACGTACGAGGGTGGGTTGTGTTACGTTAAAGATATTTTGATCATTCACACAAACATGTTTGATTTTTGCATGTGTGCACTAGGCACAGGCACCAGTGCAGAGAACATTATGGCTGGCCCGTCTAGTACCACACAGAAGAAGCATATTTTGTTTTTTTTTTAGGTTTGATTTAATGTTGTAGTTAAATATAAAAATACATGGAAAACTAGGTTTTGAATTTTATATGTCTTTTTTTAAATACATCCCAATTTTAACTTTTAGTGCATTGATGTCGAAAAAACCATAGATCTAGGGCAATTCGCATCGCTCGCTTTTCGGGCTCCACAGACTTTGCCTTCTGGCAACACTGTGTCAGTCAACCTGATCTAAATTTAGTCAATCAATTTTCCAAAACACGATAATAATAAACATATTATTTAGTTGTAGTAAAATGTTACGTTTTTATAGTTTAAATATTTATTAAAACAAAACCATTAAAATGGCATTATCTATAAGAACCATGTTTAGAAATAGCTATAACATTATTAACATAACCCAACAATCAAAATGGTACATTGGTAAAAGAAGTCCTTTACGTGTAGTATCAAGTGGAATATGTTACTTAAATAGTAATAATAAAATAGATCCTTTTAAATATCCAGATAGCAAAAAACAAGAACGTGTTCTTTTAATATGTAGGCAATTAACGACACAGCCTGGGGGAAATAACCAGACGCCACCTATACCAGATAAAAAATTGGGTATTGTACAAAGATTTAAACAGATGTATAGAGATTATTGGTATGTTCTTCTTCCCGTCCACATGACAACGTCTGCTATATGGATTGGAGGCTTTTATTATGCTGTTAGAAGGTATATTTTTGTAACTTATCCCTTTTCATTGCAACTTATGAATTCAAGGTCATTATTAATAAACCATTGTTTTTATTTCAGTGGATTGGACGTAATAGGACTATTGGAATCTATGAATATTAGTGACAAATGGTTGGATCCTCTTCGAGAATCTAGAGCTGGTTATTTCGCTCTTGCATTAGCCTGTTATAAATTAGCAACTCCTGTTCGATATGCTGTTACTGTTGGTAATTACATTTTATCATAAAAAATACACATTACTGAATTCTAAATTAAATTATTTCTTAATAGGTATAAAAAAATATTTTTTTGCCCATTCATACAAAAAGTTCACAACTCCTGCAGTGTGCATTTTAACGCAATATCCCGAAGGTAATACTGACACCATAATGTGCATGAGAAATTAAGATACTTTTATTTACGGTTAACCATTGACTTATGCCATATTAGCAGATTTTTTAAATTTAACATTTTGGTGCCTTCCGCCATACACAAAAAACTTATATATACTTTAGTGGTTATGACCTAATATTTATTATGTACTTTGAATCTCGCTGCTAATAAAAACTGGTTTGCAGCCTTTTATTTGGCCAGTATAGAGAATTAAAATTTGCTTTATAATTTTGATGTGTGTTTGCTAGACAGTTTTTTATTTTTTTTTGCCCAAATTGCAACACTAATGTGATGTTTATTTGTTAGCACGGATCCTTATTAACAAATTAAATTGAAAAAAAAAACAATATGTTAAGGGGCTAGTTTTTTAGGTAATATCTAAAAAGATAGTGAATTGTGAATTTTATCATGTTTTGCGGCCTATCTTTAGGTTTTCATAGACCATTTTGCATTACTTTTTAACAAAAATTTCATTATCTTTCAAATAATGTTACTTTTGTGTATGGCGGTGATATGAGAATATGAAAAAAAATCTTTTAATTTCAGTGTCTCTCAGAGGGGTGCGACCCCCTTTTATATAGTATTTTGTTGGTAAAATATAATGTAATATGAGGTTCCATAAAAGGAAATCCGATCCCTAACTCACTGTATATCATCTAGCTAGTCAATATGAGTATGAAATTGCTCCGCCTGTTGCAGCTAACACATGTGGTTGTATAAGAATTCGTTGCTTAATCTGTTTTCTCAAAATCAAAAATGTGTACTCTCATTTGTAGATTACCTGGCATAATAATATTTAATATGGTCCGTGTATGTTCAGCTTAAAATGGCCCTACCGCCCCTGGTCGTAAAAGTTAAACAATCTGAGGAAACGCCCCTTAATGGAAGAGTTCCGGGCCCGACTGGCTAGTTACCACCCTTCATATGAAATGTGCCGCCAAATATTTCCACTCCAACTATGTTGTGTTCCTGCACTATTTTATGTAGAGCCGGTCTTTCCTGAGCCCGTGTGCGCGTGTGTTTCATCTTCGACCTCATCTTCACTTACCATCAAGTGACATTAAAGTTAAACATGGTCTTAGTCTTTAATAATAAAATATATGTATGACTTACCTTGGAAAACGACGTGGAGAACCTTGGCTATGTCCTCCTGTGGACGTCTACTGTATGTTGATGATGATAATGACTTACCTATACAGGGTAATGGAGATCATCTATAAAGAGAAAAAATAAAATATGAAGATAAATATTAATTATTTGTTGATTAAACTTAACCAAAAGTTATAAAATTCATTACGCAACGCATGGTTACACTGGTACGGATGTACGCATGGCGGTATCAACACAGAATAGGTAGGTAGGTAGATACAGACGGCTTCACGAACGGTCGTCGACTTAGTAAAACTATTTATTTATTGACAGGGAATTCTGCTGAAAACTTATGTATCCGTCAGAATGGTGGGACCAAATCAATTATTTAAAGGTCTGTAAAAAGTTAATACCAGCAAGTTGAAACCCTAAATTTTTTATTTCAATTTATGTTGTAAAAGGTACTTACGAGGTATTAAGTTATGAGCTCGAAATATTGAAGTAAATAACAACGTATCCTTCGTAATTTTACATGGTCCCGCCATCCTGACTTCAGAATGGCGGGCCACTTTATAACGAAGATATTTTTTGAACTACGTAGGTACCAACTATTTAATGAAAGGTACTAAGAAGTAGATTGCTGGTATTAACTTCCCATACTTACAGACCTTTAAATTATTGATTTGGTCCCGACATTCTAACAGATACAAAATTAAGCACCCATTTTTATTACATAATTATATTCAGAATCGAGTACGGATTGCTCTCCTTCAGTATCTAAAATTTGTCACCAGTCACCCTGTATATTTTCACTTATCGCTCTCCTTTCACCTAGACACAACCATGTAACAAAGCAATTTTTATTTTTCAGGTGGAACTACGTATGCAATCAATAAACTAACGGCTTTTGGTTTGATTAAGCCAGTGCCTTCGAAAGCGAGAATTAAAGAGATCATTAAAGAGCAGAAAGGAAACATTCAGGACAAGTATTATGAAAGCAAAAATCATTATCAATCTCAAATGAAAACAATGAAAACAAAAAGAGTGACTTTCATGGATGAAATGAGAAGATATAAGACAGAAATGCGAGAATTAAAAGATAAAATGAAGAAATTGTAATTATTAGTACTGCTTTAAGTTGTTGTTAAAGTGTTTTATCTAATAAATGTTTCATACAAAATATTTTAATTTTTTCTTGCATTATTTATCAACGAGCTGATTGTGTAGAGAAGGTAGATGATAAATGAAAGGTTTCGGAAAGGTGCCAGTGGTTGCGGGTAGAAAATTCCGGGTCTGGGTGTATACAGGGTGTCCAAAAAATATCCTAGATAGAAAACATTTTTTATTTGGACTTATAGTTTTTATTTATTTTCAAAAATAAAGGAATGTTTCTTTGGAGTAAAATTTGCTACCTAGAGTATGTGGCATTAAAAAATTCCACCCTGTATAGGAACATTTTTTATTAGTACCTAAAAAGCTATGTGTATAAAAGTTGGTGCCATATTTTAGACTTAAAACTCAGTTCCAATTGCTTTAATTACTGAGATATAAGGAAAAAACAAAGTGGCTCAGCCAGAAACGTCCGGCTGTCTGGCCACTTGTTTTTCATGTTAACTAGAAAATTATTGCGTTTTGCTTGATAAAACCACTTTAGTTGCTGTCACATACCTTTATATACCAGCTGGATCCTCAAAACCCTCTGGGGGCTGAGATCTGGAATGCTGGAAAATGTGAAATTCTGGCTGGCTGGCCAAAGTTTTTTCGATTTTTTGAGGAAACTATAGCGTCACAAACGATGAAACCTTTACAGATCGTCGTCACAAACGATGACTTAGCCACCTAGATAAGCAGCAACGCTCTGCGAGAAAATGTCCAGACAGCCGGACGCACGCGTTATTAACGGTTGAATATCTGACAGCGACAACGAAAAAAATAAATAAAAAAACTCATAAAATTTAAACCAAAATAAAAGCAAACTAATAGCTTCTTTTTAAGAAAAAGTGAACCGCCTTCAAAAAAACAACCCACTAAAAATGTTTAAATAATTTTTATATACGCCATTCTAGTCCTGTTCCAATTCCTTCCCTATTACTATCCCGGATAGCAAATTTCTGCCAAAATGAATTAATAATGTAATAAGAACATTAATAATTTACCTGGGTAGGTATTTACATAGTTTTTGAGTCGGTTCCAAACCAAATTTTAAAAAAAACCGTAAGGCACACACTTGAGGGTCACACGTCGTCGTCGCGTCGTTGTGAGTGGATGTAACTTCGTTGATACGTTCGCCTTATAATTTTCTCTGTCTGGGAGCAGTCTTACTTTTATTGGTTTGGCACCGACTTCAAATTATTATTTATTTTTATTTCATACTTTTTAGTGTTAGGTTTTTGTTTTGGGCTAATAACTTGACCTACTTACTATTATACGTTGTGTCTATGGGCCTTGTTAGAAACACGAATTTTGTTTAAAAAATATGTTTTAAGATAGAGTCGTGCAAGGGAGAATGTAACTCCCAACGAAAATAAAACGATGGCTTGATACAGCAAGAGATCGTCTCGTCTAGGTATCGTCAACATCCTGCTCGTGCTGCGGAAACTGAAAAAGTGAGATGTACTTATAAAAACTTCGTGCGAACAGTCAGCTAAGAACAAGCCCAAAACTTATCACAAAAAAATCTATCACGAATATCTATATATAATATGGAAACTAATTATTATACATGTGAAAGTTTGGCATAGTGATAGTGTACCTACGGCCTGGAATAGCACATAGGCTAGTTTTTGTTCCTATATTTTATATAATTTTTAATTGCGCGGGTAAAACTACGCGAAACAGCTGGTATTCGGCAAATCAACCAAACATTCGGGTGACTACGAATGTTACGATAATATGCCGAATGTACCGAAGACGAATGTTCGGCCGAACATTCGACTCGTCTCTGATACAAAATATACAGAGAAATTGAGAACCTTCTTTTTTACAAAGTCGGTTAATATATTAAAACCTTCTCCTAAACGTGACACTTCTTTTTCTGAAAATCGCATCCAAATCGGTTCAGCCAAACGTGAGATAATCGTGGACAAACATACATACAGGTCAAAATGATAACCTCCTTTTTTGAATTCGGTTAAAAAGGATAAAGTTTTTCTTTCTTTTCCTGTTAACCGACTTCAAAAAGGAGGTTATCAATTCCACCCGTATGTATGTAATATTTCCAGATATGCCCAGTTTTCGTATTATCGCTCAGTTAAAAAATATATGTGCATCTGGATTTAGTGATCTTTTTGTAGATTTCAATATAACCAAAACGTAAATTTAACCAAAAATTTAAAAATATAGTAAGGGAAATCCAAAATTTGTCACTCTTAAGGTATTGAAGATATTGCCAAAAATGTGGATCACTCAATTCAGATAAATATTTGGCAAAATGTTTACACGCTGAATCTCTGTGAAAGAAATTTTACATATATGTTAGTCTATATCAACGTCTCAACAAAATTATTTTTTGTACAAATTGTATGCAATTTTATGATACGAAAATTTCTTTCACAGAGATTCAGCGTGTAAACATTTTGCCAAATATTTATCTGAATTGAGTGATCCACATTTTTGGCAATATCTTCAATACCTTAAGAGTGACAAATTTTGGATTTCCCTTACTATATTTTTAAATTTTTGGTTAAATTTACGTTTTGGTTATATTGAAATCTACAAAAAGATCACTAAATCCAGATGCACATATATTTTTTAACTGAGCGATACTAAAATATGTAGGTACCTACATACGTTTATATCGTACCTATCAACGAAAATAAAATTTAAATTTGGCTGGTGACTAGAAAACAACCCTGTATGTATTAATATTATATGTTCCCCTTTGTTCCTGGCATTGTATCTCTATCTCATACATAACACAAGCTTTGCTTATTTTGAGGCCATTAGTCTGGGTTTTTTTTTATAATATCTCCAAATTTGTCAAACGTGACATCAGATGGTTCTGGATGGCCTCTGGTGTTCTGCCTATCGAATAAGTGTGTATCCATACAAATCGATCGACGCACACTGGGGCCGTATGAGACGCATGCGAAAAACTAAATAATATTTTGAATTCTTTTTATTTTCCTACGTACAATACACTACTTTAAGTAAGTTATTTAAGCATTCCTACTTAATTGTAAATACAGTGGAATATGTTTATAATTTTTTTACAGATAAATATTCGTTATTAATACATTGGATAAATAGAATGATCTCACCTTAATTATCTTATGAAATAAAAAGTGCTGGAAAAAAAATTATGACACATTTTGTATACGTAGTAGGCGAAAATTTACAAAATATATAAAAACCGGTATATCTCAAAAACTACTTAGCCTAGGAAAAATAATTTGGTGTTTTGGATTCCAGACAACCCCTTTTATCTCCAGTTTTCCGTTGGTTCACTATTTACGGGACACCCTGTATAGCTAGCGTCGCTACAATTTCATTAGCAATTATTGAACATGGACACAGGAGACAGAAGTGGACACGGCAAAAGCAGAACAGCAGGTAAATGTTTTGTTATTATAGAGCAAGATCAGAAGGAACAGAATATATAAAAAAGTTAGAAATACCTATAGTTTAAAGAACAATTGTCGTTGAAAATAATCCCATAATTCTTGCGTGCGTCCGGCTGTCTGGACATTTTCTCGCAGAGCGTTGCTGCTTATCTAGGTGCCTAAGTGATCGTTTGTGATGACGATCTGTAAAGGTTTCATCGTTTGTGACGCTATTGTTTCCTCAAAAAATCGAAAAAACTTTGGCCAGCCAGCCAGAATTTCGCATTTTCCAGCATTCCAGATCTCAGCCCCCAGAGGGTTTTGAGGATCCAGCTGGTATATAAAGGTATGTGACGCGATATGTGACAGCAACTAAAGTGGTTTTATCAAGTAAAACGCCATTTTCGAGTTAACACGAAAAACAAGTGGCCAGCCAGCCGGACGCTTCTGGCTGAGTCACTTTGTTTTTTCCTTATATCTCAGTAATTAAAGCAATTAGAACTGAGTTTTAAGTTGAAAAGGAATGTGACGCGATATGTGACAGACCTCATATAGTTTAAAACATACCTGACGCATGTGTTTAGGAGTTATTTCGATAAAGATTTTGATGACAGATGACAAATGTCCGGCTGGCTGAGCCACCCATTCCAGCGCTTGCAGACGGTCTAGAAAGCTAGATTCTTATCAAAAGGAATGTGACGGCGACGAAGACAACAAATCGTCGTATGTGACAGCTCTAAATACTGCCAAACAAAAAATATAAGCGATTGTTTATTCTTCCATACAAAGTCGATTAGGGTGACCATATTTTACCCCTGTACATTGTCATCCTTATAAAATACTTCCGCCAAATTTGTCAAACATGACAAACAACTTGATCCTTACGTTGCTCTAATTAAGTGGGTAAATAAAAATAATATTTCATAATGCATCATGTATTTATTTTTTCTTAATTTACTTTTTGTTTGTGTTTACCAATTAATAAAATCAGTCTGAGATTAATGTAACATGTTGAAAAAGTATACCCTTCTCGTAAACAAACTCTTCAACTAAAACTTAATATTGCTATTGCACCATCATTTCAATAAAGTTGTTTAACTATTGTTGAATTGTTTTCAAATGATTCCTATGACACTGACAGTAATTTCCACAACATAACCTTGTAGTGCCGCCACCGTTACATAAGAATCGTATCGGAGGCTTCTAAAGATGGCATTTATTTATTTTACGTAGCTATATTCCAATAAAATGATATTCCGTTGGAATTATAACAATTCTGAATGAAAATTTTTGTCAAGCCTTAACAAATTGTGCCTTTTGCGTAATGTACCTAAGTATTATAATCACGGTTCATTAATTCCTTTTGATACTCACTTTATTAACAAAGCTATCATAATTTAAATCAATATATATAAAACTGTTCCGTTACTGACTGAGTGACTGACAGACTGACAGACAACGTACAGCCGTAACTACTGGGCGTAGAGAGCTCGAATTTGGAACATACATTCTGTAGGGGTGCACTAAGGAAGGGATTCCCGAAATTCTCACGGGAACGGGAAATATAGAACTTTTTAGTTTGTATGAAAAATCTTATTCCTTGAGTGCACCGATGTAAAACTTGGTGTAAAGGTGTAGATGAAATAAAACGTATTACGTATAAATGAGACGTATATTTCTTGAAATCGTTTAGATTTTATATAATGTTAATGTATGCCGTGTAGGTACGTATCGTAGACGAAACGGAAAGTGAATCTGCAGTTTTTGACGTTGACATCTCTCGATGATAGTTAAGTTGACAAATACGTTCCGGTCCTCTTCGTATTCATTACAGCGTTAAAACCAAACATGCCGGCCACCTTGGAAGGACCTGCTTCCAACAGTTAGTCATTTGTTGCCTGGATAGGTAGTGGGCAGATTTTGTTGAAAGCGCGCCGAATCACCCCGTGGGCAGTGCGGATGTCTGCCACTCTGGAAATTCCATCGCTGCCAGGATAGAGCTTGCAAATTCTGCCTAGTTTCCATTTTAATGGTGGAAGATCCTCTTTCACCAACACCAGTGTTTCGAGTTTCAAATCAGCATTGTCCGAGCGCCATTTTGTTCGAGTTTGCAGCTCAGACACGTACTCCAGTGACCATCTCTTCCAAAAGTGCTGGCGCAGCTGTTCGATGCGTTGATATCGTGGCAACCGATGCGTAGGGATGGTAGCGACGTCTTCACATGCTGGAGCGGTCATGGCTCTCCCCAAGAGAAAGTGTGCTGGGCTGAGAGGATTAAGGTCAGCAGTGTCTGCGGAAAGTGGAGTCAAAGGACGGGAGTTGAGGACGGCCTCAATTTGAATTAATACCGTGTTCAACTCTTCGTAAGTTAAATGCGCGTTACCGACTACGCGACGTAGGTGATGCTTACACGAACGCACCCCTGCCTCCCACAAACCACCGAAATGAGGAGCATACTTAGGTATAAAATGAAATTTTATATTATCGGAAGCCGAATGTTCCTGTATTTTATTAAAATTATTTTTTAAGAAAGTTGCGTAGTCGTTCATGGCCCCTACAAAATTCGTGCCGTTATCCGAATAAATTTCTATTGGCTTACCGCGTCTCGAAATAAACCTCTTAAGAGCCAGCAAATAACTTTCTGTAGTTAAGGATGTCACAAGTTCCAAATGTATCGCACGAGTCAAGAAACAAATAAATAAACAAATGTAACATTTTTCTAATTTAGCGCCTCTACCTTTGCGATTTAAAATTAGTATAGGACCGGCATAATCTACACCGCACCTAAGAAATGGGAGACCAGGTTCGAGTCTCTTAGAAGGTAAGTTACCCATAATAGGTGTAATTGTGTTACCTTTAATGCGTGTACAAACTACACAGCGTTGCACTACCGCGCGCGCGAGGTTGCGCCCGCGTAAAACCCACCAGCGCTCGCGTGCGTTACTTAGCAACAGCTGGAGCCCACCGTGCAGTAGCCTTTTGTGCTCGTTTCGGAACACCAATAAACTGAAAATGTGTTTACTGCATAATAATAAAGGGTGACATTTATTGTAATCAAAGTTAGAGTTTTTTAATCTCCCACCTACACGAATTAAATGATCTTTATCCATAAATAAATTTAAACTTAAAACATTTCTTTTAGATTTAAGAGGTAGATTATTTTTTAAGCTGTGATACTCCTCTGGAAAAGATTGCATTTGAGCAAGTCTTGTGAGTAAAGTTAATGAGGAATTTAATTCCTCGACCGTTAAGGGTCCTAAAATGCGATTATTTTTATTTGTTTTACGTATATTATAAATAAAGCGCAACATATACGCTGTAGCGCGTTGCAATCGATTTAATGAAGAAAATCGTTCGTATTTAATAAAATCACTGACTCTTACACATGAAATAAATATAGCATTTTGTTTTATTTCTGGTAAAGCTTCGTCATTATTAAAATTCTCGGAAGGCCATTCGTTTATTGACTTACGTAAAAACTCGGGTCCCTTCCACCACAAATCGTTACTGTGAATAGATGGCAGGTCAGTTCCACGAGAAAGAATATCTGCTGGATTTTCCGTACCTTTTACGTGACGCCATATTGTGTTACTAGTTAAGTCATTAATTTCTACACAGCGGTTTTGGACAAAAGTTTTCAAATTATGAGGTGATATGCGTAGCCAGCCCAAGACAATAGTGCTATCTGTCCAAAAACAAACTTTATCGAATTGTAAATTTAAAGCTTCATTAATTTTGTGATAAAGCCGAGCACCTGTCAAAGCCGCACATAACTCTAACTTAGGGATGGTAATTGATTTCAAGGGTGCAACTTTCGATTTGGCACATAAAAGCTTAACTGAGACCTTGTTATCTGAATCCTGGTAGCTGCGCACATAAGCACAAGCTCCGTATGCATCCTGAGACGCATCTGTAAATATATGCAATTGAACTGACTTAGAGTCGAACGCGTGGCGTGGAATACGTATATTACCTAAACAATGAAGTGAAGATGTAAAGCTAGTAAAAAGTTTAACTATTTCGGTAGGTACGGGGTCATCCCACCCTATTTTGTATAGCCATAATTTCTGCAGTAATATTTTTGCAATAATTATTACTGGACATAACAGACCGAGCGGATCGTAAATTTGAGAAACAATTGACAGTATAGATCGTTTGGTAATGGTTTTATCAATTTGTACTATTTTCGAAACAAAATGCAATTCATCACTGCTGTTATACCAACCAAGCCCTAAGGTTTTTGTTTGACAATGTTCGCCTAGGGTTAATTCCTTCGAATACCAATGATCGTTGTCGACTGGAGCGTTAAACATCCACTTTCTTAAAGTAAAACAACCTGCCATCAGTGCACGAGAAACACTGTCGCAGATTTTCAATAAGGTATCCTTATCATCATGCCCAGTCAGCAGATCATCGACAAACATATCATGGGTGATGACGTGAGCTGCGACTTCATCGCCGCACTCCTGTGCCAGTTGTCGCAAACAGCGCATACTCAAGTACGGCGCCGACGCCGTGCCGTAAGTGACAGTGTTTAATTGAAATATCTGCAATGGATCTTTAGGATCATCTCGCCAAATTATTAGTTGAAGGTTACGTTGGTCCTTTTGGACGCTGACCATTCTGAACATCTTAGCTATATCGGCACAAGCTACGAATTTAAATCTTCTAAAACGCAATAATAAGTTAAAAATATCTGTATGTAAAGAAGGCCCCGTATAGGGGAAGGTGGGGCTACTTCGTACACATTTTACTGTCCCGGGTATAAAAACGGAAATAAATCCTTTTCAAAGTAGACAGAGACATCAATAGATAGGTGATATATTTGGCTTTAAAACTAGATAATTACTTTTGGAGTATGATGAAGTACTTCAGACTTATAAGCTATTTACCTAAAGATGGAATTTGTTCGAATGTACCCCACACGTGGGGCACATTCGTACATACATTGGGGCACATTCATACGCAGGGGGGACATTCGTACAAAACAAAATAATACCCAAAAATCATTGAAAAATATTACTTTATTGACTTTAATTTAGTTACACACGTACGCACATACTGTACGTACATAAGTGATAGCCATTATAATTGTATATATATTTATTCCCTAATTCAGCAACATGAGATCAATTACAAAAAACTAACTTACAGTAATCAGTCTCAAAATCAAATTTAAACTATAAATTAAAAAACAAAACATAGGAACATTTTCCGTATTCTAAAATAATAAACTCTTCTATAACAATCAAATCAAAACTTATCAAAAATAAAAAAACTAATCAAAAAACAAAAATACTTAATGATCCTTCGTCAAACAGAAAATAATCATCTCAAAGTAGGTATCATACTATTGCATATTGTATCGAGAAAAATCTTTTCCAAAGTTAAAAATACTGGCTGTCCTCGCTGTAGCAGCAGCATTGGCCTTTGGCAGTATGAGAACAATATCTGAAATATTCACAAATCCTTCGTCTTTCGTATTCGGATGCACAAAATTCCAAGAACCGGCTTTTCCTGGTTTTTTTCTTAAAAATGAGATTTTATATTCTGAAGGACTATATTTTTCAACGACTTCTCCAACGTAATGTAAAACTGACCTCTTTTTATCAAATTTAACCACTACGAAACTTCCTTTCTTAATATTGTGAGTCAAAACAGGTGCGTCTGTGTCTGATTCTTCACAGATGTCATCAATCGGAGAAGTAGAACTTTCTCTCAAGCTCATATCAGTATCAGTCTCACTATCGGATTTTAAATCCACTTTTTTCTTTTTTAAATTACTAACTTCAGTCGATACTAATTTCAGCGCACGCTTCATCTCCTTTGCTCTATTCTTTCGTTCTTTCTCAATTTTCTTCATTTCTTTTGCACGTGCAATATCTTCAAGTCTATTTTTTTCAGGTGTGTCGGTATAAATTCTTGATTTGCCAGTTTGTCTTCCTTTCTTAACTCTTGTCGATGATTTTTTTTGTATTTTAGGATAGGGCTGGATCATTTGTGGGGTTATTATTCCTATTGAGGTAGAAGGTGAAGTCATTTCGTAGCTGAGCGATGAAGACCCTATAGGCAACAAAGAAGGTGATGTTCTTGTAGAAGGTGATGCATGCGGAGTCTGTTGAAGCCTAGCCTCTTGATGGGCAACCTCTTCAAATGCAGCCGCTTGAGACGCAACCCCCTGAAACGCAGTCTTTTGAGGCGTAACTTCATTATTCGCGATTTCGGCATTCGTCGCAGATGGTTCTGACGGAGAGTCGTTGTCGTACACTTCCACAGGAGCAAAGTCTTCGTCGCTGAAAACAAGTTTGTTGAATGGCCATATTCCGGTCTTCTCGAAAGCAGCAGTTATATTTTTTCCATTGAATGACTCAAAATAGGCTAATTTAGCCAATTTTGGAATGTTGTAAATGTTGAGAGTTTTCCCTGGATTAGACACATGCCAGTCATTGAATGCAATTTTCAATTTCGATTTGAATGGGCCAAATACTCCAACATCCAACGGTTGGAGACGGTGCGTGGTATGTGGAGGAAATGATAAATATATGATTCCGTTCTCACGTGCATAATTGATTGCCTCAATAGTTACATGGCTTTCGTGATTGTCACATAAAAGTAGAATCGGATTATCTTTAGAGCACGCCGTTTGTTTTTGAATATGTTTCAGGACATTTAAAAAAATTTCTGAGTTAATCCAACCGCTCTTTGTAGCCACACCCAAACTTCCTTCAGGTGCACCATCAATGAAGTGATCTTTGTAATGCACTCTCGGAAATACGAATAAAGGTGGGATTGTATTTCCGGTTGCTGAAATAAAGCCCCCAAAAGTAACAAGCTCGCCTCTTTCAGCGGAAACAAGTTGACCCACTTGTTTTTGAGTTTTTTCAGCTAGAACCCTGGGCGTATTTAATACTGTCGATATGCCTGATTCGTCAAAGTTATATATACGATCTCCAGTAAATTTGTGTTTTTGTAAGACTTCTTCTAAGTTTTTAAAGAATTCGCCAACAGCTGACTTATTAAACCCAAATGATCTAGCTGCACTCGTATTTTCGGGTTTTCGTAAACTCAAATTAGTGTTTCGTTTACGATAGCAGGCCAACCAATCTTTACCGGCCTTTTTGTTTTCATCCCAGCTAGGAGGATATCGAAAGTTATTCAATTTTGCGAATTGGTAGGCAAGTTTCCTAATTTGTTCAAGTGTTAAACCATAGTGTCTCTTAGAACTGATCTTAATATACTCATTCAACATATCTTCTTCTTCTTTGGTAAAAACTTGATTGGCAGTATACTTTGAGTCAAACGATCGATTGGATGTAGTAGGTTCGGCAGATTTGGTTTGGATTTTTTGAATACGAGATTCAAGGGTTGATGGCTTTACACCATATTTATCTGCAGACTTCCTAATAGATAAGGTTTTCTTTAGTACCTCCTTAATTGCTGATGCCATAGCCTCTTCATCCACTATACCGCTCCTGGTATTCTTTCTTTTGTAGTTACGAACCATCTGAAACGAAGTAATTATGAAAATCTTGTAAACCAGATTAAGATTTCATTATGGGGTACATTCGTACAGTACGAATGTGCCCCACGTGTTAGTGAACGAATGTACCCCGACCAATATGAAAAACACATTTCATAACCTAGAAAAAAATCCGTTAGGATAATAGTAAAACAGATAAGAAACACTTAAAACTGATCGGTCATCACTAGTGATTATAACAAAAACAAAAACATTGGTGTTGTTATTACAAGAGATAAATGAATTTAAATAACAATGAAATAAAAACTTACGGCGACGAAAATTACGCGATGTCCTGTCCCAGCGCCGGCGTCGCTCGCACTGCCTCTTCGCCCCGCGGGCCGCGCTTCTGTACGGGTGCGTACTTCGCACACAAAGATGGAGTCTCTAGCGCTATTCTATAGTATAGATATAGCTAGTGTCTGAATCTACCCCGCGTACGAAATAGCCCCCCTTTCCCCTACTGTATGTCATTTAACGAAATTCCAGAACTAGAACGAGTACTCGCATTAAAAACTACTCGTAGTTTAGTTGTAGTGCTATGTTCACGTAAAACACCGTGATGCGGTAAAAAATAATACGGCTTAGTATAGGTTACGATCGGACTCATATGCCCTAGTCGTAGGTATTCTTGCATAAACTCAATATATAATTTTTTATATTCTGTAGAACGTTGTAATCTTCGTTCTAACGACAAAAATCGATTTTTCGCGATCGTGTACGTATCACCAAGCTCGTCAGCTGGTCGCTTCAGGGGTACTTGCACTATAAACCTACCACTTGGTGCCCGTATAGTAGTATCCATGAATAAAGTTTCGCATTTTATTTCATCAGCAGTAAGTAGGTTTTTTTTCGTAGCAGAAACTTCTTCAATTTCCCAAAATTGCCGCAATTGAAGGTCTAAAGAAGTAGTTAAATTACACTTTACTCTATTACACGTATATTTATAATTTAAAATTGAACCAGACACTATCCACCCGAGATAGGTATTCTGTAGGTATGGCCCAACAGGTAATCGAATCCTACCATCCACCATTAACTCCCAGAATAAGTCGGCGCCGATTAATAAGTCGATATTTGAAGACGTATAAAAATTAGGATCGGCTAACTCAATCTCACTTGGTATATTAATAGCTTTTAAATCTAAGTCGCATGGCGGTGTATTATTTGTAATGATAGGTATTACCAAACATCGTATACGCTTACTATATTCATTATAGCTCGATTTCACAGTGATCTCAACAGCCTTCGTGGACTGAGTGATCGACTGTCCTACGCCAGTTATTTTAATAGTGGACTGTATATAATTAAGTTGTAATTTTTCGCATAAACTTTGTGTTATAATTGATTGTTCACTGCCACTGTCCAGTAGGGCGCGCGCGTAATGTACATGGTTAAATTTATCATAAATTCTGACAACAGCGGTTGATAACAAAACCGGTTTGGTAGCGGCCAGCGTGACGCGGGCGCTTGCATTTTCGCTAATATTTATAGATTTAGTGCACAATGTAGCCGAAGCTGGAATGGTCACGTCAGTCGATGTCTCCTGTATGCCATCTAAGTGAATGAGTGTATTGTGTTTTTCGTTACATATTTTGCAATTACTAAACAAACAGTCTTGAAACATATGGCCGGAACGTAAACAATTACTACATAGCTTTTTATCCGTGATAAATTGTATTCTATCTTTTACGGAAAGTTTTAGAAAACGCGTGCATAAATAAAGTAAATGATTCGAATTACACATAACACAGGTGTGAGTGCGTTCAGTTCTAGGTCTAGTTTTAAGTTGTGAAGTTACGTATGACTGAACTTTGTGTGAAAATCCCCTTTTTTCGGAATTAGTTAAATGTGTATTTTTATTTAAGGGTTCTAGTGATTTATTATTAAATTTTACCATATCTAACATGTCAGCCCTATCATTTAAAAACTTCAATAGATCACTTAATTTAATTTTGAAATTTTTATCATTTAAATTCGCGTTAATTATACCTATATGCTGTTCCCACTCACGCTCGGTTATGCTATCTAATTTAGAAACTATTAAATAAATAATTAATGTATCCCAGCTTTCCGTTGGTTCCCCAAGGCTGTTTAGGGCACGTAGGTTACGTAAGATAGTATCTATCAGCTTTCGTATATGCGTAGATGATTCCTTCTGAATAGTAGGAACATTGAATAAGGACTTGACGTGATTGTGCAATAGTAAACGATTATTATTATATCTATTCTCGAGTAGCTGCCACGCGTGCAAGTAATTATCAGCAGAGAAATCTAATGCACTTATGACCTGTAACGCACTGTTTTTAAGTGATGATTTAAGGTAATGGAACTTATGAATAGGGTCTAGGTCCGGTCGAGTATGGATCATAGTAAGAAACGAGTTTCGATACTCCAACCAACGGTCAAAACAACCGTCAAAGGTAGGCAACGATATTTCTGGCAATTTAACCTTTGCGTTACAATTGGAACTTGTTTGCACTAAGTTTTCACTTATTAATAATTTTGCTTGGGCCATGGTTTTATAGAATAAATTTTCGAATTGTTCCCTTTCTTCTAATTGACTCAAAAGTTCACTTTCATCGACGGATTGTTCGATTTGGCTTTGGATTTTATTAAAATCGGTATAGAAAATTGAAGCCGTTTCAATTCGAAGCTTGATTTCCTCGATTTGATGAGGTTGAACTTGACTACTAGATATCTTAGTGACATACTTATCGAAAAGCGTTAGCCTGCCTTTTATGACACCTCTTTGCTTACGGAACTCACTTAAATCACTTTTTGGCCGCGGAGATTTAGTAGATTTTAAATCGTACCTTTTTGTATGCTCTTCATCACTCATTTCGAAGATCTGCTCGAGACAGGAGTACTCACGCGAAAGAACCAACCACGTGCACGTTTCCCGGCTTCTATTTTAGTAGCTGCTTACTGAAATGCAATAACACACGGTATTAAAGCAAATGAAGCCTAGAAATTGGATGGTACGGTGGAATACTGCCCTTTTCCTCCAGCCACGTTGTCGCACAGCTCTTCCCGGGTCGTCTTGGTTTTCGATGTATTTCTTTTTTCTTTTCTTTCGGCTCGAAGGTCCAAATTTATGTAGATGAAATAAAACGTATTACGTATAAATGAGACGTATATTTCTTGAAATCGTTTAGATTTTATATAATGTTAATGTATGCCGTGTAGGTACGTATCGTAGACGAAACGGAAAGTGAATCTGCAGTTTTTGACGTTGACATCTCTCGATGATAGTTAAGTTGACAAATACGTTCCGGTCCTCTTCGTATTCATTACAGCGTTAAAACCAAACAAAAGGTATTTCAATGTGTGTCTGGTTGTGTTATGAAAGGAATTCCCGAAATTCCCACGGGAACGGAAAATATATGATCTTTTAGTTTGTATGAAGAAATCCCATCCCTTGAGTGCACGGATGTGATACTCGATATAAAGGTTCCTCAATAAGTGTCTGTTTGTATTATGGAAGGAATTCCCGAAATTCCCACGGGAAGGGGTTGGACTTTTTAGTTTGTATGAAAAATCTTATTCCTTGCGTGTACGGATGTGATACTTGGCATGAAGGTTCTTCAAAGAGTGACTGGTTGTGCTAAGAAAAAAAATCCCAAAATAACCACGGGCACGGGAAATATATGATTTTTAGTTTGTATGAAAAAAACTTATTCCTTGAGTGCATGGGTGTGATACTTGGTGTAAAGGTTCTTTCAGTGGGTGTCTGGTTGTATAGTTTCTGAAATTTCCACGAGAAGGGTAGTTAAGCGCATACGAAGTTGCGGGATAAAGCTAGTTAACATAGTATAACCACAAAGTCAATTAAGTAAAAGAATATCAAGTATTATAAAAATACAGACTGGTTTAGTAAACAAATTTCATGTCCTTTTACTTATTTACTTGAGTGAATTTTAACAATAAACAACTTAAAAAAACAACAACATAAACAATAAACTTGTAGGTACCTACATACTTACTTATTCAAAAACAAACGTAGTTGTTTTAATATATTTTTTATTTAATTTCAGTAACAAACAGTTCCAGTTTTGATTTTTGAACTACAGAAACTCAAACTTTTAAGGAGTACAAAGAAGAGAAAAGTAATCATAACAAAAAATGCCACAAAAACACAAACAAAAAGTAAATTAATAAAAAATAAATACATGATGCATTATGAAATATTATTTTTATTTACCCACTTAATTAGAGCAACGTAAGGATCAAGTTGTTTGTCATGTTTGACAAATTTGGCGGAAGTATTTTATAAGGATGACAATGTACAGGGGTAAAATATGGTCACCCTAATCGACTTTGTATGGAAGAATAAACAATCACTTATATTTTTTGTTTGGCAGTATTTAGAGCTGTCACATACGACGATTTGTTGTCTTCGTCGCCGTCACATTCCTTTTGATAAGAATCTAGCTTTCTAGACCGTCTGCAAGCGCTGGAATGGGTGGCTCAGCCAGCCGGACATTTGTCATCTGTCATCAAAATCTTTATCGAAATAACTCCTAAACACATGCGTCAGGTATGTTTTAAACTATATGAGGTCTGTCACATATCGCGTCACATTCCTTTTCAACTTAAAACTCAGTTCTAATTGCTTTAATTACTGAGATATAAGGAAAAAACAAAGTGGCTCAGCCAGAAGCGTCCGGCTGGCTGGCCACTTGTTTTTCGTGTTAACTCGAAAATTATGGCGTTTTACTTGATAAAACCACTTTAGTTGCTGTCACATATCGCGTCACATACCTTTATATACCAGCTGGATCCTCAAAACCCTCTGGGGGCTGAGATCTGGAATGCTGGAAAATGCGAAATTCTGGCTGGCTGGCCAAAGTTTTTTCGATTTTTTGAGGAAACAATAGCGTCACAAACGATGAAACCTTTACAGATCGTCGTCACAAACGATCACTTAGGCACCCAGATAAGCAGCAACGCTCTGCGAGAAAATGTCCAGACAGCCGGACGCACGCTAATTCTTGACTTCTTGCTAAAAGCTATTAATTTTAAAAAGTTGTAGAAAATATGTTGTCGGGATTGATATGGAGAGGCTGCCTGCAAGATGTGATGCGCTAATTAAAATTTACCCTGTATATCGTGTTAAATAAAACATTTACAACTTTGTTGTGAGTGATTATTGGCCATATTTAAACAAGATTGTACTACTATAAGTCTATAAGTGATTGGGAAATATTAATTACAAATTTATGGCATAGGGCGCCCTGAGTCACGAAATATTTCTTCGCAGCCAGGCACAAAAGACCTGGCCATGGAATCGGTTAAAATATTGTCTCTTGTTGAATGGTTGTTGGTATAATTAAAACTAATTGTTAAATGGAATGGTTTAATGTTCAATATCTCCTTAACAAACCTTAAAAATAATTATAAAATAATCACATTTTAATCAAAATGTACAGATATAATAAAAACATGATGCTAATTATACATTAAGTACACTCAACAGCACGAATCTGGAATGTATAATGATTTCCGAGACTGCATCTTACTTGTTCTAGTAAACATTGAACCAGTGTGCTGCTATGTGTCTTCATAATTTATAATTAGTAAATGCATAACTCTTTCAAATATAAAATTACATAAAAATGTCTATTACTTAAATTCTCAATACTGAAAATGTAAATAATTTCATCTACTAGCTTCAATTCCAATGTTTAATTCACTGATTTATGGCAAATTCTAGTTAATAATAAAATAAGTAACACATTTGGGCATTGATAAAAATTTGAAATACCTTCCAATATCACATTATGATGCTGGCAAACACCACCTACTGGTTCAAGCAAATCACATTACATTCCTTTACAATCACATTAAAATAATAGCTACATAATGTTTCATCTTATATTACTAATTATTAGTACATATAAAAAAATTAAACTTAAGCGTTTTAAATATCTTTTACCTAGCATATTAACTACATTGAAACAACTACTTACAAATAGGACCATAGCACATTATGCAAGCATCATTTTGAATATCCTTTTAATTATTATAGATCATTATAGCTGCTACATTAACTTTCTTATTTCTCTTGTGAATAATTAAATCTAGTGTTCACTCCAAGTGTAATCAAATAGAGAGTATACAGCTGCCATTGTTTTACATTTAAAGTGCTTCACTCAAAATTTCATTAAAAACAAGAAATAAAACTTTCGAATAACGACCAGTGCATAAGCGTTGCAGCTTTAGTATTTTAATAATCACACAGCTTTTTAACCCTACAAAACACGTGAGCAACATACATATATCCAATATAAAAAAAATTTGCTCGACATTCAGTCAATAAAATCTTCAACCTCCATAAAATAAACCTCAATAAAATATCTTTGTACATTAATTACGAGTGTATGAAATATTTGAACATATATACCATAGAATTACTAAAACAAGGAAGACTTAAAATTTTGTATAACTATAAGTACCTACCAAATTTTCATGTCGACAAAATAAAGTTTAGGTTGTTGCACAATAAAGATAAAGCATTAAAAACTTTTTTATATAGGGTCTTTTTTATGAAGATCAAAATATTTTAGGAGAAGGTTAAGAATGATGTGTGGATTCAATTTACGAAAAAAAAATTTTTTTTTTGTTACGTAAATTGATATTTTATAATTATCATAAGTTAACAACATTTTAGTTTAATCTGTTATTTACGACTAAATAGCAAGCGTTTTTCCAACTACTTCTATTAAGAAATACATTAAGCCCCGATTTTTCAATAGTCAGAAAAATTTGTCACTCAAAAGAATTGTAAAATTTCAATTTAAAAAAAATATACTAAATGAATCCACATATTATTCTAAACCTCCTCTTAAAATGTTTTCATCTTCAAAAAAATAACCCTGTAAAAAATAATACAGGATGACTGGTGACAAATTTTAGATACAGAAGGAGAGCACTCTGTACTCTCGATTCTGGTCATAATTATACAATAAAAGTAGGTACGTAATTTTCGTCTACATTTACCTATAAATAAAGTTTGGTTACTATTATCTTTACTTACGCCTGAGTCGATCGCGGCACGTGACATGGCACGCGGATCGCTGCCAAGTGCCAACGCTAGTGTAAACATGCGTTGCGTAATCAAATCTTAAACTTTCGTGTAAGTTTACTCAGTAAATAATTCATATTTATTTTTTTCTTCATGTACGATCTCAAATGGATGTGATAGTCCTCGAATTTCAATAGTGACCCACCAGTCACCCTCATAATTTAATACATGATGTTTCCGCCTAGGGAGAAAAAATATAAATCAATAATCAAAGTCCAAGTAGGCCATCTTCCTAATAGGACGCGACAACGCGCTCTTCTGGGGCTAGCGGGATCGTACGCATCCGAGATCAAACATACTGATATGGTATAGGTGTCGGTACCGGAACCGCTTACCCTTAAACAGTTATTTGATTGGGTATTTCATAGACTTGTTTTCGAAAACCCTATCAATTTGGTTACCATATGGCTTAGTCTAACGTTGGCTTAGTCTAACTTATGGCTTACTATATCAACAGAGTTCCTTCGGCTAAACACTAACCCTATTCGAAAATCCTATTGAAGCTTACTCATTCATAAGGGTTTTAAAACCAGCAGGCAAATTTAATCTCTACGCTCAAAGTTATTAAACTCTATGATTGGGTTAGCGCATCATAAGTAGTTAAATTTATTCAAAAGTGTTACTGCATCGATAGGCTTACCCTATCATTTGGGTAAGATTTTAATAGGGTTACCTTAACAATAGGCTAAATAAATAAAGGAGTTTTCCGGTTCCTGTATAGATGTCCTAAACGGTGATCGCGTGACGTAATTGTCACACGATGCTCGCATCGCTTACTCACGTATTCATGTATAAGGCTGCAAACCGGAGGGCAGCGACAGCAATAGCGGCGCGGGCAGCGATTTCCGCGACGCGGTAGAAAGTATTGAGTTTCTGTGAAACCGCGATAAAGTTTCAGTTTGCAGCCTAAGGGTCCTATTAGAATGATGCCATAAACTATTCAGAATTTTATTGACATTACTAAAGATGTAGCTTAAAAATGTCCATTACATGTAGTTCGTTATCGTTGTCATAGTTTTTCATATTGTTATCGTTTTGTTTTTCGTATTGTTTGTTAATAATAGCTAACATTGAAAGAACGCGTCAATGCACTTTTACCCAGTATAAATTGAATCAAAGCATAGCGAAGCTATAGACTATTAGTGATACATTAATTCTTGAGCACAAATATTTTTGCTTATCTTTTAACGTCATGTCCTTTAAGATCATGTTTTAGTGATACTTTGCCTTACATTTGTCGTTATTTTTAAATATTATTTTCAACAATTGAGATCGTCTCGATAGCGCATAGACATGGACACTCATGGATATAACAACAGCTAATGGTGCGTACAGATTGCTGTAATAGATTGCAAGTGCAATGTAACATTCTGCGCACCACACGTACAAATACGCAACGTGCGCAGAATGTTACATTACTAGAAATCTGTACGCACCATTAATGTTTCAATCACGAGATATCATTTTTAGTTCAACAACTTTTTACAATCGAATATGATTGACTCAATTCTATCGATTCAGTTCATTATCATATACATATTTAATTCAATTCAAGGCTGAGAATTTTATAGTTCAGTATCCGATGGATTGTTGATAATTTAATTAACCCATATATTGATAGGAAGCAGGGGAGAGGTGGAGAGCGGGGGAGGTTCCAGTGCCCGGCGTGGCACCTATTGTGGCCAGATGACAACCGCGACACATCAGCTTTCCTGAAAAAAAGAACAAAAGAAAAAATATTACAATACATGAAAAAATATATTGTTTTAAGTTTATATACTCGTGACCACGGGTCTGAAAAGACACCGAAACGTCGAGTTAAAATGGAAAGTATAACTGAAAAATATGCTGAATAAAATCACCCGACCAGAACTCGAACCTGGGATTTCTCGCTTACCGGACGAGTGCGTACTATTAAAAACAATCGACGAACACGCAGCTCAAAGAAACATTACTCATTCGGCATTCTTGAAAGCAGCAGTCAACGGTCAGGTCATCAACTGACTTTAAGTATAAAGATATAGTGTTATAAAGTGTAAAACAATAAGATACATAATACATAACATAATACATAACCTCACGCCTGTCTCCCTTTGGGGTAGGCAGAGACAAGGGAACACCAATTGCTTCGATCCAGACATACCTCTTTCGCTTCCTCCACGTTCATTAATCTTTTCATACATGATCGCCGGTTACGGGTACTTTTAACTAGGCCCTTTTTAAGAACGTCACCAATTTGATCGGCGTACGTTCGCCTAGGGCGGCCCCTTCCGACAGCACCATCCATTCTTGCTCTGTAAACCTCTTTCGTAAATCTACTTTCACTCATCCTTTCCAAATGTCCAAACCACCGTAGCATACCCTTTTCAATCTTAGTCACTACATCTTCTTTCAATCCGCATCTCTTTCTTATTTCACTATTGCGCACCCTATCACTCAATTTCACTCCACACATGCTTCTCAACGCTCTCATCTCCACAGCATTAATCTTGCTTTCATGTCTCTTCTGCCACACCCAAGATTCACTACCATACATAAGCGTTGGCGCCAAAACTCCCTCAAGTACGGCAAGACGAGCCTTATTTGGTATAGTTTTGCTTGCCATTATCGAGTATATGGCGCCATTAATACAATTTCCTGCTTTTACTCTCCTTTCAATATCACCTTCACACTTCCCATCTCTTGTAAACAAGGACCCCAAGTATACAAACTCTTTCACTTGTTCCACTTTTTCGTCCCCTATCATAATATTGCATTCCGTCATATCTTCATTCCTCTCCATAACCATGACTTTCGTCTTTCCAACATTCACTTTCACACCTTTTCTTTTAAACGACTCATGCATCACAGTGACCATTTGTTGCAATTCCGACGCAGACGATGCAAGTAGAACCTGGTCGTCGGCGTAAAGCAGAGTTTTGATCACTGTCTCATTCATTTTTAAACCCCATTCAGACTCTTTCAGATCTTTCAAACAGCTATCCATGAATAGGTTGAACAGCCATGGAGACGCTACACAGCCCTGTCTAACACCGCGATCGATGCTAAACCATTCTGTGTAGTCATCATTCAACCTGACACAAGCACTCGAGTCCTTATATAAGGATTTGAGTGCCCGTATCAAGTCACTGTCCACCCCAAACTCGGATAGTGTTGATCAAAGTTCATTCCTCATCACACTGTCATACGCCTTTTCCAAGTCAATGAAGCAGCAGAAAACCTTTCGGTGTTTAGCCAGAACCTTCTCGGTTACTGATCTTAAGGCAAAGACTTGATCCGTGCATCCCATCCCCTTTCGAAATCCCGCTTGCACATCCCAGATCTTGCTTTCTGTTTCATCCATCACTCTTTCGATTAATATCTTTGCATACATTTTGCCCACAATACTCAAAAGGCTAATGCCACGGAAGTTTTTGCATTCCTGCTGTGACCCCTTTCCTTTATAAAGTGGCACAATAACGGCCTTGCACCAGTCGCCTGGAACACGGCCGGACCGCCAACACTTATTAAAAAGCTGGTACAACAGGTTTGCAGTGACACTTTCACCCGCCTTGAGCATTTCGGCATCTATTCGATCATACCCTGCCGCTTTACCCAATTTCAAACCTGCCATTGCTTTCATAACTTCTTCCATACTTATCTCACTTTCACGATTGGCCACACCACTGGACCACCTACTTTCCAAAACATCACTCGCACTCCGTTCAAATAAAACAACAATAACAATAAGAATTCTAAGATAACCTACAGCAAACTGTATGGAGCTTTTTTTCCACTTGCGGAGGCTGACGGTGGAATTAGTAAGTAGGAATTAGTAATTTTGTATTACAGCATAGTACTCGTGGTAAGTAGTTATCTTATTATTTTCTGATAAGCATGTCGGATAGCTGACCAGGTTTATGGCGCTTCGGCGGCCTCTGCCGCGGAACCGCTCGCTTCGCTCCCTCGGCTCGCGCACGTATATAACTATATGCAACCTAACATGCTCCTCCTCGCTGCGCTCGTCGTCGCACCTAACCGTACCGACACCGTCTTCCGGTGCGATTGTTATGTGTTTAATCCTATCTAATAAAGTTTAAATATAATTCCATATATTACTGAATAAAAAAAAACTTAACTTTTAACACTCTTGTCAAGTGTTAGTGGTGTAGTATAGTCGGGAACGAAGACGTGAGCATCCACGATACAAACTATACACGATCAGTACGCAAAATTCGTGTATGCATTGTAATAACAGATTTAAAAACAGCATTACAATATATACGCGAGCAGTTTCCTATGGCTGCGTTCAGGCGTTGTATAGAATGGAAAGACGCGACTCAGCAAAGCATGGCGCGGTCGCTACATACAAGGGTGGGTTACTACTACTATACGGCTAGACGGCGACTTTTACTAAACACTTTTACTATACCTTCAATATCGTAGATAGGGTGTTTTGCTGAAAGAAGACTACATGATCTACAAATATTAGTAATTCTGCATTTAACTATTTCACTTGTATTTTCAATATATTGTCTGCAGCAGTTTCTTGTTTCTTTTTAATTTGATTAAAATGATTAAATGTAAGAAAAAATTAAGAATTAAAAGTTTTTGTCCATTCTTTTGATTGGCATCCTAAAAATGGTAGGGATTTTTTTTTTAATTATTTTATTTTAATTCTCAAAAGAATCTTTAGGGAATCTTCAAATGCAGAATTATTAATATTTAAAAATCTAATAAAGTCTTCTTTCAGTAAAATACCCTATCTATACGGTATTTAAGGTACTTCCCCTTGATGTCCCATAGTCTTAGGACGCCTGTATACTTGTATAGAATAGTCGTCAGGGTTTGTCAGAAGCCATTTCAGCGCTATGAAAGATCTGACATGCTTTAACCAGCAGCCAGCTTGGAGGTTTATGGCCATAGTCCTGCAGTCGCAGAGTTGCGATGATACTGACCTGCGAGCGGGTAGCAGCGTTTATCAGGCTCGTCGGTGAGCTGCATGCCGCAGACGCAGCACATGTAGCAGTCCACGTGGAAGTCGCGGTCCATCGACACCACGCGGACCGTCTCGTCCGTGCCCTCCACCGGGGTTATGCCTGCACGTGACAGGTGTCAATGTCAATGTCTCAATATCCTTATTTAAATAAATGAATAAATGAAAAATGTGATAAATAAAAATTACCCGACCAGGATTCGAACCTGGGACCTCTCGTTTGCCGGACAAGTGCTCTTCCAACTGAGCTACCGGGGCCTGGCGCTACGCCTCGAAATTACTTACCACATTTTTGTTTTTACGTTATATTGCTAACGTAGCTCCATCTTATGGTATAGCTTTGCAGCTAAGACCACCCGGGATCAATTTCTTTACAGAAATTGTGAATCCCAGTTAAAGTGAAGCATTGCAATGCGATAAGTTAAATAAGGATAAAAACATTATCCTTATTTAACTTATTGCATATTTAATAATGATGTTTTATTTTTTGTTCTTTTTATCTATGGTAAAAGTGAAGATGTGGTCAAAAATGAAAGCACAAGGGTTTAGGATAGAACTGGTCCTTGATAAGATATTACTGCAACACATCACCGTTGGATTTTATATGAAGGGTGGTCACTAGTTAGGTGAACCCTGGGGGTTCTACCAGCAAGCGGGGACACTCGGATTCACTGTCTTTCATGACAAGTTTATCCAGGGAGCGGTAGTGCTGTTCTAAGCTGACATTGATCGAGTTAAAATATATGCTAAATAAATAAATAAATAATTTCTGACACTCGCACAACATTATCTAGCCCAAATTAAGTTTCTTAAAGAACTTGTGCTAAGGATACTAGATAACTGATATACTTAAGAAATATATAAACATACATATTGAATAAATACATATTTTTTTAGAATCAACTTAAATAAACATATAAACATCCATGACTTGACGGCTAATATCTGTGTTCGTCACACCGATATCCGCCGTCACCGGGATTCGAACCCAGGACCTCTGGCATAGAAGGCAATGTATGTTACCACTACTCCAGCCGGTCGTCATCCGGTTAATAAATGTTTTACTTAGGATTATGAATTGTAAAATGAATGTTATCTCAGGTTTTACTCATGTACAAAGTATCATCAAAATGTATCAAGCTTTTTTGAGTACAAATGCCTTACAGCCTTACCCAAGTTCGAATCTACATCAAAATACATTTCTTAGTTTTCAAATTGATTCAATACAGAATATATAAGAAATCAATTCACTTTTTTTATATTAATTTAAACCTTTAATACTTCTACTTGACAGTTACAATTTATTATTATTTAATAATTAAAATATCCAACACTACTAGGATTGTGTATTTGTATGGTCATAGGCAAAGGGTAGTGAAACATGGTATCAATATTTCCTTACCTTTTCCACAGCTAGCGCACTTGGGTGCGAACATGCGATGATAGTCATTCACGCAGTATATCTTGTTATCAACGTCCACTGTGAACGGAACACCATCAAGGCATTCATTGCACACACAGCATCTGAAGCAGCCTGGGTGATATGACTTCCCCATTGCTTGAAGTATCTGTAAGCATGAAGTTGTAAATATTAAGGTAATGTTTTTATGGATACACCAAGTCACATATGAACAAAGAAGCTGGAAGCTTTCGAAGCACCATTATATTTGTTATTTATTATATATGGGTGTAATGCGGTAAAATTCTTGTAGTATATAATTCTTGTGTATATAATATCATTTCACAAACATCAGTGCTTGTAGTATTGAAAAAGGGCATAAAACCGGTCGTGGACCGAGTGCTTATCCACCCTCCGATAAATAATACGATTTTGTATGACGGTCGTCATACGAATCAGTTCTCTCCTATAATCGCATCAGGTATGACTAAGGTCAGTGGCAAAATGTGAACTTAAAAAAACAACTCAAACTTGGATCATTGATGTTTTATGCAGTATGTTTAAATGAAAGCATAAATAAGGTCAATCAAATGCTTCTTCTAATCTTCAATACTGATATGAATATGCGCTTACATTTAAAATATGATTACAAAGTTGTACTGTATCAAATATACAACTGCAATGAAATGTCAACTACTAAATGTTAAGGATAAGAAAAAAAACGAGTTAAATGTTGTTCAATGCATGCATATAAGAACATTTGAAGTATTAAGTTAGATGTTTATTAAACAAGATTTGTCATTTATAAAATCTTGTTGCCACATTCAAAACAAGTATCTACAAAGTACTTGTGCACAATGAGTATACAGCACCAAACTTCTAATAAATATTATGATAACAGAGTGATTCAGTATGACAATATGACACTACTACAATGTTTAATATAGATAGAACAAAGAAAAAGAGATAAAGGGGTCAATGAGTTCTTTGATAGTGAATCTATGCATTTATATGATGTATAAATCAATATTTATTTATAAATAATCTTACCATTTCCATAATGAGATGTCCGCAAATAGCACATTTTTCTGCTGTTTGTTGAAATCCAGAGTACTGCAATTAAGATAAATCTTTTGATAATATTTTCTTAAGTTTTCGCAATTCATACTATTAAATAAAACAAATTTGAAACGGATTTATAAAAAGTGTTTTATTTAAATCTTTTGAATTAAGAAAATAGTTTTTGATCAAATTTAATTCATTCTATATAGGTAGCATTAGGTATTTTGTAACACTATATGAATGACACTGTAAATTATTTGCTTAGGCAATGTTAGGACAAACACATTACCATTTGAAACCAACTATCCATTAATTATGAACTCAATTGATATTTGCTGCTTTATAAAAATAACAATAATAAAATTGAGTTTCTATTGACATTTTTTTAGTTATTGTTCCATTATTTTCGTTTCATCAAATCAATAGTGTTTGACTTTTTAAACTTCTGATTGGATGGTAGTCCCATATTTATCATTATATGTGATATCAAATTGATTACTTTAAATATCCATATTGCCATATAGTTGTGGTTTTGTGAAAGAATAACATAAAAATAAATTACCTTAACTGACACCCTTTGCAGCTCTAAATGCAGCTATAAGCTTTTGTTACGAAGATCACACAACTGAACTAGGGGAAACATAATAATCTAAAGTTCAAATATTATAGTTACCAAGTAGTCTTCCTCGCAGTATACCTTTCCATGGACATTATAAAAGGCTTTTCCTCTCAAAGCTCTGCCACATGAACAGCAAATGAAGCAGTTAGTATGATAGAGGTTGCCCATAGCTTGGCAAGCCTGCCCAGCACCTGTCACTCCTGCACCACATGTGTGACAAATACCTATAAAACATAGTAAATAAACTTTAAAAAAATTTTTACCTTTAGTTATATTTATAATTTCATAAATTTTAAGAACACATCACAGACTCAATGTAAAGTCCGATTTCAAGGTGACTTTGCGAGATAAATTTGGTAATTACCAAAGTACTCTCCTTCTTCATCCTGCCTTTCCATTTCTTCTTCCAATTGTCTTGTTAATTCTTCAATTTTCCTCTGAGCTTCACTAGGTCCTGGAGGCCGAGGAGGAGTTATGCTGTATGGAAGCAGACTTTTGCCTCTTCCACCAGAACCACGAGATCCACCGGACAATTGTGACACTGAACTAGGAGTAGGACTTGGGGCAGGTGATTGAGTTGGAGAGCATAAAGGATTCATACCAGTAGCTATATTTCTAGATGATACTGAATCAGAAGCTATAGAAACACAATCTGTTCTGATAGCAGAAGCCAATGCCAAAGTAGGTGAGCCGCCTGTCATACATACATAATCTGAACCATTTGTTTCTTCAACTATATGCATCTTATTGCCAATAGCAGTCTTAGGTGGACCCCCATTTATTACTGGGTTTTTGTCTTTACTAATATTGTTTGAAAGATTGGGCTTAGGATGGAAAAACCTAGGAGCTCCAGTAGCAATCTGTACTTCAGTTGCAATGTTTGCTTTAGGCCTTTGAGCACTTGGAGCTATAGATGCATAGATAGCACTAGAAGGTATTGTAGTTACTTTGTTGTCAAAACTAACAGAAGTATCATTTTTGAGCAAAGCACTGACGTCTGTGTATTTAGGCGGGGCTGATTTCATTATTGTGTAGTCACCACTAGGATTTTCATGATGGTTATTAGTATATGGTGGTGGAGGAGCTTTTTCTATCTTTGCTTTATTGTTCATAAAATGAGGTTGTGGTATACTTCTAATTGCGTTAGCGGTAGGAACCTGTGGGCCTGGCAGTGATCCTTGTTGCATAAAATGCTTCTCTTGATTAGATCTCAGTAATTTATGGTCGTTTTGTTTATCAGAGTCAGGGCAAAGCATGTTTTCGTAAAGTGCATGCGGAGGCTTCTGCTTAGCTACCGGCACTTGGGGCTGAGCACGGGAGTGGCGAGTATCATAATAAGCTGCTGGAGGGGGTGGCGGAGGCGCGTGGTAATATGGCGGCAGGGCAGTGCTGTAATAGTCAACGTTTTCATAGACAGCAGGACCACTTGGCGTTGCAGGGATCTCATATAAATCATCCGTTTGGTAGCTGAGTGATCGCTGCGATATACTATCAATGGAACGAGTCGGGCTTCCTGGCAGAGCTGTTGTATTTATATCTCGTTTATTTGTTGAACCTATAGTTTCTACACGTTTAGGAGTCGCAAACTTGGAAGCAGCAATGACATTTGATCTTTCGTAAAAACTATAATCTTGACGAACATTCTGAGGATTGTCCAATACAAAACTTTCAATGGCACCTACGGCTCTTGGTTTGCCTATGGAATTTATATTAGATGTAGTTGCTCCTTGCGCCTGCTCAGTTTCGTTTTCGTCTTTGCTGGAAATTTTTAAATCTTGAAGCCCAAGTATGCAACGTTGATCTTCGGAGTTGGTTCGTCTATTTAAATCCATAGTAATAAATACTTGTATGCAAATCCAGCTAAGCACATTTGTATAAATAATTATTTAGTTGCTAACATTTAAATAAACTTCATTTCATTTCCTCAAACAAAAAGTTATGCGAAAGAAAAGAAAAGCAAAACATATAATCTTCGACACAGAGTAATAAGCAGTAAGGGCGAAATAAAGGACGGCTTGTTGTATGCGGATATTACAACAAGTGCTGTATGGGTTAGATCCATCTCTATATATATTTTCCTCTTTGGCTTGGATTCCTTGTAGCTTTTTTCTTACAATGAACAATGCACAGCATGACCATTACTAACTCCCTTTGACTTATAGTGCGTTTTTAAATTGAATCTTACTTACGTACACAAAATATATGCACAGAAAAAAACAAATGCATATCTCATACAAAACCGTGTATAATAAGAAAATATATCAATACTGTTAGTATTTAGATCTATAAACCCTTGTTGTATTTTCATATTATGTTATGTTTCATTAGACAAACTGTCAAATGAAGAAATAGCGTATTTATTGTACTTTTTGTGGTGAATCCATACAATACATCGATTTTCTATTTCGAAATGTGGACTTAACCCGAACCATACCTTATTTACCAAAAAATAAAATCAAGTGGATCTAACCAAGCAAGGGTACATCTTCGGAGAAACTATAATGTCCATTTTCGATAACACTTGCTACACAATTCTATATATGTTAATTAAAATCACTTCAAATTAAATTTTACTATAGCATTTGACAGTTATTATGGGTCAAGCATATTCAGGGCCTCTGGTGCAATGAATTGGCAACTATCTACCCTATCATTAGTCATCTATCCATCGACATGTATCTTTCATTATCATGGTTCATAATTCATTCCATAGAGAATAATCTATGTATGTAAGGCTGTTTAGATGTATTCCTTCGCTTGCCATATAAAATGAAATAAAAGACAAGCATAAAAAAAGGAAGCATTCGCTTGCTCGCTCTCTGATTTTGATAAATTGCGTTTGTATTCTCATATCTATCGCAGCCTACAGAGTTTAATTAATTCACAGTAATAAATACACCATTATATCATTAAACAGTTGGTTTTCGAATAACGTTAATATCTGATGACAAAAGCAGTGTAAAGATAAACAGTGTGTTAGATTTGTCTTTCACGTAAAAACCTCGAGATGTATGACACGGAGGATGATCAGTATGAAGAAGAAGAAGAAGTTGAAATAACATCAGAACTTTGGCAAGAAGCCTGCTGGATAGTAATCAATGCTTACTTTGACGAGAAAGGCTTAGTAAGACAACAACTTGATAGTTTTGACGAGTTCATTCAAATGTCTGTGCAACGTATAGTAGAAGATTCTCCTGCTATTGAATTACAAGCTGAAGCTCAACATGCATCTGGAGAAATAGAAACACCTCCAAAGTATCTTCTCAAGTTTGACCAGATTTATTTATCAAAACCAACTCATTGGGAAAAAGATGGAGCACCTTCACCAATGATGCCTAACGAAGCACGTCTTCGTAATCTCACCTATTCTGCTCCTCTTTACGTGGACATAACTAAGACTATAGTAAAAGAAAATGAAGATCCTATTGAAACTCAACACCAAAAAACATTTATTGGGAAAATTCCTATTATGTTACGATCAACATATTGTTTGCTCAGTAATTTGACAGACAGAGATTTGACAGAATTAAATGAATGCCCGCTTGACCCTGGTGGTTACTTTATCATAAACGGCTCTGAAAAAGTTTTGATTGCCCAAGAAAAGATGGCAACAAATACTGTGTATGTATTTAGTATGAAGGATGGTAAATATGCTTATAAAACGGAAATAAGGTCATGTCTTGAGCATAGTTCTAGACCAACATCAACTTTGTGGGTTAATATGATGGCTAGAGGAGGACAGAGTATTAAGAAATCAGCTATTGGACAAAGAATAATTGCTATTGTTCCATATATTAAACAAGAAATTCCTATCATGATTGTATTTAGAGCTCTGGGATTTGTTGCTGACAGAGATATTTTAGAACACATTATATATGACTTTGAGGATCCAGAGATGATGGAAATGGTTAAACCTTCTCTTGATGAAGCGTTTGTCGTTCAGGAACAGAATGTAGCACTCAACTTTATTGGTGCAAGAGGAGCTCGACCAGGTGTGACAAAAGACAAACGTATTAAATATGCTAAAGAAATTTTGCAAAAAGAAATGTTGCCTCATGTTGGTGTGTCTGACTTTTGTGAAACTAAAAAGGCATACTTTTTGGGTTATATGGTGCATAGATTGTTGTTAGCAGCTTTAGGCAGACGTGAATTAGATGACAGAGATCACTATGGAAATAAGCGTTTGGATTTAGCTGGTCCCCTATTAGCATATTTATTTAGAGGTCTCTTTAAGAATCTTCTAAAAGAAGTTAGAATGTATGCTCAAAAATTCATTGACAGGGGTAAAGATTTCAACTTGGAATTAGCTATTAAAACTAAAATCATCACTGATGGTTTACGATACTCACTTGCTACTGGCAATTGGGGTGACCAAAAAAAAGCTCATCAAGCTCGTGCTGGTGTCTCACAGGTGTTGAACAGACTGACTTTTGCTTCAACATTGTCACATTTGCGTCGTGTTAATTCACCTATAGGACGTGATGGCAAACTTGCCAAACCCCGTCAATTACATAATACTTTGTGGGGAATGATATGTCCTGCAGAAACCCCAGAAGGCGCTGCTGTAGGCCTTGTGAAGAATCTAGCTCTGATGGCTTACATTTCTGTAGGAAGTCAGCCATCTCCAATTTTGGAGTTTTTGGAAGAATGGTCTATGGAAAATTTGGAAGAAATTGTACCCTCCGCCATTGCTGATGCAACAAAAATATTTGTCAATGGTTGTTGGGTTGGTATTCACAGGGATCCTGAACAATTGATGGCAACTCTTCGCAAGCTAAGAAGACAGATGGATATCATTGTGTCAGAAGTAAGTATGATCAGAGACATAAGAGATAGGGAAATAAGAATTTATACTGATGCTGGAAGAATTTGTCGTCCTTTACTGATTGTTGGTAATGGGGCCTTACTTCTTAAGAAAAAACACATTGACAACCTTAAAGAAAGAGATTACAATAATTATGGATGGCAAAACCTTGTGGCAAGTGGAGTGGTAGAATATATTGACACTTTGGAAGAAGAAACTGTAATGATTGTCATGACTCCTGAAGATTTAACACATGCAAAGGAATATGCATATTGTTCTACATATACACATTGTGAAATTCACCCAGCCATGATATTAGGTGTGTGTGCTTCAATTATTCCGTTTCCTGATCATAACCAAAGTCCTAGAAACACATATCAAAGTGCTATGGGTAAGCAAGCTATGGGGGTCTACATTACCAATTTCCATGTAAGAATGGATACACTTGCCCATGTTTTATACTACCCACATAAACCTTTAGTAACTACAAGATCAATGGAGTACTTACGTTTTAGGGAGTTGCCAGCTGGAATCAATTCAATTGTAGCAATTTTATGTTACACTGGATACAATCAAGAAGATAGTGTTATTCTGAATGCATCTGCTGTAGAAAGGGGATTTTTCAGGTCTGTCTTCTATCGTTCCTACAAGGATTCTGAATCTAAAAGAATTGGTGATCAAGAAGAACAATTTGAGAAACCAACAAGGCAGACTTGTCAAGGTATGAGAAATGCCCTATATGACAAACTGGATGATGATGGCATCATTGCTCCTGGTATCAGAGTTTCTGGGGATGATGTAGTAATTGGAAAAACAATCACTTTGCCAGAGAATGATGATGAGTTAGAGGGAACTACTAAACGTTATAGTAAGCGTGATGCTTCAACCTTTTTAAGAAACAGTGAAACTGGTATTGTTGATCAAGTAATGTTAACTTTGAACAGTGAAGGTTACAAGTTTTGTAAAATCCGTGTGAGATCTGTACGTATACCACAAATTGGTGACAAATTTGCTTCTCGCCACGGACAGAAAGGCACATGTGGTATTCAATATCGGCAAGAGGATATGCCATTTACTTGTGAAGGGCTGACACCAGATATTATTATTAACCCTCACGCTATTCCATCTCGTATGACAATTGGTCATTTGATCGAGTGTATTCAGGGAAAAGTATCATCCAACAAGGGTGAAATTGGTGATGCTACACCTTTCAATGACGCTGTCAATGTGCAAAAAATTTCTTCACTTCTACAAGAGTATGGTTACCATCTTCGTGGTAATGAAGTTATGTACAATGGTCATACTGGGCGTAAGATTAATGCGCAAGTGTTCTTGGGCCCTACTTATTACCAACGCCTTAAACATATGGTCGACGATAAAATTCACTCTAGAGCCAGAGGCCCAGTCCAGATTTTAGTAAGACAGCCCATGGAGGGAAGGGCCAGAGATGGTGGGTTACGTTTTGGTGAAATGGAGCGCGACTGTCAGATTGCTCATGGCGCCGCACAGTTTCTTAGAGAACGTTTGTTTGAAGTTTCTGATCCTTATCGCATCCACGTTTGTAACTTCTGTGGTCTGATAGCTATTGCTAATTTACGAAATAACACATTTGAATGTAAGGGTTGCAAAAACAAAACCCAGATTTCGCAAGTTAGATTGCCTTATGCAGCTAAGTTACTTTTCCAAGAGCTGATGTCCATGAATATAGCTCCCCGACTAATGGTAGTAAGCTAGTTAGAAGCAGTAGCTAGCTATGTTCTACCTAGAATATGTATAAGTTTTAACTTTTTATGTATTATTATATAAGAGGTTTACAAATAAAAAAAATCTTGGAATATTTCTTGACATTTTATTTCATAAATTATCACAAATTGACAACATTTAAATGCAGTTTAACATATTAATCACAATGAGAAATTATTCTTAGAATAAATAAAATTGCTTGTCACAAAAATAAGTCATAACATGGAAGCCATTTACGATTAGTATATCTAGAATTATAAGCTGAGGTAGAAGTATGCTGGTGCTATTTTGAATTTATTACGAACATTAAGCCTAAGGAAAAGACAATTGTCTGCAACCAAATGTTGACCACAGAATATCCATGAACAAAGAGTCTACATTAAGTTTTCTAATTGTGTGGAAATTGTAGGGAGTACCAAAACCACGAAGAAAATTCTAATCTAAATATTTAAAAACAAAAATATAATTTATTAAGTCGTTAATGTTGCTATAGTTTTTATTTTAGGCGTTTATAAATTTCTACAGACGTAGCGGCGTAAAGGATAAGAAAATCTTGGACCTTTAATCATAGAACTTATTGCAGATGAAAAGTTAATAAAGGTAGGTAAGAATAGAAAAAAACATGAAAGCATCTCCAAATAAATCTATGCAATGATATTCTAGCGACGTGTAAGCCCACGCTAATAAATGAGTATAGCAGTTTTATAAAATAGTAGCAGCATAAAAATCTAAAGAACGTAGTAGAGAAAGTAGTAGGAATCTTTAGAATTCTGTTCAAGTTCCCAACAAAAAGAAGTTATGTAAACACATTATATGGACAGATTATCGAAAAGACCTCGTAAGTTTAGTTGCCAATAGGTCCTCAATTAAAAGGTCAGTTTTATAAGGCAGTTTTTGCTTGAACAGCCACGGGTCCTTATTATTTACATGCAGATACCAAGTAAGCCACCAACATTCTTTCATACCAACATTCCTTATAAAACAGGTATATCCCACATTTTTTAATTTTGCCAAGTGTTTACAAATAGGTATATGTGAAAAACTGTGACAGTGTGCAAAAAGTGTAAAAATAGACACCATTTTAAATTTTCCTTTAGTTTCTAACATCTTAAAAATACAAAACACAAACATTAAACATATATTTATCAAGATTCATAAACTGAGTATTGTAACTTTAAAATTTAAGTTAACAGTCATAAATAGTATAGGTACTTATAATTTCATAAAAGCAAACAATACATTCATAATAATTTAGCAAAATCAAAATTTTTCATCACGAAATCGTGTTTGAAAGTGCGCAATTATAAAATGTAATTTATTCCATTAACTAATATATACTATAAATGATAGAATTCTTTATAACATTATTGCGTAAAAGTGCATTCAAAATTGATATGTGCTAATAATAATAAATATTAAATAAATAAATTCATTTTCTATTCTACAACCCATTTCATCATTTTCTACACGATAATAATTTATGTCTTGTATATACAAATATTAAAAAAGGTAATAAAGTTTGTGTTCAATGTAGAAAAATACAACATGAATGTTACTCTTAAAATTATGGTTTAAGTTACTGTACAACTTATGTATATAAGTATTTGTAAATCATTATCCTTCTCCTGTAAAATGACTGGACGTTTAAGGCAAGTTCGAACATTCTGGATTAAATTCATGTATACAAAGTTATCTAAGTTAAAATCAGAGTCCAACCTATCAAAAATTTAACATGATTTAGATATTATGATCTCCACCTGGATTAAGTTAAATGACGACTAGATATTTGTTATAATATTGGTCTGTATGTCAGTTAGCTTATTAATTCTTCTCCGCTTCTCTTACGTCAAAGTTATTCTTGAGGATTATTTTCTATAGGTCTCGGCTCCTCTTCTTCCTTCGGCCGACTCCACTTAATCATTGTTTCTGGAGAGCGATACAGGAACACCAACTTCGCGAATAGATCCTCTTCCAAGGACAGTTCAAGAGCTTCTCGAACCTATAAGTATAGGAGTATGAGTATTAGACCTAGATCAAAACTAGAGAAGAGGGCGAAAATGTCATGCCTTACCAAATAAAATGTAATGCAGAAACGATTTTTTTTTAATTTTCAGAAAATACTTTTTAAGAAGTCAACGATAGTGTATAGTATGAGACAAAAATTAATAATTTATTTGTCACTTCTACAAATAAAGTTTGAGCACTAAAATGTGTGTTGCGTAGAAAAATACGAAAAATTACTCTTTAAACTTAAGGCAAAATGCAATTTTACTAAAAGGAATTTAAATTTACATAGAGTTAGCCTTTCCCATCAACCATGTATCCAATTTAAGAATTATATAGATTCAGAGCTCAATATGAACAGTGTGAGTTGCAATAAGTCAATATCTTTGACGGCCTCCGTGGTGCAGTGGTCTAGACTCTGCTACGCTCATCGTGAGGTCGCAGGTTAGATACCCGCAGGAAACAGAAAAAAAAATGACCTGGGCGTTTTTCTATACAGGGTTGTTATTTTCACACAATAAGTATCATTTGCTTGTAGAAACGAAAGGTATAACCAAACCTTTGCAAAAAAAGGTAGTTATGTATTTTTTTACAAGAAAATTAACATATGCGTATTATATACTACTCAAAACAAAACACAATTTCACAAAAAACTATTGTATGACACTTTAAACTTAATTTTAAGGTAGTTTAAGTGTCTGCATAAAATTGATATGTTTATGTATTCTTAACATTAGCACAGCCGCGATACACCTAGGTGTAGAGCTACTGGTCGTTGAGATTCTCCCTCTTGCAGCAATATTAGTGCTCTAGAAGCTGTTTCTATGCTCATATGGTGGCAAATACGTGGCATTGTAATGAGTTCTTATGATAAAACTCAAAAAAGTTGTGAAACAAATCGAGAAACGTTCGTAACGATAGTCTAAACACAAGTGAATAAGAAATTGTGCATAGGGTAATTTTAACTTATGTCTTTCCACTTGAAGGTAAATATTAAAAAACGTTGTTCAGACTAATGTTAACAATACATAAACATATCAATTTTATGCAAAGACACTTGAACTAGTTTAAAATTAAGTTTAAAGTGTCATACAATCGTTTTTCGTGAAAAAAACGTGGTGGCCTTTATTTTGTTTTGAGTAGTAGGTATATTAAGCAAAGCATGGTCACTCCGTAGTATTATCAATGAAATACCTCGTCGTAGTAGCAGTGCTCATTAACAGCGACTATTTATAAAAAAAAAAATGTGGTGCCATACATTTATTTTTTTCTACTAAGCCATACTAAAATTAATATAGAGGTACATTTGGCTATTGTCTAAAAAACAACCCCGTATACGAACTTATATTCTAGGTACCCGCTAGTTCGCTACATGGTATTCCATATCACAAGCTGTGCTTACTTTGAGGCCGTGTAGTTGGCGTGATCGTCTGGGGATTTGTTTATTATTGACGAGACTCACCAGATAGATGTCAAGACAGAGCTGCAAGACGCGGTCTGCGTTCGGCAAGTCGTCGAACATAATCTTCGTGTAAATGCCGGAGAAGAAGCCGCGAAGTACGCGCGCTGCCAGGAACACGAACGTCGTGTATAGACCGATTATGCTGGAAGAAATTTTATAACTGTATTTCATTTTACAGTTTCGTAAATCTTATGTTGGACCGCAATCTCATCTGATAGTAAGTGAAGAAGAGATCTAAAATGATGGCGCCCGTGTGCCGTTAAGAAGGAGCTGGCTTTTCAAAAAACATTATCGCTGGAATGATGATAGGTGTATTTTATCGTTATATGTCGCTAGCTAGGTTAACTCTAAAGAGGTCCTTCGCCGTCGCCTATTACACGCTTATCTAGAGGTGCTATTATTTAGTGACGCATAACCTATGCGTCAATATAATAATACCAAAAGTCCGTTCAGAGCTATAAGGTCCTAAATGTCGGACTATAATTTTGGTATCCCCCACCAATAGCCATGTAGGATACGCCGTTGGATAGGTCTTAGTAACCTGAATCAAAGTTACTATTGCGCCAACTTCCGATCGTTAGTCCGTTCAGAGCTATAAGGTCCTAAATGTCGGACTATAATTTTGGTATACCCCACCAATAGCCATGTAGGATACGCCGTTGGATAGGTCTTAGTAACCTGAATCAAAGTTACTATTGCGCTAACTTCCGATCGTTAGTCCGTTCAAAGGAAAAAATAGCAGACGGGCCACCTATGGCATAGCCAGTAAGCGACACCACACACGGGCAACAGATAATCAGAGCGCCGCGGCGCCGCGCTGATTATCTGTTTATCTGATCAAAGTTATGCGTCGTCCTTTACAGACTAGCCTTGATCACAATATTATGTTATAACCGTGGTGTTGCCCTAGATAGATTATGTTATAAATCTGTATTAAGGGCACATATTCAGTTAGATTTTGGGAATCGTCACCTTATGATATCTGACTGTTAAAAAGTTACACGAGCAATAATTATCAGCGCTAAAATCCGGACAAAAAGTCTTGTTGAATTTAATTCTTGTCTTGTGGTGTGGTGTGGGAACTTACCCGCTTCCCGAAATGAGGTTGAGTGTCTCCGGGAACAGTTTGTCGTTGAACGTGTACATTATCAGCATGTCGCAGTTGTTCATGGGCACCGCTATCAGAGGGTCCTGTTCAGAAAATAAAGTTTATAATTAATACTATAACCTATTATAATAATTAATTAGGTACTCTAAATAAGTTTCATAAAGAACTTGTGTTATGGATACTAGATGACGGAACAATAAATTTAAGAAACCTATATCCAAGATTTCACTGCTAATATCTGTTCACATCACACAAATATCCTCCCCCACCGGGATTCAAATCCAGAAACTTCTGGCATAGATGGTAATTTTACCACTACACCAGCCGTAGATACGTATGTTTGAAAATATTGTGATGGGATTGAACTCGCGAGCTTTGCCGTCTGAGGCCGATAGTGTTAGTTTTTTTTTTTTTTGGGTGGACCAAGTCCACGTTTGACCTAGAAATCACCTGATGGTATGTGAAAATAAGGTCGAAAATGATGCTTTCTCGGGATAAGGTAAAAAAGAAAGATTTTATATGAAGTGTGGTCGCTAGCCCGTCGGACTGTAACGGCATCTTACCACCAAGCGGGGGTCACTCGTATTAGTCGCCATTTCCGACACGCTTACCCGAGACCGTAGAGGCTGTAGAATTATTCCAAACCGACCCTACAAGGAAGTATAAATGATAGAAATAATAAAACGTTACCTTATTATGGCAGTACTCTCGTACTCGCCAATACATCGCGTCTCCTTGCCTCTCAAGTCGCAGTTGTACGTCGCGATAGAACTTAGAATCCTCATCGTACACCGGGTCGTCTGCAAGCACAGGTTTGCACAGGTTTTATAACAGAACCGTTTTCGCAGAGAATCCCATAGGAAAATTATAATCTTCCTAAAGAGATGGACTACCAAAAGCAAAAATTCTTTCAAAGATTAGCTCGTTCAAACAAACAAATTTTTATTTATTTACACTTTGTTTTACACATTAAAAAAAGGAAAATACAACAATAACACAGAATTAAGAATGGTACAAAGGACGGTCTTATCTCGGTATCTCTAAAAGGCAATCCCAAGTTTTTTCCACACTTTGGCGAACCGCACCAAAAAAGAACTATGGAGGTTCTTTATTCGAATTTTTTGAATGTTCAATAGAAAATCTATGTATCGTGTAATAAGTAGGTAGGTACGTAAGGTTGTAAGTTGGGATGTTTGACCTTTTCATGCATTCATAAAATGAATCCATGAATTTATAATATGTATTGAATTTAAACACTTTAGCTACGTCGACGTCTATGTGACAGCGAACTGTTGTAGCAAACTTAATCATCACTAATACATAGTCATTAGAGTGCGGCCGTTGCGGCTGACAGCTCCTTATGTCCACTGAATAAAGTTTGTAAAAGTCAGGAACGCAAACTCCCACCGGTCGCACTATACAATACATAGTCATTACAGTAGAATCCGTTTATTATGACTCCGCTTATATTGACCAACCGCTCATTATGACGTGTTTACACAGTGAAGTTTTTTTTCATAAATTATATAACTAAGTCGGATAAGTCATTAGACTTCGCCTATAGTGACATATCGCTTATTGTGACCCTTTTTTATCAAATTTTGTCCGCTTATAGTGACCGACCGTATGATTTCTAACACCTTTGGCAGTGTTCGGGAGAGTCACGTTATACCCAAAGCCTTCGGCGCGTGAAAGGCTTTTTTAAGTTGAGCCTCAGAGCGTAGATTTACTTATTGAGTCTACTTATTAATATCTACTTTGATTTATCTCTATTTTATTCCTCTCTATTAAAATAAATCACATACTAACTTAAACAGTTTATTTATTCTTGCAGATATCTGTCACTGCATTCATTAAATCGAGTTATGAGAAATAATTATTTTTTTGGTCAGTTACTTCAGCGACAAAGAAAACGATACCATCGTGTTTAATTAAAAATACAGAATTTTAAAACTGAGTTTGGCTTTATTTCTATATGACACACTCAGATTTCATTTGATTTAGTCATCTTAAAAATATGTTTATTTACCTGAGGGAAGTACAGTCGGCGTTAGTTGCGATGCAGGTTTCAGTTGGCCCTTGTTAAACACTTTCACGAATTTAGGAAATAGAGTTTTGACGTTCAACCTGAAAAAATAAATATTGTACAGAATGCGGCAGAAGGATCAAGCGTTACAAACATGTCAAATTCCCTCAACCAATTTGTAACTGAATGTCGAGGGCATAGAGTTCAGATTCAATTAGTTACCTACAAATTTTTGACAGATTTGTAAAGGTCGATCTGCGACCTTCTGTAATTATACATTTTTTTTTAAGAAACCCATTTCAGGTTAGTCTTACGAGGCGTTCAAGTAACTTTTGATTTTAAAGAAATTCGAATTTTTCGCTTATCTGAGCCTGTAATTTTACTCTAAAGAACGAAATTTTTTATCATAAGGAGTTTCTTTTTCAATAACATAGCATACTTCTAAGAGAAAGTTAAGAATTCGGCCCCAGTACTGTATACTACACTGTACAGTAGTCATCAATATACTGTATACTAGTCACTAAGGTATGTCAGAAGCCATTCCAGGGCACTAAAAATATAGCCTGCACTGGCCCAGCTTATTTGTTTATGACCTAAAAACCTCCTCGTCACCCAGGAGATTCAAATGAACTAGGATAATTAAAAAGCTAATTGTGATGGCTAAATAACTTCTGCCCTATCCAGTTTTCTCTAGGGACTCAAGTGAAGAAAACTTAATTTTACATCGAGAAACAATGTAGTTTTCTTTTTTAAATATGTACGCGTGTACATACTTCGCAGAAGTCAGCTTCGAACTGACTCCAGTGCCTCTAGTGCGGAGTAGCTTGAACTATTGAGGCTGTGACGTTACGACAACCCAAATTGAAGCTGTGCATCTTTGCTGATAGCAGCTGTACTATATATCTGCTTTGTGGTTACATTACAACGGTCTAATAAAAAAAAGTAAACTAGATTTACCGCGTATACTTATTTATATTTATATATTTTACGCGATAAGTCTGGTGGTAATGAGAGATAATATTAGTCTATCAGCTCACCAAGTCTCACTATCAGCTGTTCCAATGAGCATGTTATAAAGTTTCTTTCTCTCCGGGTTCCGGCTATCACCGACGTTAGCTTGCAACGTCACTTCTCTACTGTCTTCCATAGTGGGGGGGTTTTGCGCTGTATTGCTTAGATGTGTTACGATGTACGTGAATTTCACTGTTAGCGGCGACTCTGGGAATTTAAAAATGTAAAGTTGATTGCCTGCCTTCAAATATTAAAATAAATAAACATTAAAATCCAGACAATCAAACAACTACATGACACCAAACTAAGCAAAGTTTGTGATTTGGGATACCATGTAGCGAAATAGGGGTGAACAATATATATACATATTTTTTTTTTATAAATTATGGATGGGACGTTTGTCTTCCATGCCACCTAATGTTAAGTGAACATGAAGACTAAGGTGGTACACGTCCATCCACGAGAAACCTATTCACTCGACGCTTAAAAGTACTAGGACTATACTGGTCAGGGAAAATAGACGCAGGCAGTTCATTCCAAACCTTGGCGATACATAAACACACAGATCCGGAATATTTTTAATTTGTTCCGTGGGGGAATTGAACTTGCGGCTAAGAACAATACGACACGGAGGCCGTCAATTTAAAATTATAATATTAATATAATTAAGAGCCAGCTCCTCCCTAAGACATTGTGCTTTCACCTTCGACCTCGTTGTCACTTAGTATCATCAGGTAAGTTTGAGGAGATAAAGAGCAACCAATGTGACATGAAATTTGAAAGCTTTATTAAGGTGTTTTTATGGTGACCACTCATGGAAACTAGGGGGTATATTTACTTGAATTTATTTTCTAAAAGCAAGTTTGGGTCCCATATTATTCCTTGGCTGACACCATGTATGTCACCTTAATCAAAAGAGTCAATCTATTTAAATCAATACCCACGAGAACAGAATCGACACATATCAATTTAAAATCGTGAAATTTCAAAGAATAGCTTTAAAACAAATCAAAACTCAATTTAAAAAAACGACTCACTCGAGGCAGCTTCTTTTTCCAGTCTGGCAAGCTCCGGCGGTGAAATCTCCCATTTCATAGTAGAATTAGGATTGATGGTAATAACCGCTACGTCATTAAACATATAGTTGGAAAGAAAGGTTTGCGCCGTCCGGTCGCGCGCGTATAAGTTGCTTAGTTGAGAATAGTCGCCTTCTGTAAACCTGGCGGGAAATTGGGTTTGAAATTAATATATTTTAATACATATTTTGTTGTAAAATGATTTTATATCAGCATCCCAGGCAGCGACTGAAAATCAGCGCTTTGCTACCTACATAGCAAAGTATTATGCTGAGTCGTCGCCTTTTGATTTTTAGTATACATAAATTATAGTTTATAGTTAGTGATTTAAGTTTATAGGTAGTTATTTACACTGTTATTTATGAGAACCCTGTTATAAGTTTGTAATTGTAAAAGTATGTGTGCTAAAGAACAATAAAGCATTTTCTATTCTATTCTAATACTGTGCAGAATTTATCGTAGGCCGAAACCATATGCTATGTGAAGGTAAAATAACAATTGTATATAGCGATGTGATCGGTGTAATAGGATAAAGCCGTAATGCCGATGTAATAGGAAAAAGCCTAATTTTTTAAACAATAAGACTTGATGAGAAAAGTATTCATTCCCAAATGTCGAGTACGTCAAGGCAGATATAGTTGTGAAGAGATAAAACAAGAGAGCTGCCAAGTTAACTGCATTTTCATGTATGAAAATGCAGTTAATAGTGTTTCATACGATTCATAGTTGGTCCCATATAAATTTCATCAAAATCGGTTGAGTACTTCATTGAAAATTTCAAATTTTTGAAAGAATATGTATGATTTCGGAGAATGTTTACGTTGATGACATTAAAACTCAGCCAAAGTTTTCACTCGAAGTCGGTTTTTTTTAATGCTTTGCATTCGTTGATTATTAAGATACTATTGTAAAACAAAAATGTATATACGAAAAAGTAAACAAAACTTACACATCGATATTGTGCGACTGTGCTGACATCTGGTAGACCGGTAGAAAAGGTCCGATGCGTATCTTTACGGTAACGTCGACTGGCGGGTTTGGTTCCCCAACCTAATGAAATAGCGTAAAAATTAATAAGATTAAGAAATTTATTTGAATCTAATTGTTTTGGTTCGCAATTTTCATTGTTTTCTCACGACGACTTCCGAGCTTCGGAGGGCTCGTTAAGCAGTCAGTCCCAAGTGCTGTATATTCATTACTAGCTGCTGCCCGCGACGTCGTCTGCGTGAACGCTATGCAGCACCAAACGCACCTACGATTATAACACTGCTAGCGTGATAATATGTAGCCTATATGTTGACCCGACTTCTTAACTATCTTCATGCCAAATTTGAAGTAAATCCATGCAGTACTTTTTGAGTTTATCCCGGAAAGACAAACAGACAAACAGACAAAAATTCTAAAAACTATATTTTTTGTTTCTGTTTCGATTGTAGATCATACCCCAAGTATTCTTTTAAAAAAATATTCAATGTACAGTTTTGACTTTCCTACCATTTTATTATATGTATAGATTTTGTGTGTATTTTTGTATAGTCACTATTTTTTGTCAGGAGCTATTTCGGCGCCCTGAAAATTCGGACATCAACCAACAAGCATTGGACCAGCTTAGGGGCCTAAACCTCCTCGTCACCCGGGGAGACACTCATAAATAAATAAATAATAATAATAAATATTTCTGACACTCACACAACATTATCTAGCCCAAATTAAGTTTCTTAAAGAACTTGTGTTATGGATACTAGATAACTGATATACTTAAGAAATATATAAACATACGTATTGAATAAATACATATTTTTTTATAAGAATAAACTTAAATAAACATATAAACGTCCATGACTTGACGACTAATATCTGTGTTCATCACATCGATATCCGCCGCCGCCGGGATTCGAACCCAGGACCTCTGGCATAGAAGGCAATGTATGTTACCACTACACCAGCCGGACGTCACTCATGGCCCTGAAGTGGGTTCATTACAAGGGGCTGTTGATATGATGAATAAATTATGTGAAGAAAAAAAGTTGAAAACTAAACTAAAACACGACTACTAAAAACAGGCTCTAAAAAGTACGAAACAAGTAAATAGTCTCCGCTGAAATATTTATGTATTTTTATACGTCATACTGATAGACACATGTTGAAAGGATAGCCGTGATCGTATGCCACTATAATTTTATTTTATTATTATAAAGAATCTGTTTTGCTACAATAGGTATACCCACATACATACATACAAATTATAATTGTTGCATTTGAATAAAATCTTATGTTATTGTAATTTTTCTTTGTTAAGTTAATTGTTGTTTTCGCTAAATATAATTTTGAGTTTATTCAAATTTTTAAAACTTAATGGAATGTACCAAATTGTTTAATTTATCAAATTCTTATTTAATTCAATCAAATTTTACTTATTTAACTAATATATTCTCAATTGTAACAATAATTTGTGGAAGAACGGGGTCTTCAAACACAGGCATTCTATGTCTAACTGAAGACCCCAGATGACAACATTTGTAATAGAATAAGAATATGGAAATAAATGATTATTATTTTGTATACTTATAACTACTCGCCTTTATTATTATTATACATATTGGTCAAAATCATAGCCCTCCTTTTTGCTTCGCCGTAATCAAGTAAAAATCAAAATATAATCTTGACGGAATTCTTGGGCGAGTCGTCTCTTATGAAATTAATACTTCAAAATAATAATAGAAGAAATTAATTGTTTAATGTGTAATTAATAATTTCTTACCGAGTTCCCGAAGGCGAAGAAAACCAGCGGGAACCAGATGATAGCGATGACGAAAGACAGTACAACTCCTCCAAGGATGTACTTCGAAGTGCTGGACTTCTTCGCGCCTCTGGGCTGAGGGAACTCTGACTCCATGTATCGAGAACACTAGAAAGCAGAATAAAAGAAAAAGAATTAAATGGATCTCTAACAATTAGTTATCTCCAATATATATCTGTAAAATCTGGTGGTAGGCTTCGGCCGTGGCTTGTCACCACCCACTAGACAAAACCATGCCCCCAAGTAACCTAGTTGCGTTCCGGCATGATGTCTAGTGTAGCCATTGGGGAGGATAGGTCTGAGTAATCGTGCTGCATCGGAGAACTGTTTTCAACTCGTAGGATAATGACTCACCGGGTGACTCGTTTTGGAGGGTAGCGGGATCCGAAGCACGGTGCACCGCTGGCCGACCGCAGGTAGTAGGGGGCCCAAGTAGCATGCCAGCCACATGCAAAAGGCTGCCCCGCCACCTCGCGAAAAATCCCGGGAGGCTCCATCGTGCCGGCTGGCGACCGGTTTGAGAGGACCCGATGGCGAACTCGGGGGGGGTTCGGGCGTCCCCGCAGTCTCCAAGCGAGTTTCCCAAAGGTGCATTACCCCTATCGAGTTGCTTGGTTCCATTTGCAGCACTTCACTCAACTTCTGTTCTCCTCCCTATTCACTCCACTCCAAAATTAATGAAAGGTCGAAGAAGAGTAAGGTAACACAGCGGTTGCACTTCCTCTCGTTTAAAGTGCATTTCTGTAACATCCGAGGAGTGCACTCCAATCTCAATGATGTCCACCACCACCTCGAGACGGAGAGACCCCACCTACTCTTCCTAACGGAGACGCAGATCTGTGATCCGTCACACTCGGCATACCTCTGTTACCCAGGTTACATCCTGGAGTCCAAATTCCACCCGCACGCCGGAGTGTGCATGTATGCCAGTGACAAGATCTGTTGTCAGCGTCTCCGTTACTTAGAAGTGCCGGACCTTTCAGTTATGTGGGTTCACATAGATACCGGCCTAGACCAAATGGTATACGCTGGTATTTATCGGTCACACAGCGGAGATCGGGAGACAACAAGGCTTATGGACTATCTCAGCAGTACAGCGGACAAGGTTCAGCAACGTTTTCCCACAGCGCAGTTGGTGTTCCTGGGGGATTTTAACGCACACCACGGACAGTGGTTATACCCGTTTCAGGACACTGACCATGCTGGTAGAGAGGCTTTTAAGTTTTCGCTCACTCATGGCTTCTCTCAGCTTGTTGACGAGCCTACGCGCATCCCAGACGCTGCTGGCCACACTGCTTACTGCCTGGACCTTCTGCTGACAACCGATCCCGACAGATATTCGGTGTCCGTCACTGCACCCTTAGGGACATCCGATCACTGTCTGGTGAAATCTGTATCGCAGTACTCGCCACCTGACACCCGACCAAGTGGTTCTAGGCGAGTATGGCGTTACAAGTCGGCAGATTGGGATGAAATGCGACATTTCTTCGCATCTTATCCGTGGCGGCAAGCTTGTTTTACATCAACCGATCCATCGTGCTGCGCTGATGCAGTCTCAAGTGTGATAGGTCAAGCAATGGAGTTCTTCATTCCCTACGCTGATCTATCCCTTGAAACCAAAGCTCGCCCATGGTTTAGTGCTGAATGCTCTTCCGCTGAAAAGCGTAAGCGAGAAGCGTACAAAGCCTGGGCAACCGCTCGCAGAAGCAAAGCCGATGACTCGCATGAACACAAGAAGAGGTACAATGCTGCCGCCAAGTCCTGCAAGAAGGTGATCAAAAGAGCTCGTTTCGCCCACATAGGCTGTATTGGAGACAGAATAGCGTCATACCCCTCGGGAAGCAAAGCTTTCTGGTCCCTCGCCAAGTCGGTCGAAACGAACTTTTGTCGCCCATCGCTGCCGCCACTGCGGAAACCTGAGGGTTCTCTGGCCCACACGAAAAGGCGGATTTATTTGCCAGTATCTTTGCGGAAAATTCTCGTCTAGATAGCCAAGGAAAAATCCCACCCCAATTACCTCAGTTCGGTCGTACAATGGGTACCGTTCATATTCGCCAAAAGGAGGTTCTTAAATGCTTGCTGCACCTAGACGAGAATAAGGTTAGCGGTCCAGATGGTATTCCTGCAGTGGTGTTGAAACGCTGCGCAGCAGAGTTGTCTCCCGTTTTGACGCGTCTCTATAGACTTTCTTTGGAATCTAGTAAAGTCCCAAAATCCTGGAAGCTGGCTAACGTACAACCAGTACCGAAGAAGGGAAGCCGTGCTGATCCTGTCAACTATCGACCAATCTCAATCACTTCCATACTTTGCAAAGTCATGGAACGTGTATTGAACAATCGACTCCTGGCATACCTCGAGACCAACGAGCTCCTAAGCGATAGCCAATATGGTTTCCGCAGTGGACGCTCGACCGGCGATCTTCTCGTGTATGCCACACACTTATGGAGTGAGGTCTTGGAGGGTCATGGTGAAGCAATAGCTGTTTCCTTAGACATATCCAAGGGCTTTGACAGGGTCTGGCATGATGGTCTCTTAAGCAAGCTTCCAGCATATGGCATACCGACCGGGCTCTGCGACTGGATATCTGATTTTCTGAGGGAACGGTCGATTCGAGTAGTCTTAGACGGCTACTCCTCTGACCTAATGGCGATTAATGCCGGGGTACCTCAGGGATCTGTTCTCTCTGCAACTTTATTCTTGCTGCACATTAATGACCTCCTAACACCAGGCATTATTGGATATGCTGATGACAGCACTGTTGTTGAGAGATATATATCCAATGCGCGAACGAGCGCCCATGAAATCCAGGTTTGAGAAAGTCTATGATTGAACGCGTTGATTCGACCTTGCGGAATGTGTCCGATTGGGGCGAATCTAACCTGGTTAAATTCAACGCCTCCAAAACACAAGCGTGTCTATTCTCCGCAAAAAGAGCACCTTTACTTTTACGCCCACTTTCCAGAATGTATCTGTTCCCATCACCGATCAACTAGGGCTTTTGGGCGTCACTATAACGTCCAAATTAAACTTCGGACAACAAATTGAGTCTATGGCAAAAACGGCTTCAAAAAAATCGGGTATCATCTCGAAGGTCCGGCGGTACTTCAGCCCTGAACGGCTGCTCAACTTATACACAGCCCAAGTGAGGTCGTGCATGGAGTACTGTAGTCACCTTTGGGATGGTTCTGCCATATACCAGCTCGAAGCGCTAGACTCTGTTGACCGAAGAGCCCGTAAAATCAAAAACAACAACAACCTTACAAATAAAAAATTGCAGACGCTGGAGCATCGTCGTAAGGTTGCTTGTTTGACAGTATTTTATCGGCTACATTTTGGTGAGTGTGCGAGTGCTCTTTTTGACCAAATTGAACCCACCCCTTTTTACCACCGGACTACCAGACGCAGACAGAACTTCCATCCCTATATAGTGGATTTACCAAGAAGTCGAACAAAACGCTTCGATGGTTCCTTTTTGGTACGGATTGCCAAGGAGTGGAACAATCTGCCTGCGTCTGTTTTTCCTGACCACTACAGTCCTGGAACTTTTAAGTGTCGAGTGAATAGGTTTCTCGTGGATGGACGTGTAACACCATAGTCTTCATGCGCACTTTCCATCAGGTGGCATGGAAGACAAAGGTCCTATCCTTACAATATAAAAAAAAAAAAAACAAAAAAAAAAAACTAAACCTGTGTATGACCTTAATCTCACCTTACTGTAAGTGGATGAGGTTAAAGGTAAGTGAAGATGAGGACGAAGATGACAGCACACAAGGTTAGGAAACATATAATTTGAAATACAATTTGAGAAGTCCCTAAAAAAAACAATTACTTTATGCAAAGAATTTACTTGAGAAACATGATTAACTTCACCATGTTATTTTTTTATTTTAAGTTCTCGATATTTAGGCACTGTTGCAAGCGCCATGATCAGGACGCTACTGATCGAAAACTCAAAACAAATAAAAAACATGATGAATATAAAAGTTACTTAAGTTAATTTAAAGTACGCAAAGAAGCCTACTATAAAATAAGATTATTGGGATGATAAAAGTGCGTAGAATTGATGTCTTCATCGGAACAGACAGCCGAAAATCTGGCTGGAATCATTTTACAATCATATTTTTAAGTCAAAAATTTGTCAGCAAATCCCTCAGCAATTCCATTGTCCATTGTTTTTATTTTGTCCATTCAATACCTTAATTTTTAGATCAAAAACGAGTTTTGAACCTTTGTTTTCTTACCTTTAGCAAGAAAACGCTCGCAAAAATGTCTTCCATCTTGAGCCAATCCAGAAGCGTCATGGATGTATCAGTCCAGATCCAGTCCATCAGAGTACGCAACTCGAACAAGAATGGAACAGCCATAAACCTGTCAACATAAATATAATAAAACTTCACATGTGCTAGCAGTGAAAAAAGCGAATATCATGTAAGTTAAGTAATCTGTATTGAATATTTAAATTATATAATTGTAAAGTAGTATTGTAAACACCCAAACTGCTTCAGTTGTTCTCTATTAGCCAGGCAAGACACTGGCACCATTTTTATTATTGAAATTCATTTTTTTACATTATTCAATCACTTCAATGAAACACATGCCTTCAGAGCTGCGAATCCAAATATAACGAAAAGGAAGTTGAAAAAATTCGCAAAGGAACATAAATGCGTAGATAACTAAGTTTAATATCATAATTAAAGAACGCACTAAAATATCAAACTAACCCTCTAAATAGCAGCATATTGAGGAAGGTGTACGACTTGCAAAGGAAGTTTCCAATGATGCGCCTCGGATATCCGCATCGGATTTGATAAGCGGATAGGAGCAAATATATGCATTTGACCATGTACCACATTGGAGGAGGTAACAGATTGTTGAATGTTCTGGAAATAAGAATATTAAATAAAAATTAATCATCACTTTTGAAGAAATAGTTTTGTTTCAGTTCCGCGTTTTAGTGTTTTTGAACCAATAGTGCCTAAAGCAGAAGTTGAACGTTATGTTACTCTTCTCTTTGAGAATTATTTTAAATTAATATTGCTGGACAACTTTTCACAAAGTTGAGATATTGCTTTCAACTCAAGCAAAGTATTTAAATTTTTATAAATATGCCTACTCATTTATATGGAAAAAATATTCTAATATTTAGATCTTACAAATAATTATCATGTAGCGTCAATCAATCCCGAAACCTCAGACGTATTAGTAAACCATAAACCCATGCTATCTGGGTGTACTTGAGTGACTTTGATTATCACAATGTTTTACTGGTGGTAAAATATTCGCTTTGATTAATTCCATAGCTGTGTTAGTGTTGCTGTCTTCCTGGTAGGAAAGTCAGGATTGACAGTGTAATGACTGTACCATCTTACGTCGTAAGTTTGTCAACAAACGGTAGCGAGTAGGTTACTCGCTTACTCATTTGACATTAAAAAACCCGTAATTTAAAGTATCCTGTTTATAATCAATACAGGATCTCACCTCTCCGTTATAAACGGCAATACAAAGAACATCCATATATGCACTCCGACGATCAACGCGTATTGGAACAGGATCTTCCCCAGCATGAACTTCCTCAAGTAAAGGGCTCTGTCGACGATGATGAGGACGAACTGTAAGATCAGCATCACGAGGAAGGGAATGGGCACCTTGTTTTCTTCAAGGTACGCTTGTACGCCGCCGTCTCCTTGGTGTGTCTAGAAAAATATGTACATCGTTATAATTTCTTATAAACGAACTAGCTTTATCCCGCAACTTCGTATGCGCTTAACTACCCTTCTCGTGGAAATTTCAGAAACTATACAACCAGACACCCACTGCAAGAACCTTTATACCAAGTATCACACCCATCGTTTCACATCGGTGCACTCAAGGAATAAGATTTTTCATACAAACTAAAAATCATATATTTCTCGTGCCCGTGGGAACTTTGAATTTTTTTCGTAGCACAACCAGTCGCTCTTTGAAGAACCTTCATGCCAAGTATCACATCCGTACACTCAAGGAATAAGATTTTTCATACAAACTAAAAAGTCCAACCCCTTCCCGTGGGAATTTCGGGAAATTCTTCCATAATACAAACAGACACTTATTGAGGAACCTTCATATCAAGTATCACATCCGTGCACTCAGGATGGGATTTTTTCATACAAATTAAAACATCATATATTTCCCGTTCCCATGGGAATTTCGGGAATTCCTTTCATAACACAACCAGACACATATTGAAAAACCTTTACACCAAGTTTCACATCGGTGCACTCAAGGAATAAGATTTTTCATACAAACTAAAAAGTCCTATATTTCCCGTTCCAGTGCACCCCTACATCCCCGAAAGAATGTATGTTCCAAATTTCAGCTCTCTACGCCCAGTAGTTACGGCTGTACGTAGTCTGTCAGTCACTCAGTCACTCAGTACCTCAGTCACTCAGTCAGTAACGGAACAGTTTTATTTATATTGATGAAAAGAATTAAACTACCGATAACCGATTTTGTAGCTAAAAAAGTTTTCACATAATAATAATAATAAAAACTCTTTATTGTACACAAACATGTTATACAGTTAAAAAATAAAAATAATGATCACAATTAACATACAAAGGGCGGCCTTATCGCCGAAGCGCGATTTCTACCAGGCAACCCAGGCATTGGTGGTAATTAATGTGGGCGAGGTGTACGGCTCGTAAAATAAACTACATACGAATAATTACATATACATACATAAATAGGTACTTATGTACTATATAAATAAATACATCTACGAAGTAAAGCATTAAACAACCGATTTTATGACAATTGGGTTGGATTTTATGTATCCACAAACTTTTTGTGAGATACCCATTTGAAACTTAAAAGTTTATACACTCAAAATATAAACAAGTGCTATCTTCCCACTAAGGAGTTTGGTATTGTTTCGTTGAATTTTCTGGTCAGATCAGAATTTGATAAAGCGCTTCTTGATAAACTTGTACCAAAATTATGTACATTTGTGCAAAAATTGGTTGGGACTTGAAAATGTGAGTGAATTTGGTTTTTTAATCCTTTGCAATCGTTACTTATTAAAGCAGTTAGAAAAATTAAGAATAAGCTAAATGTTCAAAGATAGGTCAATTTCATTAACATGACATTAAGTAAAATAACATTCAATAGATTGCTTTACTTTCGTGGCAATCAATACCATCAATAATTTTCAAAATACATTATTCAATCGCTTCAATCAAATACGTACCCCAAAAGCTGCGAAACCAAATATAACAACCAGAAAGTTGAAGAAATCGCAGAGGAACATATACGCGTAGATGTCGGCGGTGACTCGCGCGCCGGGCTCTAACATTTTCTCGAAGAACCGCTTGGTCGGACGGAAGTATCGCTTCATACTGAAATGTACGATATAGTTAGTAAATACATAGCGGGTTTTAATATTCAACGGACTGTTATGAGTAACCGATACTACCAGCGAATAGTAGGTAAAAGAGAACATTTTAGCTACGCCTTGTAGCTAGTTCTACTGTTCGTAGGCAAAACAAACAGTTTTTATGATATTGAAACGCGCCAATAGTCTGTTATTAGAAAGAGAAAACATATATAGCCAAGTCATTAATTGTTATTTATAGGGCATCATACTAATAGAACGCGAAAACGCGATCATCACCGTTTTATTTTATATTTTTAATATTACATTTATTAACAACTTTAAGTTTAAATGAGCTAATAGTCGATTTCTACATTGATTTCTTAATTACAATACAAGATTCTTTCATACAAAAAGATCTGGATTTAGGTTGCCATGGCAACGCTCATACACTTATGTGCTTACAAACGGTATTTTGGATTGAGATTCAACATACAAACCCTTTTTTATTCATTATCGTAATTCCTTAGTGACCGAAAATAATATTGATTATCTTATACTTACGATAACCATATTAAAGCTGGATAGTGTCGATACTGGTTTTCTTGAGTTGTCGTCACTGATATTATTGGTCTACTATAACTTATCCTAAAAAGAAAAACACAAATGTAATTTAAAACATAAATAGGACATATCATATCGGTGAGGACCTATAATTGGCCCACTATTACTATTGTATTTTTATTATTGTTATAATGGCTGTTGGTCTTTCTAAAAATAAATAAATCATAAACATAACTAAACAAAATGAATCAAACATGTATTATACGTTGATACAGCATATTAATTCTGCCGTCAAATATTATCGCTTCATGTGTTCCGAAAGTGTTATAAGAGGAGCCACCCTCCTACCCTATTTTCAGCAACGTCGTAAGTTTCCATCAGGTGACATTAGTGTTGTATAAGGCTGAGCCTTAAAGGCTTCGAGGCCTTGAAGCCTTGAAAGCATCTGAAGCTTCAAGGCTTCAGCTTTGAAGGCTTTACGGCCCTGAAATAGAAGGCAATTGGGTTATGTAATGTACTTAAATAATAGAAATTAATGATTTAGTACTAGAAAATTAGTACTTTTCTATCCGCAGGTAATTTCTGAGCTAAGTAGTTACAAGCAAATGATGTAAAATTTAAACCGTATTTTACAGCCACTTAAGACTTAGTGCGGCGGCAAGCATTGCACCATACGTACATTACAATGGTAAAAAATATGAGTATAGGGCATCAATAGCATAAAAATAAGAGCTTTAAACGCTCCGAGCCTTTAAAGCAGCAAGGCTTGTGGCCTTTAAGGCTCTAAGTCTTTATAGCTGCAAGGCTTTAAGGCTCTAAGCCTATAAAGCTGCAAGCCTTAAAGGTTTAAACCTTTTGAGTTTGAGCCTTGAAAGCTTTAACGTTAAGGCTCTAGGCTTTATGATCCAAAGAGATAGTTCCCATTCGCTTACTTTGTTAAGATAAATACAGCAGACAAGTCAGGTGGCTCTTAAGCCCAATAAACTCTAAAATACAAAGATTTGCTTTTTACAGCCAAAAAGTATACTGGATATACAATCTGCTATTCTGGCGTTCTAAATCCCTTTCTAGAGATTTCGGTACAACGAGCAGAGTGATGACTTACACAGATGCGGCATCTTCATCACCATCTTCTTCGTTGGGCTGTGACGGGCCAGCCCCGTAGTCTCTCTCTCTGGCGATACTTGCCGCGATCCCAACAGTCAGTCCTGCAGGTATCACACCAGAGATATTGGACTCCTCACTGATATTCAGCGTTAATGGCGGAAGGCTATTTGAACTGCCCATCCCTCTGAAAAGTATGAAAATAAATAATTAAATAAATATATATTTGAGATCTTCATAAAACATAATCTAGCTTAATTTAAATTAACTCATCAACTTTTGTAATGGATAGTATAAACGGATACTAGGTATATAGATATTTTTTACTAGAAAATAAACTAAAATAAACATTTACTTGACGGTTAATATCTGTGTTCATCGCACAAATATCCACCGCCATTGGGATTCGAATCCGGAACCTATGGCACAGAAGACCAAGTATTGCTACGAATACTTAGCAATAATTGGTCTTGTGTGCCACCTCCACTTCCACCACCCATGTGTAACTGCAACTAAAGTGGCACTTATGGAGTGTTATATAAAACATTTTTTTAAAGGACTTTGCCTTTGCTTCATACACTGTCCGCCCTGATAGCAGGAACAGTGGAAATCCACTGTATCCCACGTATCGTTTTTGAAACGGACAATTTGCTTCATCTTATTATCACCCTAAAAATTGTAGAATTCCAAAGGACCGAAATAATTGAATACAATATGTGTCATAGCAATATTTATAGAATAACTAGCTGACCCGGCAAACGTTATTTTGCCATATAAAAAAAAAGATGTGGCCGATTCTCATAGATACCGGATAAGCACAAAAATTTCATCAAAATCGGTCAAGCCGTTTCGGAGGAGTATGGCAACGAAAACTGTGACACGAGAATTTTATATATTAGATATAGTCCACTAACCTTTTTGTACTGCAATTTAACGTAGAACCTCACAATTGGTAATTGAAATAACAGAATTATTCGAAAACCTTGTGTTTATTTGGTTGGATTTCGAATTGAGCAATGATTGACTGACTGATGAAGTGATGTACCAAACATCAAAAGTCATCTGATTGAATCAGACTGTATCGATATTATATTCGATAGAAGAGGGAAAGATATCAATTTGTTAGTGCACATAATTGCTTAAATAAATAGTTATGTAAATTGAAAACACTGACCATAAAGAAGTTGTTTTTTTTTTACAAAATATTGGTGTGAAATCCTAAAGTGAAAGACCTATAATCGATGCAATAAAAGGTGACAAAAATAGTAGTTCAACCCTAATGACAGTTTCGTGATAATAGTGACATCGTTTTAACAAGATGTCGGCGAATTTGAAGAGTTTCGATAAAATACTTTTAAAATTTTTGTTTTGGATAGAAAATTGTCCGTTCAATATGGAAACTCGTAACCAACTCAATAAAATATATAAATAATTACTATTAGCAATCTAGATTGCCTGAAACCAGGGCGAATATGAACAAAGACATTTTTAAATTTTAACTCAAAAATGTGAAACGCTTCACTTTTCAAAAGTTGTTCATTTCAAAAGTGACTGATTTAAGATTATGAATCACGAAAATTTAAGGCAATATTCCAATGTCCAATCCTTGAGACATTAGCCCTAGTAAGAGTGATTATACTGCCTATCATACAACCCAGCTGTTTTAGGAAAAAAATACGATGATAGGCCCGAAGCAGGTAGACCTCCTCCGAACGAATCTTAGCCTACAGTACTATAATTCATAGGCACATACTGCCTACTTGGGACAACTGATTAATAAGATTAATTTTATCTACAAATTAAATTTAAAATACATTACCTATGTTATTTACTCACCTACTTACCTCTTATAATACTCATACAGACTAAATTGATCGTAATCCACCTATGAGAACAAAGATTACTTCTCCAATACATCTGATTCTACTATACATACAAAAATCTACCGTTTTAATGAATAGCTGTACTAATATTTGAAAAAAGAATACCTAGATAGATTTTCTTCAATGAATGCGTTGAGCACCCTCCGTAAGTTCGTTTGATCATGTATAGCAGCTTTTCTTCGGGTTATTTCTTGGAATCGACTACCAACGAATTGAGCTATTCTTGGGTCCGAGCGTCTAGCTTGCAGCTTCCGTACAACGTACTCTATGGTGGCTTGCACATGGTAATACCGGTCCACGAGGTGATGGCCACTGGCTGAGCCCAAATATTTGGTATGTTTATGATGTTTAAAGATTCGTGAATTAAACTAAACTACCCTAACTGATGCACCAACTCTGTAGCTCCAAAGTAATAGAGATTCCTCATACACCCAGATTCCAGCCAGTTAAAAAAAAAACTTTTATTTGCCAAAATTTCAATCCCGTTAGGCCCAGCTGGGATTCGAACCCAGGATCATCATCATTCAGCCAGGAAACGCCCACTGCTGTACATTGGCCTCCATCGGTCCCACGCTGCTCTCATCCAGCGACGATCCCCAGGATGATCCCAAGATAATCGCAGTTGAATACTCGACCATAGGTACATGGATGCTTCAAAGTTAGTCTTACCCTCGAAATTAAACTGCTTTTGGATTGTTTCATCCAGAGTTTAATTAGATTTAATACGGTTACGTTATGTGTAGAAATATTAAAGCAGCATATATTCAGTACGATTCAGTTTCAAAATTATCTTCTCTGAGTTTAATCTATAATCTAAGGTGCCCCTATCCTGGTTGGTGGATGTCAGAATTCGGATCAGTGGGCCTAGTGCGAGTTTACTCGAAAGACTTTACTATCGCGTTAATCGAGCAAACTACTTGAAACGACCAATCACGTTCTTACAAATTCGGCTTTCCAATTTTGTCACTAGTTGGCGCTGCTTCGATCCCATACAAAACGAAGTTGACGTTAACGCGATGGTAAAGATAAAAAACTCGCACTAGGCACTCAGATCACACAAATGACTTCTATAAAACCGTTACGACCACTGTATACAGCACCCGGGACTAACTGCTCTACAAACAGTCGTAATAGATTAATGCACGGCGTTCACCATCCTTGACACCGACTTATTCAGGCATTGCTAGTCTTGCTATTGCAAAACGTATAACAGACTAATGTCAGGAATTGATCATTGTAAGAGAGAAAATGAGTATTTTTCAAAATAAAGTTATTGAGATTTATTCTTCTTTTTTACTTTTAAAGAAGTTCTAATATAATTTATTGTTTTGTTTTTCAAACCGGTACTTACGCTCCAGTCTTCGAGTGTATCTTCAAGTATTTCTTCCCTACTTCCTGCCGCCTACCCTCCATTATTAATTGTGTGTCGTGAGCAGTCGGCCGGTAATCTTTGTCTTCGTGTAACTCGAAATCTGGAGTAGACTCCTTCCACAGTCCCAGGGATTTCAGCATGAACCTTTAAGTTAAAATATTCCTACTTATAATGCATACACTTCAAATAAGTGTAGTTAGTTTGGTGGTAGGATCCCGTCAGGGTCCGACTGGTTAGCGATCACCCTTCATACAAAATCTGCCGCTCCAGACATAACGTGTTCCAGCAATATTTTATGGAACCAGTTCTTTCCTAGACCCGTGTGCTTTCATCGTCGACCTCATCTTCACTTATGAGATGGAGGAATAAGCGGGCTTAGTCTTTAATTAAAAAAATCAAGGTGTTTATAACTTTATAATGAACCTACCATTTCAGAGTTTAAATCTGAGTAGACGAAGTGACAAGAAACTCAATAGTAATCTTCTATAAAAAGTATTTGGCAGGCAATAATTTTTATAGTCTATGTTTAAAATTATATTGCAAAGCTATTTACACAATTTTAGTTTCACAATTCATTAATTAAACAGTAAAACTTGATCAAATCAATTAATAAAACACCAATTACATAGTTAACTTAGTGTAAGGTATTACCTGTGCAAAAATATAATGAGCAGCAAAAGAAGATCGTATAAAGCATAGTTATGCTTTCTTTCTATGCCGATAATTCTTGGTGCCGTGAAAGGCGTATTCGCAGGGACTGCTTTCTGGTTCCATGGTAAGATCTCGAATTGAAACATACTCTTAATGAGCACGATTACCTGTGGAACAGAGCGAGATCAAAATATTATTCACATGCATCAGACTTCATCAGGTCACTTCCTGATAAAAAAGCAAGACTTTTTAAAAATAAAAAAGGTAAAAGACTGCTTAAACCGGCTTTATCGCGTTTAATTGTTTTAACATGTCAACAAGAAACTAAAACGTATTTTATATAATATAGATCGTAAAAAAACGATATTAATTTTAAAATGGTTTTAATTAGAAGCACGATTCTGTTAGAAACCTGATTTTAGATTTGCCAAATCGGATTTTATCAAATAATAATATACACTTTCCATGAATAAAACAATACACAAATATTAAAGTATCGTAATAATAAAAAAACAGTCACCTCAGTATATGCGATAAGGGTAACCCAGAAAGTCTTCGTAGGTCGCGGAATCGATAGGGTTCCCCATAAGAATACCATTAGGGGCAGTGGTATCGAAAGAATCGTTGCAGATTGTATCTGAAAATTTGCAAGAGTATTAAATAACAGTAGTAATTTATATATTAGTACTAGCTTTTGCCGGCGACTTCGTAAGCGCATAAACATTGTTTATGTGTTATTGTTTTTGTCCCTTAAATGGGCACACTGGTACTGTCATTTTATTGCATCAGTTTATAATTTATAGGATTTCCTTATAAACAATATTCTTTGTTTTTTCGTTAGGCACCAGAATAAAAAGTTGAGTGCGAGAGCTGACCGCGAACATGCCACATAAAACTGTCCATGAGAAAAACAATCTTCTCTCAACCTGTTCTTGGTTGTTCACCTTATATATATAAGGTATGGTTGTATAGTCAGTAACAACTATTATTATAACTAATATTGTCAAAGGTCAAAGATTGACTTCATTTCACCGTTTAAAATAAAAAGAAAACAATAACATCACGCCTTTTTGGACTGATAAATAACAAAAGGTGTCAAGAGCTATTTCGGTGACAATTATTTTACGGTATTCGTAAAGATTGACTCATTCTGAAGAGAGTCTTTTCGTACCTTTATTGAATATGTTGCGATGATGATAACATCCTTAAAATACAGTATGACGTGATAAATAAATCGAAAAGTAAAAATTATGAATTATAATAAACTTATGTAAATTGATTGAAATTACTTTACTCGCAAAGAACACCTAAGTCGTGTGTTGCGAATGAAGCAAGTTACGCTAGCTTAAAACAATGATATCAAATATATGTTCATATTATTAATGTAAATTATTATATTAAGTATTATTCAAATGTATATGTAAACTAACTATTGACTGTACAAGCGTGAATATATTACCTGGTTAATAAACACCATGATATAGCATACGACATCAGTATGTGCCAATACAGCGTACCAAAAAGCATAGCTGAATTGTACAAAAACCGACCGTCCGCTGTCAAACATAGAGTCGTCCTGAGCTGGCCCCCTGAAATACGTGTATCAAAATAATTTTACAAGATGAAACGAGTGACCAATTTGTTCTTAATAACTCGGTTGTGTGATAAAGTTATGCAGCATCAAACGTGAATAAAAATATTGTTATATAAAAATATTATAAAGTTGTTATAAAATAGATGCATTTAGAATAGCGACACACTTTGTTGACTTTGGAGTCCGATTATTTTGTCTCATTGAAGGTACGTATAAGTATAATAAAGGAACGTCCAATTTAGTTTTCGGTAGTTTAAATTTCACAAGCGGTCAACAAAAAGTCCTTACACGGGCAAATTTGCAATAACATAGAGAGAAAAGAAACATTAGTTAGTGGTTTGAGTGAATTCGACAAAAAACCGCAAAGTGTTGTAAATATTTAGAAAAGCTAGGATAAAGATACGATATTGTAAAATTGTTTTAATTTGTATTCTTAGTACCTACTGAATTGTTTTAGCAATATTTTGGCAGCGCAGAACGATATTGAAAGAATATCCAAAAATATGTTTACTGTATTTTAACAGCTATAAGTTATGACACTCGATATATAAAATATTAAGTGCTTTTAAAATTGAAAAGAAAAAAAATATCGTGCAACTTGGTCCAGAGACGTCAGTTTAAGTGACCCGATTGATGTTCCAAAGCGCATAAAGTGATTAATAAACCTTTCAATTTTACTGTATTTATAGTTTTTTTTAATATTAAACATGAATTATTAGCCGAGGAAAAATATTTTTCATGGCTTAGGAAGTAAACCATTTCGTTTAAACTTTAATTTGCATATCTATACGATACAATCACAATTTAACGTTAATACAATGCAACAAGAACAGATATAAAAATACGAAATTGCAATATAGCAAATATTTATATTCAAACATAGAGCATAATTTACATGGGGCAAAACATCTATGAAAAAAGCGTGTATTTATAAAATTGTTAAGCACCTAAACTTAATTAAAAAAGTACATGCAACATATACAAGCAAACACGATCAGAATCCACCGTACGAAATCCTTCCATAGGACTGCAAGCTAAACGCGCTCTCGTGTTCGGACGTGTTGTCCGATGAGTCGACGGACTGGTCGGCGGACTGATCGGTCGACTGGTCGGTGGATGGATCTGGTGATCCGGAGCGAGGCGAGCGGTGCGGGACGGGGGAACTGTCCAGACCGCGTTCCATACTTGGCGCGAGAATTCGGATCTCCGGCACGCTTATATCGCTTAGTTTGCGACTGTGCAGATAAATTTTAGATTGTAAAGCAAGAAATTTTTTCAGCATTCAAAACTAAAAATAATACGTTATACATGTCTTTATTATATCTTATTAATAAACAAAAACTGTAAATTAAATAAAACACATTTTTTACCATGTCTCTCGTGACCATGTCTAAAAAGACACCGACACGTCGAGTTACAATTTAAAATGTAATTGAGCGCGATAAATCCGGTTAAAAAGTGTTTTATCGCGAAAATTTAAGACAATATTATACTGTAAATTATTTAAAAAAAAATTAAAACATCTTAGGAACGGTACTAATTTTTATACAAATATTGTGATCTTTTAACATTTCTAAATCGTTCTGGTTCAAAAATAATCTATTTAGGTGGGTATGGACCGGTGTTACAGGCCGTAATTAATCATTATCAGCGAGTAGTTTATGCTACGGTTTGTTCTGAAATTCTCGCGCAAGCGCCTTTTTACCTTTTACTGACTACACGAGCGCTCGCTAGGTTAAACATTACATTACGCCCCATAACGTCACTCAGTACCCACCTTTAGGTTACTTGTCAAATATAGTAAAACTATACAAACCCCATTTCTGGTACTTTGAGATGATTGTCAGATTCTTCTAGTACATTCGAATCGCTAGGCAGCATGCAAAAATATTTCACTACTTACTAAGACTAATGACTAATCTATGTTTAAAAACTAAATATACGTCTCTACATTTGAGGTACTCTTTAAAACCATCTATTTCTGTGTATTTAATAAATCTAAAATTCATGCATCTAAAAATCATTTTTGTACAAGATATTTAATTTATTGGTTTTAAGATATGAGTTGAAATGTTATAATACTGGTATAATTGGCGCTCAAATTAGATTAAAAAGTTACCTTGAATCCTGGGTTCCTCGTATTAGCGTGTTGGGCAAAGGTTCCCAAATCATATGAGTTCCCTCTCTCAATCCAATGCCAAATCCTTCTTTTTCCTGACAAAGATAAAATTATACTGTGTAGGTATTTTATGTAAGTTTGTTGTGGATGCATCAAGAGAACGAGCTAGAGTAATTGCTATTCTTTGCATATTGCAAAATCTTTTTCACATTCATGCTTCTGTTGCCCAAATGCTCTTATAAATCGATATTGTACGTATTTTGTTTATTTGAAAGCATGAATTAATTTGTTTTTACAAAACTGCTGTTTCATTGTAATACGTTGAGTATATTTTGCAATGAGCAAACTACTTTTCATTTTCACATTTTTTATTTACCAGTAGGTACTTTCGAATTTATAATATATGTAATATTATAATTCTAAAGATAACTGAATAGATTTTTTTGTGATTTATCTTTGAGATCATATTTTGTAGGTACAGAAGGCAGCAGATCAAGCGTTACATTACCTGTCAAATTTTCCCAACCAATTTTAACTTAATGTCGAGGGCATAGAGTTCAGATTCAAGTAAAATTTTTTGACAGATAAGTAACGCTTGATGTGCTGCCTTCTATACATAAAAACAATAGCATAGCTTTAATTTTTATAATACAAGAACCAAAAACACTTTTTTAACTTCAATTTGTTATTTTCTACAGCTATAAATACATAGTTACTTTAGTTAATCACGTACCTTCAAACATTTCTTCTCATACGAAAGCGTTCTTGACACGTATCGATAATCTCTTGAGAACCTCATTAGATATATAGCCAAGGTAAGAGTCAATCCCTTGATAAGATTGCAAAGCACCTGCAGCACCCGAAGAATTTTGTCGATCCAGGTCTCTTTTTCTGGAAAATAATAATATTTATTTATTTATTCAAGACACAAAACAGAGTGCAATTGTTAAAACATATTCTGTGTACACAAAAAACTTAGAGGCTAAATCGTAACCTAACAAGATGTATCCTATAAAGTACAGGTAGATATGACTTTATTAACAATTTTTAACTCATTAGCATCAATACCGGCAGATTAATATAGTTTCTTACTTAATTTAGCATTTGATATAGAATATGATCGAAGAACGAATAGAAACAACGATGGAAAAAGAAAATAGCTAATTACAACGATCTTGACTACAGTTTCTATTTCCCCCGCATTAACGAGATCGAACAAATACGTGAGCAGATTGCAATATGAAGATAGGTGAGCAGTAGTCTTTTCTGTAGAATTACGATTTGATTGATTTTTTAATAAAAAATGCGTAATTTTGAATACTTAATTAAAAATGTTCGGCTTTGTACTTTTCATCAGTGATAAAGCCTGACCAAATAGTATCTAGTATTAGTAGTGTTTAAAATACCTTCAACATTTCCAATTTCAGAAAGTGGCATATCTTGATCCTTTTCCGAAGCGGATGCATCTCGCAGTCCATCCGTAGATCTATACTGTTTGAAATGACACAGATTAGTTTTTAATATCGATCAAATTTGATCTAATATACTGATATATTTTAAATGCTACTGGTGAAATATTAGCTAACAACGTATACAAATACAAACCAAAGGGAATAATTAATGTTATACTTTCATAAAAATATATTTTTTTTTATCTTGGGACAAGGAGTAGAAATTTGAATAAACTCAATTGATGGAAGACATGTGGGGGATGATAGTTTGGAGCGTGCATTGTTTTATCTGTTGTTGACATAATATCATTCTCTAGCAAGTAAGAAACAAAACCAGAGTTTAACTCAACCTCACTTGGGGCTAAGTGACTATGAAGTTAAACGTCACAGCTGGAGCAGTGTTATTTGGTGACAGATTGAACATGGTGATCGTTAGCCAGGCGGAACCAGAAGGAGACACCGCACCAAGCGAGGTTCATTTGGATTAGTGGTCTTTTACGACACAGTTATCCAGAGGCGGTAGGTATTTTAAGCCGACCTACGCGGTAAGAATATTTTTATGCATTGACCTAGTTATACCCATTTAAATAAAACTACTTTTTAACCGGATTAATCGCGTATAATTTATATTTTACATTTTAACTCGACCCTATTCTCAATGATATTAAATCAAACATCCAAAAAACAGCACGACCTGAAAGTCAAGACACTGTCAGCTCATTTTGTGTTAACCCTGAACGCTACGCTCGAAGACTGAGAAATAGTTGGAGATGATGTAAAACTTTTTCCACTATCAATCTGACGCCTGACACCTCAGTCGCTCGTGACCCGGGGTCTGCAAAGACACCGAAACGTCGAGTTAAAATGTAAAATATAAATTATATGCGATTAATCCGGTTAAAAAGTATAAATCGTGAAAACTTAAGACAATATTATTTTTAATCAAATTAATCAGTCAAAGTCCCCTAGTCCCCAAAGTTTTCCCCAGACATTGTGGAAATACTCGAAGATAATAATATAGTTATTCAATAAAGTAACTGTTGGCATAAGATATCCGAATATAATTATTATTATCGTTACATTATTTTCCATTCAAAAACTAGAAATTGAAAGGTGTTAAAAATAAATTTAAAAAAAATTTGCTACTTACTCGTGTAAATAAAAATAAAATAAATATAAAAATATAGTTATGATAAGAATTACAAGTAATCTATTTTTAAAACTAAAAAGATAAACATTCAAAACATTCCTTACAAGTACATATTAAAATATAGCACAAGCATAGTTAAAATACGCCTTTTAGAAGCCATGAAGTTAACATACTTTAGAGCGGACATGTACTAAGATTTACCTGATTAGGATCTGAGTAAGGGTGGTCGCTGAGTACCGGCCTGTCAGAGGTCATGGCGACGACTGGGGCCGACCTTCGCCGGTGCAAGACTTCCTGATTCTTGCTATCCATGAACACCTTCACCAGCAGCTAAGCATATCGCAGGGTAAGCAGGTGGAACGACCTCACAGATTTGATACTCTTTACGAGCTTAAAAAGCACCATTAATGACAAATCAATGATAATAGGCAGGTTGATATATAAGCATCTGTAGCGAAGGTGATAAAATCCAAATTATTACCATTGATTTGCAGTTGGCTGTACCAGTGTTTGAAGATATTTAACATATTATATTAAATGTCTGTGTGGTCGTTCCATCTCAATGTTTATATTGTTCTTTGACAGCTGTGTATAGAAGTAAAGGCAACTTTTGTAACATGACGTCGATTGTACGATCTTTAGATTTTATTATTTCTCTTGATAATAGAAAGTGATAAGTATGCGTTCAGATAAATAATGGGATTATAAATCGCATCGGTTTTTTCATTTTTCGATACCGCATTGAGCGAGGCGTATAGATGACACTACTGATAGCCTTTGAGCAGGAAGGTTTTCTACACAATCTTGATACGTAGCTATTTAGAAGCGCATTATTTATCTGGAATCTGATGTGTTAAATCAAAATATGTTTAAAAGATAAAATATGTTTTAAAACATTAACCTACAAAACAATAAAATACAATTTCAGACTGTCAAAGAACAATTTGCAAAATTATTTAGCGTAATATAATGTTAGTAAAATCAATTTGTAAATCTAATACAATCCAATTCTTTAGTATCTAAGTTAAATTGTCACCAACCCACTAACAATTTTGGACGACATGCTTCTAAATCCATCAGGGCATCTCATACTAGTTGTTCGATATAGTAACAAAACTACCAAAATCCTACAATAACTATTACAATTTTGATAATTGAGTCCAAGATTCTTTATCCATTCCAAGTACGAGAATATGATCATAATAATCAAGCGACATCTTGCGGTTTAGAAAAAACAATAGTAATTTTCTTTCAACTATTCCTGAAACAAACTTTCTAAGCAATCCTGCGCCAAGCATGAGCAAGCATAATGGGATTTGGCAGCGGCTGTAATAAGCACCATCACCAACCATCACAACCAAAAATGCATCTTTCTATTTCAATTCAGAAAATCAATCGACTTAGGCTTCATGTTTTACTTACATGGCTGATGCCCAGGTCCTTAGGGAACTCTTCCTCTTCATCCTTCAAAGGAAGGTCCGTATCGTCAAATTCGTCAAACATGTAGTAGTCTCCAGAACGCACCGCTGTTTATAAAAAGACAGCATTACAATTTTGTGTTAGACTTAGTAGTTGCATCTATAAACATTTTGTTCATAAAAACGCTTTATGGTTAGATAGCATGAATTATCGCGGTTTAAATTGGAGATGGATTTATAAGTCTAGTCAATATATAACTTGCATTTTTTATTTGAGTTAAATGTAAAGCTTTTAGTAAATATAATATTTTTTTCCGAAAATACTTTGAGGTTTTAGTGAACAAGATGTTTGAAAAAAAAATGTAGGTGTTGTTCTATGTTGTGTGATACAGCATACAAAATGTACAAAAAAAGGTGGTGAGTGAAAATAATTTTATATAACAACATTTAAATTGTTCTTGTTTACATGCGGTAAAGTACTTAACCTATCTGAGTGAATTTTGCTAGTTACACTACATACAATTATTATAAAGAAAATGTGTAGTGTGGTAGTTTAAAAATAAGTCTATCATTCGATAAACAATAAAATATAACAAATGGAAAATTATGTACTTAAAATAATAAAATAACATTGCATAACGTAAACATTTTAAAGCGTGCAAAACCTCAACCAGCCATGCAACAAGAAAACAAAAGCGAGTGCAGGGCGCATCCTGTCTTTGTTATGTACAATTTATACAGTTATTTACACTGAGCATAAGGTTCAAACTCAAACAAAAGACAGCTTCCGCCGACAACCGACACTTGCCTAAATACCATCACCAAAGAAGCGCAGTATTAGTGTTGCCACATTATGAGGAATGTTAGAAAAGTTCGAGACTCAACGTTACCCTGCTGGTGGCTCGTGGGCTGCACGATCTTTGGCCTCTCGCTTGCTACAAGAAAAAGTCAAAACTCAACACCACTAGTTTCATTCTACGCCACGGACATAAAGCACATTTTGGCGATTAGTTAAACTCGGCGTTACAATTTCAATGCGAATCGCAACATTTCAGCAAGCTTTAAGAATATAAGACCAGTTTTAGAACAATATAGGAGGAAAATTATGAGATAGCAACGTGCTACATTGTACCAATCTTTTTAATTATTGCATTGATTTTTAAGCAAAGTTTTTTAATTGAAATTGACCTTTACCAATTTTCTGATGTAAATCAAATATTTTGGAATATTTGCAAGTTCAAGAGATAGTAATTTGAATGGAAATAGCCAGCACCAACCCATTACAAATATGATCTGTCGCAAACAATACCTTCGTGTCTAGTTGTAAACACGCGACGCCTAACTGAACCTTTGTCACTGACTCCTAGATTGAAGAAAAAAGTAAGTTACACCTGTGATTTGAATTATAATTTGGAAAAAATTTAAGAGTAAAATTTGCTATACAATTATTAACAATTGTGAAACATTCAGTGAATTAGCTTTATTAAAATGATAGGCTTTGTTTTATCCGAGTGGTTTAAATTATCAGTTACCGAAATCAGCCGGACGATAAGATTTATCAAATAAACGACGTCGTTAACCAAACTTTAGAGCGTCTACCTGTTTTCTTCAGACACTATGGTAGAGAATATCTGCCTCACTCGAAGTTTTAAATGTCATGTTCTTACTTACATCAAGTGGGATTAACATTTAATCCCGGTGTGGTCATACAAAAACATTCATGGAAAAGCTTTTGAATTTCACTTCTTCTGTGATTTAAAAATAAAGCCAAACATTTTAATAAAGACATAGAATCAAACGAGTTTTTAATAGGATAGTTACACGCATGATGCGAGCTGCGGTCTCCTCTACTCGACTGAGAAATAATCGATGTTCGATGCATGACACTTGGGCTTGCAACAGTGTGCCTCCGACGAATAGGCGGAGGAGAAAACACAGGATAGGATTCTTCAGGAGTTTGGGCACGTTGGATTAGTTCTGAATTAGGAGGTGACTCAAAAGATATCCGACGAGGTTCAAGGTACGCGTCAAGGGAATGAGTCATTAACGCGGATGAAGGCGATGGAGGTCCTCCAATAGAACTAGTAGGTGGAAGAATAGGTAATGGTGGGAGAGGGTTTATCGGGTGTGACATGTGGGAAGGAGAGGGCGGGGCAGAAGGCTCGCTGATTGGAGTGTGGAAGCCTTTAGGGGAGGCAGGGCTTTCAGGAGTGTGGTAGCCTCTGCCGGAACCGTCTGTGTCCGTCCTCATTAAAGGCACTCGCTCAGTTTCCTCTGGCTGTGTATAATCTTCATCCTCGTCTTCTTCAGGGTTGCATTAAGTTGTACAAAGGTTAGAATTTTTATAAGTATTTTTGCCAATTACTTTGTCACTTTTTAAGAATGACTAAACTAAACTCAAACCTTACCAGCGTCATGATGTGGGGCCTCTTTACAGACAACTCCTTGTATTTTCTTTTGGTTTGCTTTGATACGCTCCATCTTTATTTTTATCTTTTCCAAGATCTTAACCTCTTGATTTTCCTGCACCTTCATTTGTTTCAGCCTAAGTTCTTCGATCAACTCTGCTCCCCTGAGATACATAGATAGCTTAATTATTTATAGGGGCGTTATAATCAATCGATTCATCGTATGAAAACAATGCTTAAACTACACAGGTATAGAAAAGAAAATTGGTTATAAGTACCTAGAAGCAAGCATTGTTGTGGCTTTACTCTCATCTATGACCCTATAGAAGTAGTAACTATGGAACAGCCTGCGTTGTAAGATGAGGAAAGCAAAGCAAACACCATCCCACGCCAATCCGATATCTTCTTGAGGCACAGAACAAGTTGCTTCCTAGAATGATACAGTAAATCAACTAGTTACGCCTGTATTCTGGAGCAATACTTATCATTAATTTTGACCTAACAACGTATTTTTTAGTATCTTACGAAAATTTGAAGTCCTAGTTCTTTCCAGAGTAGAAAGTATAAGTGGTTCACTTTATAGACCTGTACACTGGACTGCTAAATTACATTTTCACTTTCCATTTAGTTTTATATCTAATTTTTTTATTAGTTGTACTTTTTACATAATACGATATAGTGTCCCAGTATTCTCGATTTACACATCAAATAAAATACATTTGTAACAAATCAATCACTATTGAATCGTGACCACAGTGTCCGTAAAGACACTATGTCACCGAATCAAAATGAAAAATATATTTAATCACTATAAAATCGGGTTATTTGTTGAATACTTTTCAAAATATTTACTAGTAACACTCAAAACTAACATAAAACTTCTTACCTTAACATAGTGCATCTTTATGAAATGGGCTATGTTTCCACCAGAGAATTTATCAACACATCCAATACCTAACAGCTGGACCAGCCAACAAGCGTGCTCTTGTAGCATCGCGCTGAATATGCAGCCGGGAATTTGTAGCAGGGTCTTTATTACTACCACCGATACGTTGTAGTATAGAAGCCAGGACCACCTTTGAAGTGTAAGGGGTAATTTGTGAGTTATATGAAGAGAAGTGTGTTTAAAACGCATGATTAGTTTAGTTACAGAGATCACGAATCAGACGAAAAATTCAAACGAAAAAAAAAACAAAATAAAAATTTTGAAAAACCCACGACGCGACGGTTAAAAAGTAATTGAAAAAGAATAAAATAATTTCAAATCCCCCGACTTGTCGCAATAACATAGGTATTCAACTCCCTATGAACTTTATCAGAAGAGCAAGAAAATCCGTCGAGGGCTGCCAACAATATTTTAAATTTCAATATAAAACTACAAAACGAATTCATTCAATGGCAGCCCCAGACGGATTTTCTTGCTCTTCTTATAAAGTTCATAGGGAGTTGAATACCTATGTTATTGCGACAAGTCGGGGGATTTGAAATTATTTTATTCTTTTTCAATTACTTTTTAACCGTCGCGTCGTGGGTTTTTCAAAATTTTTATTTTGTTTTTTATTTCAAACTTTTTAAAGAGCATAATATAGGTACCATACATTACATTATACAACACCTTGTTCTTCATAACCTATTTAAGAACATTATACCAATCAAATCCAAAGCGATAATTGAAAACGGCATTCAAATCGGACCAATGGTATGCAAACAAATATTTACTGCAGCGCCCCCTGGTGAGTTGTTACCGTAACACCTATCTAAGAACATGCACCAATTAAATCTATAGCGATTACTGAAAACCGCATTAAAATCGGACCAGTGGTTCTGGAGATAAATGGTAACATTGGTTTGCACAAACACCCTCTCACCCCAAACGCATATACCGTCTCCGTTCCGTCGTGGGTAAAAATAATAATAATTGAAACTTTATTTTCATAGGTAAGTTGTTTTAAAGAAATTACTGTTAAGGAAATAAACTACATTATTAAGTATCATCTAATAGTAATTACGTTGTAAAATTATTAAGTGTTACTGATATTTCTGTATCATTATTTTAAAAGGAACATGTACTTATGTCAATAAATGATGTAGCGAAAATGCGTCTGGATTGTTAATGCTTCATATTGATTCACAAGATATCGCGAGATATCAATATGAATGTGCAATTTTCTAAATCAAGGCCTTGTTGGTCACTTGATTTTATTTTTATAATTGCTTGTCATTACTGTGAGCGAATAAATGCATTGTTATAATTATAAGCAAGGCTTTTGCTTGAATAGTCAAACATTTTATCATTTATGCTAGACAGTCCAAACTGACGACCTTGAGAAGGCCAAGCTGTGAAGTCTATAAAATATATAACAAAAAATTGTAAAAAATAAAAAAAAATACACAATATCTCACCATTGTAAAATTGTTTCTTTAGGTCTTAGATAGAAGTCAGTTCCCTGCCACAAAAATATGAAGGACCCGATCAAATAGCCCATGGAGAATAGATTGACTCTGTTTGTGCCCGTCAAAAACATGATGGCTAGAGTTACCCACAACATACCCAAGAATATGGCGCGCTTAACCACGTCTAACCAAGTTCTGTAAAAAAATTACAAAAATAAAAAAAAAAGCCGTGGAAACTTGAAATACATAATAAAAAAACACAATTCAAGTATGTACTGGTGAATATAAGGTTAAATTATTGAAATAGCATTACTTATAATTTATACGTTGACATATAATAATTATTGCCATATTTAAAAAGTGTCTCAGTAAAACCAAGAATCAAAAGATCATAAATTTAAATTAAACATTGCAAGCTGAAAGATTTTTTGCAAACATTCAATGTAAAGAAAAGAATATACCCGATAGAAATAAGGAAATCCGGTACAGGGTTCACGAATTCAGGTGTCTCCCAGTTCTCCCCAACATCATCCTTGTTGGAGCCACCAGGGTAGCTGTCACCGACTTTTTTTTCGATTGTGAAAACCCTCATTTGTCGAGATGCCATCAGTAGTAGAACGTAATCGAACACCAATTTCACCGCTTTCGGCGGCGCATTTGGAAACGGTAAGAACAACCAGGTTCGCGCGTTTTTAATTTGCTATTAGAAGGAAAATGTTGCATGAATGACACATTTATTTACTTCACAAATAAGTCAGCTTATAACGAAAATATAAAGTTATCTAAATAGAATTTACTAATCTTTACTAATATTAATGGCGCCTTATACTCGATTATGGCAAGCAAAATCATACCGAATAAGGCTCGTTTTGCCGTACTTGAGGGAGTTTTGGCGCCAACGCTTATGTATGGTAGTGAATCGTGATTGTGGCAGAAGAGACATGAAAGCAGGATTAATGCTGAGGAGATGAGAGCTTTGAGGAGTATGTGTGGACTGAAATTGAGTGATAGGGTGCGCAACAGTAAAATAAAGAAGATATGCGGATTGAAAGAAGATATAGTGACTAAGATTGAAAAGGGTATTCTACGGTGGTTTGGACATTTGGAAAGGATGAATGAAAGTAGATTTACGAAAGAGGTGTACAGAGCAAGAATGGATGGTGCTGTCGGAAGGGCCTAGTTAAAAGTACCCGTAACCGGCGGTCATGTATGAAAAGATTAATTAACGTGGAAGAAGCAAAAGAGGCATGTCTGGATCGAAGCAATTCGTGTTCCCTTGTCTCTGCCTACCCCAAAGGGAGACAGGCGTGAGGTTATGTATGTATGTAATATTTTCCATGTATGTTCAACTTATCGCCCCTGGATAAGCGTGTGACCCGTGCTTGGTGCTAGAAACCCGTCAGGGTCCAACTGGCTAGCGACCACCCTTCATATAAATTCTACCGCTCCGGCGGTGATGTGTTCCACCAATATTATATGAACAGTCAGTTCTTTCATCTACAACCTCATGTTCGCTTACCATCAGGTGAGATTGACGTCAAACGCGGGCCTAGACTACAATTTTAAGTTATTTATAGTGTATTTTGTAGGTGTTGATTTTTAATAATATAAATTTAAAAAAGTAGTTAAAACAACATTATATGACACAAATATGGCAGTTAAGGGTAAATAAATAAATCAAATCTTGTACTAATTTCAATTGATTCTTACCGTGTCTACGCCATCCCAAGGATAAACCAAGCAAAATCTCGGCACAAACCCAAGTGCCAGCAAGTACTGAAGCGGCACTAATATGACAATACAAGCGGTAAATGCTGGCCACACCGCAGCTTGTCGCTCCCGTTTCATAGCCACTAGTACTAACAACCAAAATGAGTAAAACACGGAGTATACGTCCATTCGAGACCCAATCACTGCGATTAGACTTATCAGGGTTATCTGAAATTAATTTATTAATGAAATTCAAGAGGTTTTGGATTTCAAATTAAGTCACAAGCGACAAATATTGTTCACTTCATCATTTTGTTCATTCACATTGTTCTTTTTGTTTATACAAAACCCGAACACAGTTTGATAAGAATTGGAAATAAAATCGATTGCAATATTTTTATACCATGTTATATTTTAACTCGATAATCTCTACACATCCTTAAATAATTTACACAATTACTCGCCGCGTACGCATGTACAAGCTTGTCACGTGGCATAAACTGCTATTGCAATATCAGGATGCAAGTAGTACGTAGTAGGTACGTTGCATGAATGGGTAGAGAGCGGGAGAACTCGACACTCGCACGACTGAACTAAGGCACTACAAGATGTTTGAAACTTGGTCCGTTTTAATTATAATGTTTTATAAGTTTTAAATAACGTTTTTTTGAACGAGCATATTTAACTCGTGTTTTAGGTTTCGTATAAACAAAAATAAAGTTTCTATATACAAAAAATACCTCAACTCCAAACTTGTAAAAGCAGTAATTGACTAAATACTTCATACAGTGTAGCATATCTTTGTCTGCGTGTTGCCGAGTTATGTTCGGGAATATTACTTTATCCTTATTTCGAGGTAAGATGCCAAGTTTCCTGAAAGTCAAAGTTAAAATAAATTGGTAGGTTTCAATTTCAAAAATCATAAATTAAGGGACTATTATCACATACATCGAATATATAACGTCTTGCTTTTTGAAGTCGATAAATAAATAGTATATCAATTTCGTTTAAGCAGCGCAAAGCCAGGATTGATTGATCTGAAATTCCTAAAATTCGTTCGACAGACTCATAGATAAAATATACATATTTCAGACATTATACAATAAAATATACCTGTAAACTTGTTGTCTATAGCCAATCAGCGAGTAGAAAACGAAGGCTGCAATCAGTCCGATGTATCCCTTCAGTACGGACACTAGAGGATTGTTTTTAGACGCTTTGGTAAACCCAAGCCACTCTGCGCTGTTATACGTGGTAACACTTACTGAATTATTTTCACCTCTCTGTAAAAGCATTGTAAATCAATATTATTTCTGACACACACACAACATTGTCTAGCTCAAATAAAGTATCTTAAAGAACTTGTGTTATGGATACTAGATAACTGATATACTTTAGAAATATATAAACATACATATTGAATAAATATACATTATTTTATTGTATAATGTAAACTTAAATAAACATCCATGACTTGACGATTAATATCTGTGTTCATCGCATAAATATTCGCCGCCGCGGGGATTCGAACCCAGGACCTCTGGCATAGATGGCAATGTATGCAAGCAAATAAAAAATACCAAAATTTAGCCTTACCCAAGTACAGTTCACGTCGAAATAAGAATGGTTGATATATTGTATTTGGTATACCATCTTTGCCATTAAATAAATGGATATAGTGGTTGATATAAAGAGTATCATAGCTTTTTGTTTTTTCGTTTTGAAAAGTAAAGCTAGGGATATAATAAATATCAGAGGAACGTGTAATGCGCACACCTGAAAATAAGATACAATTTTGTGAATGAACATACAATGAAACATTTCAGTGTTTTATTTATTGGTTGACAATTTTAAGGATACTCCATGTGTAAAATAGAAGCTGTTACGTATAATGAACTCGATGGCACACAATGATTTAAGGTTCTTTTTTGTTATTGGTGATTTTATCCGCGTTTGAAGGACCTGGCTCTTCATAAAATATTGCCAGAACACATCGTCACAGGAGTGGTGATATTTTGCGGCGGATTTTAAATGAAGTGTGGTCTATAGCACGGTGGCTATAGACCACACAAAGGGTCCTACAATTAAGCGGGGGCTATTCGGATTAGTCACCTTTTACGAAACGCTTATCCAGGGACGATAGGGCCATTCTAAACCAACCCTTATATACATATATTATAAGTTACATATTATTATACCTATGCATAACCCATCACTTGTATAAACAACCCATTACGATTTAACTTAGGTTGTCTGCTAGAGATTGCTCTAGATTGATAAAATCGTCTTTTGTACATTGTTATCCTTTGATGTTTATCTGTATTTTTTTTTATAAACTAATAAGAGTAAATAAATAAATAAGGTTTACATACTCACATTCATTACACACAGCATCATAATCGAAAAGAATATAATCTTGATAAGGTGTATCTCCAGATATAGGCAAATTTTGTTCATATAGCCAAGTATAGTTTCCTTGGCAGTTCTGAGGAATTTCGTGAAGTACGAGCGGATTGCTGTTGAAGGACGTTCAGTTATCCCGCTTTCCGAATATCTGGACTGTTTCCTAAAAGAACGGGAAAATAGTGAGTATGTCGAAATCAAGGATCAAGTTCATAAAGTTGTAGGTATCAAAACATACTTCCATATTGCAATTCGCAATAGGAACAGTTCTAAGAATTCAGTTTTGAAATAAAAAAATAGAGACTTTATTCTACTTTAAACGATATTGCACAATATTTAGATTTGCAAACCCAAAGGTAGTAGTGAATTTGACATTATAAGAATTGAATAAGAAAACTACTATGATCGTTCGTCATCGTATGATGTCCGCATTTTTTATACAGGTAGAAACCATGAGTATGCCATATTTCTTAAAGTTTGGAGATATAAACCGATTACTGAATCTAAAACTGGTTCATGTTAAGAATGGAATGTTACGAGTATACAAAAAAATCTTTAGTCAACTAGCTCGAAGGTATTAATAATCAATGAATGCAGAGCATTAAAAAAACCGACTTCAAGCCAAAACTTTTTCTGAGTCAGCAACGTAAACATTCTCCGAAATCATACATTCCATTCTTATTTTATAAAAAAAAAGTATAAAATCATATAAAATCAAACCTTTTCATCGTATTAAATGAAGATATTTCCGTATCGACCATCAGACTTTTGGCATCATCGACTTTAGACTGCGGCCGCGTTTCTTCGGATTCTAACGCCTGGAAACATTCAAATTTTCTATAGTCGTCATACCAGGGTGAGGAATTGAATTACATTTGTATACATACCTCGTCTTTTGCAGTAGATGCACCGGTTGGTTTACTGTTCGCAATATCTCGTATGCTATTTGTTCTGGAATTTTATAAATGAGTCCTTTGTTGTTAATGACTTTTATAAGGTATGAAATTAAAATAATCATTATTATATTATTACTTAATTATTTAAGTACATATTTTTTCCAAACCAGCTTTTTCAAATCTGAATTGTTTTTGGTATAAATGCACATATTAATAAAACGTACAGTTACTTTTGCTTTTTACTGTCTATTGATTCTTTGTAAGTGCTTGTTAGCTATATAAAAAATATATAAATATGATGTATAGCTTTTTATAATACCTTGTAACAGGATCCGACAAGTTCATGAAATCCTTATGGAAGTAATGCACTTGCATTATTGTAATAATTAAAAAGCACGTGGGAGTCAACAGTTTTACGAACAAATCTGCCGGGTGATACGGTTCTAGCCCCAAGTCGTTTTGCCTGAAAAAAAAAAAGTTCGAGTAGATTAATATTATAATATTTAATACAAATAAGCACTAAAGTTTTCTAATAGGTGGGTACTGAGTGACGTAATGGCGTGAAATGTAACGTGTTGCATAGCAAGCTCTCGTGCAGTTAGTACGGGGAACAAGCGGCTCCGTACTTTAAACCTGTTCGCAGCGAATATTATATTATAGCCCGTAACAACGGTCAGTACCCAACTAAAGATACCGCTGCACTTAATCTGTTAATAATGACGCTAAGAACGATTTTAGTTCTTAAATATGTGCGTCACTGCATTTATATTTGCTTTTACAACGTATTAAAGCAAATAATAGCTTCATTGTACAGAAGGCAGCTGACCAAGCGTTCCAAGCCTGTCAAAAAATTGTAATTTAATCTGAACTCTATGCCCCTCGATGTTAAGTTAAAATTGGTTGGGGAAATTTGACAGGTTTGTAACTCTTGATATGCTGCCTTCTGTACGTACAGAGTGATTATCATTGTACTTACAGTTGTGGGTTTATTAACAAATAATCCTCGATCAGTCGTGAAAAATTATCGAATTGGTAGACATAAATAAGTATAAGATTAATCATTGAGTATACAATGACTATGATCCAGAATGTGTACATAAATCGACGCCACCAGTACCAACTTATCTGAAATAATAAAATTGACACAGGAATGGGTATTATTGCTCCAATAGGTAAACTATGAATTTTATACTACGGTGAAAATGCAACGAAAGGTTTAATAAATCAATAGCACTGACATACACATAGTACATAGATAACGCAAGTGTCACGATTGGTATTAAATCCAAGCGTGCCGACTTTTTAACACCTACTGTGTCGTCACAGCTGATATTTAGTGATGGGAAATACAAACCGGGTCAAAGAAATCGATTATTAAGAACATATCAATATTGTATATCGATTTTCTAACAGATATACATACGCGCGGACTGAATCTAGCGGCGACCAACCTTGACGCTTGGTCGGGGTTCGGACATGCGAAGTCCATGATTTTGCGTTATCTACGTAGATGTAAGTCTGTGATCATGAGCCTGTTAAAGACAACACGCATTGACGAAAGAATCAGAGAGTAAGAGTATTATGTCTCCTGGCTAGCAAGCACCTCTCATATTAAGTCTGCCGGCATGAATCACTCTCGGTGATGTGTATCGACCATTTTTTTATTTAAGCTTTCATTGTCGACCTCACCTTTACACATGGATTAGTCACCATTTAAAAATAACCAATTGTTTAAGTTTTAGCATTTAATAATACTTACTTGAAACATAAGAATGAACCACAGGAATAAAGCCATATACGTAATGCGAAAGATCGTCATTCGTTCGCCGGTGATGCCGATGACAAACAGCATAATGACTACAACGTATATCCAATAACGAGCGCAGAAGATGCGTAACCAGCCCCCGACGCAGGTTAAAATGCGAGAAGGTTTCGGTTTTTGAGATTCTGTGCATTAAAATAAAAAAGTAAGATCAATTCTTCACCAGGCAGCAGAGTCTCATATTTAGGAAACTCTTAATTAACAACGCATGCATATTTTTGCCTGTTGTCACTTCCACATGTTTAAACTAAATTTAAACAGTAAAACACATATTTCTGTCTAAGATTTACGTTTCAACCAGCAAAGCCCTTCCCCTCTCTTCCCGCAACAGACAGAGATAAAATAAAATATGCTCAGCAGAAAAGGAAATTTTCGATGAAATTAAACTTCAATAATTTGACACATTGGCAGGATACGTGAAAGATTAAGGCTTAATCTTCACCGAATGAAAAATGTATTAAAGACGTGCTGTGTACTTAAATATTCTCAAAAAAAAAAGTTACACAATACCACAAACTCTACTAAATATGGGTTTACATGGCAATTTGTGATGCTATGTGATTCATTTTCATTATTTTTTAAACATATACGTTCTGAATATGGTAAACTTATTACAAACCAAATTTGGTTACATGTTCATTGAAGCAAATGACTCCCTAAATCATATTACCTGTATGTGGACTAGCAAATGGCGATTTTGCTTTCCTCTGTTCTCCGATTTCCTGCACCCATTGCCGCAGAGTGATCCAAAACGTGCATGTAAACAGAGTCTTGATCAACAGAGGCACAAACGGCTCACCGCTTGGTCGGAATATGCCTATTTGACGTAGGTTTACGTGCTGAAAAAAACATTTATAAAAGTTCAAAAATATGTTACGTAATAGTTGAAAATTTCAGTTGCATCCTTAGTTTATTCAGTGATAATATTATTACCTTATTAGGTATATTGAGACTTTTTATTATTTAACTGACAAAACTATCAGCAAAATATCGTTTTTATTTAGGAGTGGTTAATGAACAGTTAAGCCGCTCATCACACTGTTGCCTTCGTAGATATTTTATGGGAGACCACTTCTTACTAATTTCTACCCAATCCAATGGTCCAGAAATTGTATTTCAAAGGAATGGTTATTATTAAATTGTAAGAATAAAAACAAAAGCAAAAAAAAGAATAACTTTTATCATACAACATGACGTCTATGAGCACGGTTTTAACACAACATTAGGTATATCTGCAATCTTACTCACCGTGGCCAAAAACTTATTAGGTAGCTCGTCATCAGTTAGATTCATGCCATAAATATACTGAATTATCAGCAAAACGATGGCATAAAGGACTAGAATAGGACTAGTTCTGAGCATAAAAGATCTTTGGTCCTGTCGCAACCACACGATATTTGCCCACATGAGAAAAACAAATGTCAGCCAAGAGTGAAACATTATACTCCACGCCATCATTGTGATTGTTGTCACTATGTAAGACGATCTGGAAGTAAAAACAATAAAAAAAGTGAAGTGTCCCATTTCTCATTCAAAATAGTCAACTGTATGAATATTTAGTACAATCTTTCTTTTGTCATGACCATTGATATGTCTAATAAATGTTTTTTTTAATATAAAGAAGAAAATAAGCAATTACAATATTCAATGACATTAAGAGAGTTCTAATTTTCATCCATGAAGGTTGTATTACATACATTCGGAGGAAAAAATACAATGCAAATACCTTATTAAGACTTGGAAGAAATCTACGACCGCTATTAAAACTTCATCTTTCCAATTAGATTTATGTTCAGGAACTTCAGTTACTGAAAAGCATTGGAAGTAATTTGAATGAATGAAAAAAACATAACTGTGGACAGAACAAATTAAGGGAAACTAATAATTTATACAATAAACATTTACTTATTAAGTATATTCGTCAGTAAAATTCTGTTATAGTATGACATCAACCAATAAGGTCGGTTCTCCATTGAGGTGCCAATGTTAGCATGATCTTTTAGGCAATAAGTAAGGATTTAAGTATTCCTTACTTTTTTTACTTCATATATACAGCCCTTGCTTCGTTTCGGTCTTGTATATTCTTTGATAAAGATTCCCTAGCTTAGGCTATCTTAAAATTTTGTGCCCGAGTTTAGAAAACTGCGTTTTTTAAAGCGGCCCAGCTGAGGCTCGAACCCAGAACTTGTCACTCTACAGCTACGGTTGCAATGTCGTCGTAAAATACAACACATTTACAACAACAATTTAGTCTAATTTTAATTTCAATGTGAAAATGAAACACTAAAAGTAGAAAACAAAAATTTAGTTCAAATAGGATTTTCCTGTTTGTACTATATTGCTTCCATGCTGGACGGGTAGCAAGAGAAAAACATGTTATGTACCAGCTGCTTCTTTTCCCGGGCGTACTGTAAAAGTCAGTTAAGGGACAAAGGTTCTATTGACGTTTTTGTGAGCGATAGGCTGACTCCCTGTCACTGCAAGAGTCTTTCTCCATCATTATAATACCTCCGAAGTTGTCAAACGTGACATCAGATGGTTTTATAGCCTCTGCTGTTCTGCCTACCCCATAAAGGATACATGCGTGAAGTTATGTATGTATGTAACAGGGCGTTAATGTAAGGACTGTGCATCGTTTCATGGTTGATATTCGGCATTCGGCACAAAAAGATGGCAGTTACTAAAATAATTGTTCACCTGTTTCAATTTCTGGGATTACAATGGATCCTGAGGAATCCTGAAAACTCTTCATCGGTATATCTTGCGTAGACTGATGCTGTAATAGCTGTATACCAAATAAAGTAATGTATTATTACAAATTATCACACTAAATTATCATTACTGATATATTTTATAATTAAAGATTTGTTCTTTCAATTAAGGATTAATACAAATTTAAGCTCAACATATTAAAGAAAATATACTATTGAATGTATTGCCAATATTTTTTTTACTTACCTATAATTAAAGTTGTGTCTGAAAGATTATACCGAGTTTTTTAAGTACCGTCTCTAAATAAACACATTAAAAAGTGTTGTTTTCTTTTGTTTAATATTTGTATTATCAGGGTTATTGGTAATTATATCGGAATCTTCTAAAGCGACGCAGGGGAGATAGTTTGCAATCATTCGACCTCAAATTGTGTGATTCGAAACTGAAGCATTTGTAGTATTTAAATTTTAAATAATTTTAAGTGTTGTAATATTTTTTTAATTTTTTTCTGATTATCCAGTTTTAAATCTTCAAACATCTATTTAAAGAAACTAGGTAATTAGTCTGATTACATTTTCATAAGTATTTATACAGTTAATAATAAACAACAACAGAACTGTATGCATTTGCTTCCAAATGGTGATTACCAGGATGTTTTATAAAATTAAATAAAGTAATTATCAATAACCCTGTACCTATATTATATGTGGCATGCTAAACTACACTTAAAAATGGACTTAATAAATCGACGGTAATTAAAAAAGCCTCATAAGACGAAATTCTTTTGCTTTGTTTTCTCTTTTTCTTATAGAATATAGAAACACATAGAATATCCCATTTCGATACATTTAACACAAATACTAATAAAAAATACAGATGCCAAAAACAAACACACAAATGAAAGATATAAATGACATGAAAATGACTTTACAGGGACCCCAAGCATTGAAGATCTTGTAATAGTTACAAAGAGTATAATAATAATATTAGATGAGAAACTTATCGATTAAAAATAAAGCAATATAAACACCAGACAGTCAATAATTAAGGAGAAATTAATGAAATCGGATACCTACGGGTTTGGAATCTGCATATCTTCCTTGAAGTACTTTCGAACTTAGGTAAGGAAATGCAACCTATAAAAAAACGAAAGCAGGTTGCAAAAGTAAAAAAAAAATAATCAAATACACGTTTAAATATGATGCATAGGTTAGCGTTAAGCGTCTTCAATGCTCGACGTGTACTACTAAGGGCACGTTTAAGGGCGTTGTCGTTCTCACTACATCGCCGGCTTTACTAAACTATCCGCTGGTTTAGAGTAAAGTCGGCTATGTAAAAACCTGTCCTTAAACGTGCCCTAAATGTGCATGCAATGTGATAACTTTTCTACAATGTTACATAATTCTATCTAAACTATGTGTCAAAACAGTGTATAAAACATGAAATCTAAAATACAAAAATAAAAGTGATAGGTCCCGTTACGAGAGTGCTTGCCTAAACTGCCAAGCTTCCTTACTTTAACTCTTTTAGTGGCCTTTAGCCATTTCTCTTCGTCTTTTTTCACAGGATGACCCATCAAATTTCCATTGGGCTTGCCATCTAATACGGTGGCTTCCAATTTTTTTTGCTATCAATTAGAAGTTAGATATTATTATAATTAAATATAAATAAATTCAATTATACGTGCGGACTTTAGAAACTATGGTTTAGAGTGTTTAAAGAAAGGCAAATTGCCATATCGGATTTACATTATTATTAGGTACCTATAGAACACATCATTAAGCTATTTCAAGTTTTATTTTAAATATTATCAAAATTATGGTTCTTCTTAATCAAACGCACGTATAATTTTTAGTCGGTCACACTTTGTGCCCATAAAAATAATTTTAATGAAAAGATTTATCCTTCCCAGTCTATTCAATGTACCAATAAGACCTCTAAAACAATTAAGAATCAAAACTTAAGACCACGAGAAGCTGCAAGCATTAGATACTTAAAGGCGTTAGTGAATCAAAATGTAGTACCCAGTTAAAACAATCTCCATATTTCAGCATTCCGTTAGTGATATTTCATTCATACATTAGTTGCAATAAGGTTTAAATTCACACGTACCTTGGGTTTCAGAAGTGATCTCGTTGTTAGCGCAAGAACGTAGTAAGTAATGAGTATGACTAGGGGATTCAATAAATTCGTCCATTTGTGATCGTAGGACACTTGATAAGTGAATTCTGGTTCAGCTCTTGAGATATTTACTAACTTGGCTAAGCCGAAGTACCTAGAAATAAAAATGAATTAGTATAAAAATAATATTAAACAATAAGTGTGAATATAATATTAAAAAATAAGTGTTTTACTGTGTTAAAATTGTGAATCTACTGTGAATTAAAATTACTGATTTTATTTTTGTTTCTCATCATTTGCTCTTAGCCTCTTTCAAATAAAATGATTTCAACAGTGAAATATTTGAAAGTTCACCTCATTATTATTGGGGACAGATTTTTATTTATTAGTCGTGACTAAATCAGTATTAGTTCACTCATTCTAGATTTGAATGTACGGGCAAAACGGCAAAATTTATAATTTTGTTTTGTTGCTGCTATGTTGTACCTCTATATGAGTACATTAAAATGCCCGAGTCTCCCGCCCCCCCGCCATCGGCTTCACCCCCTCCCGCCCCTTGAAAGGTTCCGTTTTGCAGATTTTCTCACTTTTCAGGAAAACTATACAATCTAGGACAAAATAGTCGAGGATTGAATTATTTAGTATTAAATTATCTACAAATAGGTACTACATTCATTATGATGCGAGTTATAGTTTCCAAGATATGGTGCGTTTGAATTTGCGACTTTGCCGCTCTTGGCAGCGCGAGTCGCCAAATTCGGCAAAAGATGGAACCAAATTCGGGGACCTCAAGCTAAAGCGCATTCACACCGTCAAAACGATCTCACATTTTAACATACATACATACACAACGTCACGCCTGTATCCCTTATGGGGTAGGCAGAACACCAGAGGTTACAACACCATCTCATGTTACGTTAGACAAATTTGGAGGTATTCTAAAGATGGAGAGAGACTATTGTAGTGACAGGGGGTCAGCCTATTGCCCACAAAAACGCCTTTAAAACCTCTGTCTCTTGCAGCTGGCACATTCTATGTTTTTCTTTCGCTCCCAGTCCAGCATGGATCTAACAAATCGGATAAAACAACTGGTAATGGAGATATTACAAAAGTTGACACAACTCAACTATTCCAAAGGATTGTCTGTACCATCCACTCCCCAAACGATTTAAGCGATTGTTTTGTCATGAATTATCGACAGTACCTCTTTCATTGTTTGAAGGAAATGGAGGGATGAGAAAAACAAAAAAGTCAGCCCTATACGACATTTTTAATACTGTCCTTGAGCCGACACTCGATAGCGATCGATTTTATGTTTTAGATGGCGATTCTCTAATTCATAGAGTGATTTGGCGAAAACAAGGCACCTACTCTGATATTTACGCTTCATATGTAAGGTACATTTATAAATGTTACGGAGAGAAGGTTATCGTTGTATTCGACGGCTACAGCGAAAACTCTACAAGTACAAAAGGTTGAGAAAAAACAAAAACAAAATTTTTACAAAAAATCAAAATTAACAACTCGCACATTTATTTAAGCTGGCCGGGCGGCAATGGCTAGATTTCAATTATTGCTTACAAACCTACACCATACTATACGAACTTTCGTGAAAACACGAATCGATAAAGTTCTGTCCTCACACTGCTGATTTGTTTTAGATAAGAATAAGATAATAATAGTAGTACTTAGTAGTTTTAGATTAAGATACTAATATCTAAGCATTTCGTGTATAATATAATAAATATAATTGTTTCTTATGTATTAAATGTTTCATTTTTTTAAATTCATTTTTGTAAGTAAACTTTGACGCACCATATCTTTGAAACTATAACTCATATCAAAATTAATGTCAGTACTTATTTGTAGGTAATTTAATAGTTAATAATTCAATATTTGACCATTTTGTCCTAGCTTGTATAGTTTTCCTGAAAAACGAGAAAATCTGCAAAACGGACCTTTTCAATGGGTGAGGGGGTGAAGCCGAAGGGGGCGGGGGCGGTGGGAGAGTCGTGCATTTTAATGTACTCATACATAGGTATAACATGGCAGCTGTTTCAAGTCACATTTTTTTATGTACAGTCACGTGCATTAGTATGTACACACTTCGCAACTTATTCGGTTGTGATAAGGTTCAAATTCCAATGAAAATAAATAAATAAATTATTAGACGTGACTGTACTTACACAAATATATTTACTCCGTTGCTGCCAACATTGTTAGCACCAGCAACATAGGGTTGGCTTAGAACAGTTTTTTTTTTTTTTTTTTTTTAATGAATTATGGATGGGACGTTTGTCTTCCATGCCACCTGATGTTTAGTGCACATGAAGACTAAGGTTCCATCGCCACTGGCTAAGCGTATCGTAAAAGGCGACTAATCTGAGTGATACTTGCCTGATGGTATGTTAGCGAGTTCAGGATTCGCTTTGTTGGCGACCGACATTGATATAAAATTTGGCGCCAAATATTACCGCTCCGGCAGGGATTGCTGATGCAATGTCATATGAACAGCCAGTTTCTTTCTAAATCTTTGTGTATTATTTGCATACAACTATCTAGGATGTTAAACGTGGGTTTAGTCACAAGAAAAAACTTAAACGTACCTAGACAATTCCCTGTCAGGCGCGTACATATCTTCTGAAATTCTCGGGACCTGGTACACCAGTATTACCACGCAATGTATCGCCATGATTGCCATAATACACCGACCAACAACTGCAAACACTCTGTCTGAGAGCTTCCCAAGTGACCAGGACGTAGCACATGCTATGAACACTAGGTAATAGATGCCTGATATAATACTGGGCGAGAATATACCGGAGAGCATGCAGAGAAATAAGCACGCGTATTTTCCTGAAAATAAGAGTGTTATTTGTTTATTAGCAGGCCGAAAATTAAGTAGCAATTACAGTGAAGTTCAATATTAAATCTCAATTCTAAGAATCTAAATAATTCATAAGGAGTTACAAGTACTTTTCTGGGACTAATGACTGGTCACGTTAAAAACGTTAGATCTTTCTACACGTCAATCTATTCTTTACGATGAGTATCTACTCACAACATCCACTTTCGGGCCCCTGAGTTAGGTTGATACATAAATCATCCGAATTTGCAAAATTCAAGTTAATTTCCACAATTGTCCTAGAGGGTATTTAGGGTTAAGGCCGCTATCGCGAGGACCTCGTACGTGGACGTACTTTTTCAGACGGATGATCAAAGAAGTCGCGTCGATGCAACTAATGTACTAATGTACTCGATCGAAAGGTAAATATAAGCAGGTAATCGCCCAGCAATTATAGCACGTCGACTTCCCTGTCTCGGAGATCATGTTATACAGTGGTTGTTAGGATTGTCCCAGAAAATTCGGACATCCACCAATCCTAGGTTGTCTAGATTAGTGGGTTATGGCCTAATCCTTCTCGTCCTTTAGAGTGTAGACTTCACAAAACTGTATTTAGGTACTAAGTGGAGATGAAACGAATTATATCACTTTAACAATATAGTATAGAATACTGTTTTAATAGTATCCATGAATTTAAAAAAAGAAACTGTCTGGCGCTATGAGGTTTGATGTTGTGGTTACGATCTTCTGCATGACACATGTTTGTACAAGTATCATTTACAGATATTGGTCATTAATTTGCCACTTCAGAGTGTTTCGCTGTCTGGTTTCTATAAAAAAGCTATGCTAGGCTGTGAAAATAATGTTCTGCGTTATTTATTTATTCATGAAAAAGCATGTACCTCCTGTAACCATAATAGGATGTTTCCTGAATACCGTATGGTCCAATTCAATGGGCAGGCCGGTTTCAGACATCATTTTGGTGATGGCTATGTGAAGGATTAGTGATACTGTTACCATTATCATCTGAAATTGAAAATAATCACTGTTAAATAAAAATTTTGATAGAGATCTTTATTTGGCTATAAATTATATTAAATCTATAGGCATATCGATATATTTCAAAGGCGCTCAGTGTTTCAAGTGATACAGTTGAGATGGACCAAAATCACATTTTAGCACAATGAAATGTCTGATGGTTATTTTCTGTCATGAGACCAAGTTCTGGTGCAAGAGTAGAGCGATTAGGCACCTCATGGATACATGTGCGCAAGTTAAAGGACAAGGGATATAAAAAAAATATATATTCCGCGTCTGGGCGTTTATCTATATATTTATTTTATGTGCTCCTTCGCTACATGGTATCTTTTAACACAAGCTCTGCTTACTTTGAGGCCATGTAGGTGGTGTGAAAGTCTGGGGAAGTGGGAATTTTATTTTATTTAAATAAAATATAAAAAAATATAAGTATTAGGCCAGAAACTAGCTTTCTATAAAGAGTGAAGAGATTGCGGAGATACGGAACTTCTAAACTTCAAAAACCACAGACCTACATATAGGTATGAAGTAGACCGAACAGGCCGACCTACCTTCTGAGCTTAAGATGTTTAACAAATTCATGGTAAACCTAAGTCAGTGTATTAAACATTATCATGATAATTTGACATTATGATTACATTAATACTCTAGCCCCACTAGCCCCAAAGAAATATGAAACCCACCCTTGGGTTTCATATTTCTTTGATACAATATCTATTTTCAAATATTTCTACGAGCTTTTTCTACCGTTGCTGTGGGAATTCCTAAAATTCCTTCCATAATACAACCAGACACCCATTGAAAGAACCTTTATCACAAGTTTCACATCCGTACACTCAAGGAATAAGATTTTTCATACAAACTAAAAAGTCCAATATTTCCCGTTCCCGTAAGAATTTCGGGAATTCTTTCCTAAGTGCACCCCTACATCCCCTGAGGAATGTAAGTATGTTCCAATTTTCAGCTCTCTACGCCAAGTAGTTATGGCTTTACGTTGTCTGTCAGTAACACAGTTTTATATATTTTGATGATTAAACAGCGTTGACGTATAACTTACCTCAGGCATTATATAAACGATGGCAGTCAAAGAATTAACGCGATTATAGGCGACCAGTCCAATAGATTCCCCAATTTCTTTAATAAGAGGGTACTCGTCCAATAAACTTCCGTAGGGCTCGAATGATGCAAGGGTGCAGTGCCACGCCACGTGAGCCAAGAGTAGTAGGAAGGACACAATGACTGAGAAGAAGATGTAGCTCCTCCATCCTGAAAACCATTTGTTCAAAATAAGACATATTATATTAAATGACATATTTTTAACTAAGCCCGCGTTTGATCTTGATCCCACCTGGAGGGCTATTCACCTAAACAACAGCGTCAAGGTCATCGCTGCATCAGCGACGAGTGGCATGATTGGTATTCACTTATACCGTAACACGACACCAGCGCTCGTCACTGACGACGGCGTAAGAACTGTTATTCGTCGAACTGTTTGACAATTTTAGCCCTGCTGATAGTAAGCGAAGATGAGGTCGAAGATGAGCAAAATCATGAAATATTGCCGGAACACGTCACCTATGGAGCGGTGATATTTGGCCACTCGAATTAGAAGCATTTTACACCACGCTTATCTAGGAGCAGTATGGATATTGTATGCGGTCGGGACGCAGCTAAGTACGAAAATGTTCTCTATTCACGATTACTCAAAAACTCTATTGAGACAAATATATTTTGTATACAGTGCCTTATTTTGTATTTTCAGTCTATTATCAAGTTTCAGTCTATTATCAAGTTTCTTTTAAAAAGGACCGCTAAACAAAAAGGTAATTTGCTGTGATTATACAAATTGTTATCACATGTTAACTACAATCAAATTTAAACAGCGAAAGGTTAAAGTCAATTAAAATTAGCCATCAAGTAGCATTATGTTATCACAGTATCGCTGTGTTTAAATGACGAGGTCAACGATCGTGACAGTAGCCTAGATGCGATTCAGACGCCAAGCGCGTTCGGAACATATAGCTTCTTACAAATATGTATCGATCTTGTAAGAGAAATTGAGATTTTTGAAAAACATAGCTTATGTTGACTTATACATCTTTATATGTGTATATTTTTAATCTGTGCAGTATTTAATGAGGAAAAGTACCTAATTTGTGTTATTTTATAGGATTTGCGACATTTCGGCTAAACTTTTAGCGTGAAAGAACCACAAAGGTACATTTCATATTATAAGCACAGTATTAGTAGGATGAAACTCTGATATGGCGACGGATTAGTAACTCGTGCGATGAATAAAAATGTTGTTCCTCTTAACCTGGCTTGGTATTGGTCGTTAAAAAGTCCGGAATTAAGGGAAAGCTAAAAATATTATTTTTGGCAACGTTGCAGGCTTTGTTAAAAAAAAAATATGGTGTTCAATCTAGGCTAGACTGCCAAAAAGCAACATCAAAAAAAATTGTCGATCGATACGATAAAAAACTGATAGCTGATCTAAGGTCATATTCCCTAACTTTGCCTCGACTAAAATAAAGCTGCTTAAAGTTAAAATGGAACTTTGACGTCATTTTAAATTAAATAATGTTTGTCTTAAAAGTATATTAATATCCGTCGAATTCAAAATCGAAGTTTAAGTCCTAGTTGGTATTAGTGTTGGCGTTGGCAGATATTCCAACTATGCGAAATTTTGTGTGGAAAGATTCAAGGTAACAGGAGTCTGTAGAGCTACAACTGCTTGTTACAGCAATAATAAATAAAACATATTTCTTACCTTTTCTTCGATGTGTCAACTGTGACAATGGCAGAATTAGGTAAAGTAATAGGTATAATATTGAGAGGCCAAATGGTCGCAGCGCGATACCTGGAAATAAAAAGAATACTATGACTCATGTGAATTGAATAAATACACTGTTTTTCATACGTGAGACTTTTTGTCAAGAATACAACATAAAAATCTTAACGTTCAATGTGTTGTTCAATTGACCATCCATAGTTTGGTTTACTAATTTATAATAACACAGCGATAAAGTATAATTTAATTAAGTCTATTTTTGTCCAATCGTAATCTGTCGAAAAGACCCTCGAATTGGTTTTCAATAAATGACTCAATATCTATTTATTTGTTTCACAGAACGACAGGTATATGTGTCGGATTCATATTTAAATAGGTAGATAATACTTAAGAAACAGGAGAAAATGCAGATGTAGTATTTTAGTCCTAGATTAAACTAGAAGTTATAATTTTCTAATGAGAAATAGCCTGTAATAAAAACGTAAGTAGTAGTTGTTATTACGACGCCACCTGCGTAGTTCTGTTCAAACTCGGCAACTTCAGTCAAACAAACAAATATAGCTCACGACGCGCATGTTCTGACACTCGGTTTAGACGTAAAGATCCAAGTAAGTACGAGTATATGTACTTACTTGGATCTTTTTACTTAAACTTAGGTATGTAGATAATTCTTATGAGGTTGATATAGGTATGCGGGTGAACCCGTGAAAATAGCTAGTCTTGCTGTGTAAAATAAACAGTTAATGAGTTGCCAAGCGCGCTTTAGCTTTCTTATAAATATTTATCAGTTCATTCCCAAAATTGACCCATTTAGCATTTTAGCGAGGTTAAAATTTTATACCTAAACTAACGAGATTGATATCAAATGATCAATTAAAATACTTTCAACCGATTTCCAACGGGAGGAGTAAAACCTATGTTTTTTTTTTGTATGTTTGTTACGCGATTATTTGGTCAGATATGAAACGATTTTGATGATAAGTGTTTCATTTGATAGAAGACATTTCAGACTTTCAAAAGCATTAAAGAACATTTAAGAAAATTTTCATTTTTAAATAAAATATGCATAAATACGGAAACATATACGTAGATGACGTTTCACTTCTGAAAAAGTATTGAAAAGGATATCAAAATGTTGGGGAAATCGCTGTTTTAATGTTTTACATTCGTTTATTAAACATAAGTAACATCACAAAAAATTCAGAACCTACAAAAAACACAAAACTCTTTTATACAGCATGCTCCAGACCCCAAACAGTCGATACAGCAAAATGCCATGCTAACATTTGAGCAGCATTCGTTCCACTCGAGTCCACCGCACCGCCGCCGCCGCCGCGTCCCACTTCCGTCCCCACAGCTTCGTGACAACAGATATAAAAACCCACTTTGATTCTTTTACGGACGGACACTCAATTAATCAAAATAAGCTTTCACGCGAAACGCCTTTCATCCTTTGAACATGTTCGTTTATTGTTTGTGATTCTTGTGTATATAATAAATGAATTACGAGTGCCGACTTTCAACTTTAAGCTGTATTAATTGACCGTGTTTATGTTATTATTTTATTTATTTACATGAAATTTGAATATTATTTTGAATTTTTGAACTAATAGTAGGGAGGTAGACTAAAGTGGAACTAGTAAACAATAGGCTCATGACCTGTTATTAGAATACCATTTTTTTTAATTGATAAATATTATAGCTCATTGCACCCTTTCAAAGGACCGGGCTAAGATGTTAGTAGAACATAGGGCACAAAGCTGAAACTATTTTATTGATATTTCATTGCGAGAGTGAAAAGCATTGAGGTGTTTCTGCAGACGTTTTCTTATTTAATGTAACAAGTAAACTCGAAATTTTCTTATTTTATTTGGTGAATATTTCCGAAAAAATAATCATTAATGCTATACGATTTTAAATTTAGGTTAAGAACTAGAATGCCATTGATATTTGAATTAAAAAATACTTAGATCACATGATTGGTGAATGAGCCATCCACAGTGCCACCTAGGCCCAAGCTAAGCAGAATGTACTACATGGGAACCTGATCTAGAACACCTTAATATTTTTCTATATTTATATTGAATACTACCGAATAATAGATATACAGAATATCACCGAACCAAACCCATGACTAAGTTCTGCGGATCTTGCAAATATTTGTCATACGGTGGGGATCGATAGTGTAAATACTCGTGTACTCGCCGCTACTGCACCACCACGATGGGCGACTTTTGATAAAACAAAATCTTTAACGAATCAAAAATCCTCCCTTAGTTTTGCAGCAAAATGTGTTAAAATTAAATATTGCTTTCCGGTGCGGATCCAAAAATTTTAATGGCTAGTTACAATTTTGAAAAAGTATATTTCAAAATACCTGGTGGGAGGCCGTTGCCTAGCAGGGACAACGATGGCTGATATAATTATTATAATAATTGCCAGGTCTATTCTGCCAAAAAGGCGTGTATGCCATGGATGCTTTTAGCATGCCAAATAATAATAATATTTGAAAATACGGATTTGTATTTTGTAAAAATAATGAAACCTTATTCTAAGTTTTTTTTATTAACACTTACATTTCAACGACTCTATTGTAACTTAAACATTGTACTTTTTAAACCAGAAACTGCTTACATAGTTAAGACTTTATGAATACTTTTGCGGTAAACACATTAATAGTTATAATAATGTTTACGATAAAAATAGCACTTCTAAGTATAAACAAAACGTTAACTTCGTGTGAAATATGTACGTATCTACAAGTATTGCGATGATGATTAGTGTAACAGCCGCCTGTAAGAATTGCCTATTTATAACTAATAATGTAGTCAGAAAAAACTATTTTTTTTTACATACTAGTAACAACCAGTCTGTAATAAAATAATGTATACTTTGTAGAAACTAAACTATATAATTTAGCGCACGCGATTTTTCCGGCAATATTGAAGTTTGATTACCGATCCTGAGCTGAGCGAAGGTCATTTAACAAATGATTTAGCTTTACCATTTCATGTGTTATACTCGTATACCTATAGTCGATGATATAACTAAAAGCGTAACGATTTACCTAAAGGCATAAGTGGATTCTGTTGAAGTTTTCATCGGTATACTTTCAGCACTCTCAAGGAAACGTGCGTAAGTAACTAATCTTAACACATGCTTCCAAAGATAACTTCACTTGTTTAGACGTTAGAAATAATTTAACCTATTTTTGTATTATGGCATAATGGTTGGCGTTACCGAAATTCAGGTTTATACATTGTTGAGCATATTTTATTGTATATGACGCAAAGTTCGTGACTGATTTGTGCCCAAACATGTAAATCAGTGTTGTAAATCTACCAGATCTTCAGTGATTACAAAGTCGGTTACTTTTTCATAACTACGACTGTATTCAGGGCTTGTCAGTATGAATGGATAACCCATTATTTGGAGTTGGCACGGACTTAAGACTGTAAAGAAATTGTACCTTCTTAAAATGGTGTAGACTTTTATACTTTATTTTCAATTTCAATACTTTTTCATCTATTTAGCTGTCTTTTTATGAAAATTAGGTACTTAAGTGGATTTTTTTTTCTGAATTAGGTAGATATATTTAGCAATCTAAGTTTTAGTTTGGAACGGCCGTCACTTTTAAACTATTTGAAGTAATCTTCGGGTAAATTATTTAAAAAAAACAAATGGACTAGAAGTCAGGGCGAGGCACCAGCAAAAAAAGTTATAAAAGGCTGAATAAAATTAATACGTCCGACCTCGTCCGCGCCTATCACACCACCATATAAAGTCCTAACAACATGCAAAATCTTCATTAAGTAGGTCGCAACGCAACTTTCCAGATATTTATGCATTATGCTTCTATTTATGTGGGTGCAGAAATATGCTGGTGACATGACACATGCTACACTGAGCATCGCAAGATGATGTGCGAGACATATCGTCGTTTAGGGCTGACTGAATATCAGCGCTTTCAAACGCTTCGTTTGCACTTTGTGGCAAAATGCTTTGATATTTCAGTTTCCAAGATAAAGTTTTATATTTGCTATGTAATGAGCAATTAAATGAAATCACTTCAGGGCGGAACAGAAAAGGAGTAGATGGCAAGATCTAAATACGCCCAGAGTTGGACATTGTCATTGAATTCTGTTTTTGACGAGTTTAAGTAGAACACTAAATTTAATTTTTAATGCAAATTTTTCAATTGAAATATGTTTTGATCGGATATTATCGCGATTTAACTCGAGGTTTGGTGCTGTTCATATTTATACACCTTTGCCACGAGTGACACTAGTTTACTTTTCTATTTAATCTAATACGATGAATCCTGATATAAATATTGATCAATTATTGTTCACCAATACATACGTATACGTGTATTACAGGTAGATCTTCATTTTAGTATTATTACATAGGTACTTCTGTCCAGTAAATACCACTAGAGTTAACTGTAAAGTAAACAACAGCCATATCTCGCTATTAAGTATCATAATTAGAATGTGTCAAGGACATCAGTACATACTCTACTGACATTTTGGTGCTATTAGTACCAATAAAAAACAAAATAAAAATTTTGAAAAACCCACGACGCGACGGTTAAAAAGTAATTGAAAAAGAATAAAATAATTTAAAATTCCCCGACTGAAATGATTTATGTGACGAGAGATAATTAACGTGAAAAGCTTTTTTAAAAGTTCACTTAATCTCACACAAAGTCGGTCATCTTATGAACAACATACTATTCGTTTTAATAGCACTTCCCTACGCTTACCTATTCGGTTCTCGAAGATGTAGATGTCGCAATAACATAGGTATTCAACTCCCTATGAACTTTATAAGAAAAGCAAGAAAATCCGTCGAGGGCTGCCATCAATATTTTAAATTTCAATATAAAACTACAAAACGAATTCATTCAATGGCAGCCCCAGACGGATTTTCTTGCTCTTCTTATAAAATTCATAGGGAGTTGAATACCTATGTTATTGCGACATCTACATCTTCGAGAACCGAATAGGTAAGCGTAGGGAAGTGCTATTAAAACGAATAGTATGTTGTTCATATGATGACCGACTTTGTGTGAGATTAAGTGAACTTTTAAAAAAGCTTTTCACGTTAATTATCTCTCGTCACATAAATCATTTCAGTCGGGGAATTTTAAATTATTTTATTCTTTTTCAATTACTTTTTAACCGTCGCGTCGTGGGTTTTTCAAAATTTTTATTTTGTTTTTTATTTCAAACTTTTTAAAGAGCATAATATAGGTACCATACATTACATTACACAATATCTCGTTCCTCATCAGCCCTCTAATGTCCCCACCACCGCTGGAAAACCCATGTTGTTTATTTAAATACATAGTGAAGTATTATAATAAGTATTTACAACTCAACTTTGCTGGTGGCTCAACTTTGCTGGGGCTTTGTTGTAATGTAACTCGATATCATATTACGTAGAATGGTTTGTGCAAACCAATGTTACCATTCTTCAAAACCACTGGTCCGATTTTAATGCGGTTTTCAGTGATGGCTTTATGTTTACTGCAGCGCCCCCTGATGAGTTGTTACCCGCATTAAAATCGGACCAGCGGTTTTAAAGATTAATTGTAACATGCAGCGCCCCCTGGCGAGTTGTTACAGTAACACCTATCTAAGAATATGCACCAATCAAACCCAAAGCGATCACTGAAAGCCACATTTAAATCGGACCAATGGTTTTGCAGAATTAATGGTTGTTATTACAAACAAATGTTTACTGCAGCGCCCCCTGATGAGTTGTTACCGTTTAACCTATTTAAGAACATTATACCAATCAAATCCAAAGCGATAATTGAAAACGGCATTCAAATCGGACCAATGGCTTTTAAACAAATACTTACTGCAGCGCCCCCTGGTGAGTTGTTACCGTAACACCTATCTCAGAACATGCGCTAATTAAATCCAAATCGATCACTGAAAACAGCATTTAAATCGGACCAATGGTTTTACAGATAAACGGTAACATTGGCTTTTACAAATAAATGTTTACTGCAGCGCCCCCTGGTGAGTTGTTACCGCAACACCTATCTAAGAACATGCACCAATCAAGTGCAAAGCGATTACTGAAAACCGCATTAAAATCGGACCAGTGGTTCTGGAGATAAATGGTAACATTGGCTTTTACAAACAAATGTTTACTGCAGCGCCCCCTGGTGAGTTGTTACCGCTACACCTATCTAAGAACATGCACCAAGCAAATCCAAAGCGATTACTGAAAACCGCATTAAAATCGGACCAGTGGTTCTGGAGATAAATGGTAAATTGGTTTGCACAAACACCCTCTCACCCCAAACGCATATACCGTCTCCGTTCCGTCGTGGGTAACAACACTAATTAATGTTTTTCATGTAAGTTGTGGAAGTTTTTAATTACTTACATAATTGAACAGGTGCTTTATTTACATAACAGCAGGATAAAATCTAAAAAATATTTACATACAGACAGGACGCTACCTCATAAGTACCTATTTACAGAGCAAAAGTAATACTAATCTAATGGTAATGTAAAATGAAAAGTACCTACTTAGGCGAAAATTTCAATTCGTCCTCTCAGAAAACTTCAATGTGAGAAATATGAGACCAGTGAAAAATCTGCTTATTGAAATATCTATAAAAATATGGGACATATCGCTTAACTTTTCTAAAATAAACAATTTTTTCTGCCTTGAGTATAATTAATGATAATGAGATAATCTGACAGTCGATGTAGGTACCCTTCAACGATGTTTGCTGTAAGGCTACGTGTGTTCACTAGATGCCTTGACTAACTGTTTACAAAGCAACGTGAGTAATTAGGTGTACTTATTTAGCGTAGTTGTACAAATACAGTGGAATATGCGCCGCGGATAGATAGCGTCTGTGAGTCTACTTGTGCGAAGTGGTATATCAATGGAAACACTCTTTTGATTCACACGTTTTTGATTCATATTTTATGACTTGTGATCTAACGTTTTTTTTTGATCACGTTACTACTAAGTTACAAAATGAAAGTTCACGAATCCATAGCTTCAAATAAACTAAGCACAGAATAGAATTAAGTTAACCAACAACGAATATCGACATATTCGTGGAATTAGCAAGATTAAGTGGCAAGGCAATGGCAAACTTGCAGTCACAATGACGACCGTTGACGGCGATGAAGCCATGACTTAGATTGGAGATTACGAGACTAAAGAGAAAAGCCATATAGTTAACTTAAAAGATATCTTTATAAATACTAAGATTGGAGCTAAGTTAAATAAGTTTATTTTCCTAATCGTCCGGCTGAGAGCCAAACGCCGGTGAGTCTGGACAGTATTGCGCCGAGTCACATTGAGCGCCATTGGATGATATGTCTTTTTTTTAAATTTGATGTACCTAAATATTTCAGAACCATATACATGGAAATGCAGTTTATTTTACTAGGATGATTTGTATAATAACAACGTTCAGCAAGCAAACTAATCCGAAGAACTTTCACCGCCGCTTATCTTGCAAGGTTATTTTTACTTCACTAGCTTTTGCACTCGTAGACGCATATGCATGCATGGGCACGCATGTCGTCTGTTGTTTGTTCCATACATGTAAATTTAATAAAAATGTTGGAAGATTTCCAGAACGTTACCATATTTCATATCGAATTAGCAAAACAAAATACGTTTGTACGCTTTACTTGACTAAGTTAAGGTTAGTTTTGATTTAAAAACAAAATTCCAGCACATAAATAACAACTAATCACACATAATTATTACGGGACTTAAGAGGCCAAAACAAACCTGATAAGTTTTTGGTATTGTCAAAAAATCTCACGGTAATTTATAACTCACAAAAATAATACTACTAATACCTAAAGGTCACTCCGATACAATGTATTGAATTAAACATTGTATAGACATTCCTCATAGCATAAACTATGGCCATGGATGGAACATGAACAATGTAAACAAATATAAGAAGCGCCATAAACTTGCAGAGTCCATTCGGTTGTCTGTCGAATGTGTGACGTCGCGTCGTAGCGCACGCCGAGATTGTTAATAAACCTGTGAACGAACAACTATGACGAAATTTGTAAAACTCTGAATAAACAAATGGAAGATATATCAGCAAAAATCAACGTCGTCGTCGGTATATAACGTTTCCAGCTTGCGAAAATTAGAAAGATTCTAATGGCCTACTTAAATATCAAAAAATTCAAAATTCAAAAAGTTTTATTCATTTTAGGAATTTCACAAAACACTTGATGAAGTCAGTCATCACATACTTCGGCTTTAACTAGTTTTTGATAGTTGTTAAATAAGATATTACAGTAGACCAAGAGACAAAAAAAGCCGGCGGAAAAAAAAACTCATGGCACTCTTTTTCAGTCAGAATTATCAAATTAATACAAATAGGTACAGTACAAATTGACCGTGATATGAAAAAAAAAACAAACACAAGACAGCTAATTGTGAGAGCCAATGTCATGCCTCAACCAAATTGCTTACATAGTAAGTACAGTGAGTTATGGATGCACAATACGAACATGACAAACTGAGACCAGAGTATTTGAACAAGAATGGAATAAAATAGTCATAGTATCATTAGCAAGTATCATTCCTCCAGTATCAGTCATAGTATCATTAGCAAACTTATACCTAGAAGCTCTAAAATATTAACAATAATAAACATAGAGTTACAGAAGTGTTGAAACCGACTATACATTAATATTAAAAGTTACAGTAGGTACTTTTGAGTTAAATATGTACTCATAGGTGGCCGCAGAATATAAATCTATTTTTTTACAAGTACGAACCTATTTATTAATAGTTTACTTCTTTTAAGCTTCGAAACTCTCTGTAAGCTAAAAAAATAAAAATCCATTGAAAACTCACTGGGATTGATATTATATATATATTATTTTAAGTTAGTGTCCAATTTTTTTCACGCCATAGCATAGGAAACATTAATTGAAACAATGTTTGCAAGTAAACAAATATAAGAAGCGCCATAAACTTGCAGAGCCCATTTGGTTGTCCGTCGATGTGTGACGTCGTAGCGCACGCCGAAATTGTTAATAAACTTGTGAACGCACCACTATGACGAAATTTGTTGAATTCTGAACTAACAAATAGAAGATATTAATCTAAGTCTGCGTCGCCGGTAAAATGAAGCATCTTGTCCAGAAATTAGAAAGATGGCCGTTTAAAAATAGAGGCTATAAAACATACTAATATTTTTAAAGATTCGCTCGCAAACTCAAGATTACAGTAGTATTGATAAAGACATAGAAGTGTTGATTTTACATGAAGGTACATTTTATATCAAAAGTTACGAACAGTACGCGCAAGTTAGAGCTTAATAAATTAAGTATAATTATAGATGTCGAGCGCCGAAAAAAACGTCTATACATAAAGTTTTATCTACGTTTACAAAAACAGATTATAATTACCTATAAGATTTCAAAATTACACCAACATCCAATATAGCAAAACATTAATATCTAGCTTCTATTGTGAAACACTAAACATCCTATAACAGAAAATCGTGGAAATAAATAACCCGCCTGCTTTTCTCATCGCTGCAACGCAACCGGCATAAATATTAACCGAGATGAAAATAAACTTCGCCAACGGTGTATTTCCAGGGCAAATCAAAACTTCAAAACATTCGTGAATTTCTAATTACAAGATGTTTCAGTTAACCTGCCGGAACTGGGAAACTTTATTACATTCGCGGAGTTGTAACGTGGTTTTAATAACTCTGTAATTACAAACAAAGTACACATTTTTGCGGTTTAGCAAAGGAATACAATGGTTACGACGACATTCTTAAAAAAAAAAGTAGCAGAACAGATTGTCATTTGTTTTAGCAGCCTATTATTTGCTGATTACGAAATATAGGTAACCAATAGCAAACACACGAACAATAAAGCGGCCCTACGCATGGAATGTTAAAAGTATCTTTTAGCAGTTCTTACGTCTAATTTGAACTAACAGAGGGCATCGTCTTGAATCCAGGTCACTGTTACTGTGATCTCAGCGACTATGGTTACTCAGATGCAGACCACGCGCAGACAGTAAATTTTATGGGAAGATCCCAAAAACTATGAGGAAGCAACTAATGAAGAAGCAACTAATGAGGAAGCGACTGTTTTGAATGGCAATGTTTGCAAGTAAAAGGTACACAGGTGGAGTAACTTATAAGTAAATGTGTGGAATGTGGATACATTTAAAACTCGTTTGTCGTTCTGAAAACAATAGGACTAATAGAAGGCGTCGCAGTGTAAAATAAAGGTTGCGCCAGCTTCGAAAAGTTTTGCATCCTGGCAGTTACGAGAATAGACAACTTTAGATTATTTTTTAGAAAAAAATAATGTAGATATCAATCGTTTCGAATAACTAGTCATATTAAAATAATTGTTTATTATTTTAGTTTTTGCGCTACTTAAGTACTTGATTACACTTTGGTTGTACATAAAATTATGTAATTGGCCACTGTCCTAGAGCAAGCGAAGTTTAACTTTTGACCTAACCGAGATTTGAAGAAAGTAAATAAAATCCCCAGACAATCACATCAACTACATGGCCCCAAAGTAAGCATAGGATACCATGTAGCGTACTAGGGGGAACCTAGCGTATAAATACATAAATAGATGAACACCCACAAGGAACATTTTTTTTTGTTTGTTCCGTGCGGGAATCGAACCCGCAAACACTGGCGTCTGAGGCAGATAGGTTTACCCCATCGCCAAAGTGGTCGTCAAGATGTTTTAATCCGCAGTGTACCGACATGATACACGAACGACTGATATTCTTTTAAAAACTCTTTTATTCAATATTCTGAAATATTAAAATATTCTTATGATTTCCCATAATTACTTGAAAATACAAATAAACGAATTGATGATGCACATAAAACCGAACCATTTGTTTTACCAAGGGTCGGCATAATGTTCAGTAGGTCAAAGTAGTCTTTTTATCGTCTCATTAGTTAAAAAAAACACGTTCTAGACGGACTGGTTCTGTATGGCAGTGATATCATAGCAAGTTACCGAATTGAACTGAGCTGCGGCCTTGTGAATCACACGCCTGATAAGGTCTGAGTATACCACTGGAAGCGGCACAAATGCTTCTGCTGCGTTTTAAAACAAGACATCCTTATTTTCTGCAAGCATTGCTATGCATATAATTAGTATATTATCGGGACATACAGTGTTTTATGCAATGTTCATCGAGGGAGAATGTTCGATAATTATATTTAATCGACAGTTTGTATGCGAAGTTAATATGTTTAGTAGGTTTATTATCATGTCATTTAAGTACATGCATGAGCTTATTCTAATTTATTATTTATGACAGAAGATAAGTTTAGTGTTTTATTATTAATAGATAATCCGTTTTAAAAATGCTAAAGAACAATAAACTTAGGTGAATAAATACATCATAAGCCCACCTCTTTCACGTCGCAATGATTTTCCTAAGAGAATTAGTCTAGGCCTAGTATTTATTCTCGACTTGTGCACATCTGGTTTCGAACCTACTACAGCATAGAACATGTCATGTAAGCTAGCGCTAAATTATTTAGATTTAAAAATATTAGTTATCCGTTCGGGATATTTGCAAAGTTTTAATGACGAACTCCATCACAGACAAGCATTAGACAGACCACGTCTAAGGCTCACATACCTACTCACTCACTGACTCATTCAACGATGGCGCCAGATACTAATACTTTTGTTCTTGTTAGAAATAAATATATTCGAAACTATATTTCGTTATTTATGCAGTTATTTAGGTGCTTAAAATAGAAAGGAATCGTTAATGAGTCTAGATTAGACCTAAGCAAGACAAACTCTACTACACGTAGACAAAGTACATCTAAATTCTATTTTCCTTTATCTTTATACACCTATTTTATTTTATTAGTTTTTGCGCAATACAATGCATAAAATAGAATAAACTAAATATTCTAGAAAATGGCAATTGTAAAACCGATAATGTAGCATTCGTTTGATACTAAATTAACAAAATACTAAAGAACAAGAACATTTCGTGTGGCAGGGAACGATAACCTCTGAATGACATCATGTTATGGTTTCCTGCAAAAAACACGCATTTAAACCTAGATTGAGTATGTGACTGTAATTTTATTTTTTGCTGTATATAATTTAGCTACAGAGAAAGAAATAAACAAATCAAAAAAATAGTTTTTAAAAGAAAAAATGCACGTAAATAGAATTTCGCTTAGATTAGCTTACCGAATGTAAATAATAAATTACACGATTCTTGGAATAAAGTTCCAAAGCTTTTTTCATGGAATTTAATTTATTTTAATAAGTGAGAGTGGATAGATTTTTTAATTAGGCAAATTTATTCATGTGGATGAATATGTGGGCGTGCATGCAATGTGATTATGTGGGTAGGGTGTGTTCGCTAAATCGACGGTAAACACCCATGGATGTACCTTGGAACTATAACAGTAAATATGTTAACAGATTGTAAAAAAATAACATGGACCACGGCGTATAGTAATTAAATAAACCAATATGTTAATAGTAATGCTGAATGATTGCTTCCGCAAGACGCATGGGTCATCCGATGCCAAAGGAATAAAGCGTTAGTTTGAAGGGCTTACTAGCAAGGGCTTGCCTTATTTTATTTGTTTATTTTTGCGCAGTGCTGTAAGTGTAAATACAAATTATACTCTTTTGTCTTTACCTAAGCTTCGAATTTTAAAAGCTGTGATTCAAAAATCTTAGTTCATATAGAGGCGGCTAGGAATGACAATGACTGCTTCTTGTATTATGTCGTATGAAAGAGACGGCTAGTCAGAGATCCCAGCTTGGTAATCTAGCTAGCAGCCACAGTTATATAAAATCTGCCAAACAAAATACTCAATGCACTCTTTACAACAAGATTAATTTACTATGTAACCAACTATAGTTATCCGACTATCTATCCTAATATCCGAATGTAATCCAACCTGGTACGAAAATTTGACTGGTAATCCACAACAGCTTTGACGCAGGACGTGTCATTTCTGTCCCACTTGTAGTTACTCCGAAAGAGAACAATTCCATCCATTCCAAATTTTAATTTTGCCTATATTATGATAGCAGTTACGATTTTGAAGCGTTCGCGTTGTTGTTGTCCTCTTCCAAAGACGAAATACAGATAAAATTTTAGATAATGATATGAATATAACTCTAGAATTTTTACGGCGAAATTATGCAGAACTTTTTTTAACGACTAAGACCTAAATTTAGATAACCTTATAGTTTTTCTTCTTAATGGAAATACTGTTTGAATGTATCAGGAGCCTCATTCTCATGAGATACATACAATTTCAATAGATATAAATTGAGGCAACATGGTAAATGTAAATGGAAAACATTTTTGCCATAAGCAGACTTCAATTTTGTTTTTGTTTCTATTTTATTTTGCAAATGCATTACCGGCAATAATGTGCTATTGTACTATCTTAGAAGTCTAAATGAATAAGTTATTATTATCACATCGATGGAGTGTAGGGGTTTGTTTAGTAGTCTTCTATATCAAGGCTCTCAGGTCGAATCAACGACGTAGGGGCGAATTTTTGTGTAATGAACACAGCTATTTGCTCTCAAGTCCTGAATATTTGTTTGTCTATATAATCTTAGGTAAGAAATGTAAGAAACATTGGTAAATTTATTCGTATGTTTAAATATTTCTGAAGTCAAAACTACCGTTTTTCCGTTATAAATCTGTTATCAATTTTTCTTTCATTTAAACTTAATTTGGACCAAAAAAGGATATATGATTGTTACAAATATTTATTTATTACGTTTTGGATTTCTGATTTAAAAGTTTCTTAGAATTCAATGACCACTGAGGTTCTAAAAGTCGATTAATGAAAACACAACAACGCTACATGCTTCATATCCGACCTCTTCGTGATTCACCATTAGGTTACCTATATTTAGAGTTATCAAGCTCATGTTTAGTTACCGATAAATAAATTAATGGTTCCCTGAATGTATCACGTTCAATTTGTTCTTAGCGATAAGTGTTGACACTATGTTATGCTAAATTACCTATTGCCAATAAAAGAGATCTTGGGGTTGGATATAATGTAACCAAATACATTTTCCAGAGAAATATGACCAGAAAGTTTCGGTGAATTTCAATTTTAAATGTTAATCCAAAATCTTAGACTCAAAATCCTACAATGTGTGAGCGCCGCGTAGCCATGACAGCCAAAACCAGAAACTTGTCCTCAATAGGATGGACGAATATTTTGAATTAGAAACTATAATTTAATATAAGCTCATTTTGACACACCGTCTAAATGCTAGTAGGTCGAAATTCGCTCGATGATAGGTTTCCTGATGATGATGAACTTGTTATAATTTCATTCGACACTGACATTTACTGAGTACCTACAGAATTCGTACAGTATTTAAAATGCTCTAAGGGCATTATAGGCGATACACCTTACAAGTTTGACAGTTTCAAACGATTTTTCAGCAAAATGATTCAGTTGGTTCGATAGTACTATAAGCTTACCGTATTGCCCACTACACTAAATGCTTGTGTATACAATACGTTTACACAAGCATTTATAGTAGTAGGAAAAACGGTCGCATCAAAAGAAAAATTTCAAAATATTGACAACTTGAACAAATAGAATTCCCTGACATTTACAAACAGTATGATGTGTTTTTTGATTACCATACCTTCGTTTTCGGAGTAGATTCTGTGATTCATTAATTATAACTTCTCATAAAAGCACACGTGTATACGGTAATGTAGTTCATACATGATCGCCTGTTACGGGTTCTTTAAACTAGGCCCTTTTTAAGTATGTCGCCAATTTGGTCGACCGATGTACATTCGCCTGGGGCGGATCCTTGCGATATCAACATCCAATCGTGCTCTGTACACCTCTTTCGTAATCGACTTTCACTCATCCTTTCTAACCACCACCGTAGCATACCCCTTTTAATCTCATTTACTACCTCTTCTTTCAATCCGCATTTCTTTCTAATTTCACTATTGCGCACCCTATCACTCAATTTCACTCCACACATGTTCCTCAAATTTCTCATCTCCACAGCATTAATCCTGATTTCATGTCTCTTCTGTCACACCCAAGATTCACTACCAAACATAAGACGTGCCTTATTCGGTATAATTTTGCTTGCCATAATCAAGGCGCTATTAACACTATTTCCTGCTTTCGCCCTCCTTTCAATATCATCGTCATACTTCCAATATCTTGTAAGCAAGGACCCCAAGTACATAAACTCATTCACTTGCTCCACTTTTTCGTCTATCATAATATTGCATTCCGTCATACAGGTAAGTAAGTTACTAACTAATGTTACTTGATTTTTTGTCGATTTACGTCTAAAACAGTGTCTTGGTAAAAAAATACAGTTTCTTGAAAAAAAATATGTGTCACGGTTCCAGTTATTGCTATGTCTAGAGTCTAACTTTTGGAACAGTTTGGCCTAACCACCTAATTCTAAATGGAAAATCAGTTTAAGAAATTTAATTCGCAATAGTACTCTGGCTAAATAAAAGTAGTTACGATTGAAACTAGCAAAAAGGCTATTGATATGACGACGATAACATTTTAAAAGGAGGGCGGGGCCCATTAACTGCGGTCAGCTTGACTCGGTTTCAAAATACAAATAAACGTGTTGTTGACAACAGGATTTAATAGCTTTTTTTAAAAATGAATTTATTGTAGTTGGTGGTGATAGTTGGTTTTATAACAATTTTTAGTTTTAATTGCATCACAAAATAGTCAGTCAATCAGAAGTTTGCGGGTCCGAGGCAATGGCTTTCTAACACAAACACAATTTAATTGCATTGTCACAAGCCAATGTAAAAGTTGTAGAATAAAACCAAGCTTTTTTATTAGTATTTAATATTAGATAACTTCGTGCGACCGCTTTAAATCAATTGTGCACACTCTTTATAATTCCATTTAAATGTGTCCATGGGTTTAAGTAGAAGCAGGTTGGTTTCAAATTGTGATTTTTACTCCAATCTCGATATCTCTAACCACTGTAGAGGTCACTACAGTATCATTGCCACATAAATATTGACGACAAAAAAAACTTTAATGTAAAGTAAATTAAGGTGGGTTAGGTATGCTTGGAATCACGACAAAGCTTTCCCATTGCTTTAACGAATTTTCATATCCTAAGTGGGGTGTAAACACGGGAACGGGCTGATAAATGCTCTGTTTCACTGTCGGATTTATGAGGCAAAAGGGAATTGAGGTCAGGACATGTGTCCTTTACGGGTATGACTCATTGCCCTGAAAAAGGCTGAAAAGAATTATGAAAGGCCATGGAAATATCAACGATTTTTGCAGAATTACATTACATTCAACGTTTGTAGATAATAGTTAATTAATTAAGTAAGTATTGAAGTTCTGACCTAATTTATTAATTGACAGGTTTTTATAAGACATACTTAACGTCACGCCTGTATCCCTTATGGGGAAGGCAGAACACCAGAGGTTACAAGACCATCTGATATCACGTTTGACAAATTTGGAGGTATTATAAAGATGGAGAGAGACTATTGTAGTGGAAGGGGGTCAGCCTATCGCCCATAAAACCGCCTTTAAAACCTCTGTTCCTTAACTGACTTTTACAGTATGCCCGGGAAGAGAAGCAGCTGGCACATTCTATGTTTTTCTTTCGCTCCCAGTCCAGCATGGAAGTTTTTATAAGAATTTTCTCGTTTATTCAAGATGTGTCGTAGACAACATTGATGTGTGTCTCTTTTATCTGAAAATTATAGACGTCGTTTGTATTTAAACTTTTCTGATAGTAAAGGTCTTCCTTGAACAAATGAGGTAAGTACTTAACTATTGACTCCAATGTAGTTAGGCACTAATAGATTTGCCTCTACGTTAATCTATTGGGTAATATTGTGAGGGATAAATAGATGCTTCTGCTGGCAACTCATTCCGTATCTTCTATGGCAATTCGTATTAAAAAAGAATAATAAGATTATTTTGTTCATTCAATGTATATCCACGCAACGGTGAAATCCCAGCTTGCGCATGTTATAGGTGCGTAAAAGGGCGAGGGTTGAACTAGTTCATAAGAGCACTCGCACAACTCACAAAAATGGTTTCTATTTCACGATCGTTTTACGACCATGCTCAAAATTTTGCAGAATAGGTACAAAGAGTAATGTTCATAGTTGACCTGTCAGATTTGTGACAACTCTTGAAATATATTAAAACAACATAAAGTGCAAATCATAGCTCATGTTTGGTTAATTCCAAACCATTTACTTATATACGAAACCGCAGCAAGGATTTTAATATTTTACCCTCTCAAGTTACGCAATAGACTACATACTGGTATAATCCACTTGAAATGAAAATCCCGATATCGTTTTAAATCAAGTCTGCACCAAAAGTTTAGACATAAACAGAAAAAGTAGTTTCATATAACAAAGTAAAAGTAGTTTGACAGGTCAGAGACTGTATGGACCGTGAACATTACTTTTTATAAGGGAGACGTTAAATTAAATTATGGACTCATCATTTATATTTTTACCCAGATTTGAAAGATATATTTTGTATAACGCGAAAAAGGTGAACGGATTTTTATATGGTTTAAAGACAAAACGCCAGCTTAGAATGGCCCGACCCTATCATAAGCGTGTCAAACGAGTATTAATGCGTGTAACCTATGCTTGGTACTCAGTGTAGTTTTCATACTGTTCCTGTAGCGCAAAGTTCGTATGGAACTGCCGAGATGGCGTTTCGTATTAAGGTCGCTATCATCAATTTACCAACCGAATTTCATTCTATTAATATACAGGAATCACAACTGAGCTTTGAGTGTCGAAATGTTTTAAATAATCTGTGTAAGCAGCAAAATTGATTTCGAGGATGAGATTAACGATAAGAAATTGTCAATCAAAACCTGCCTCACGTTTACTGTCAAACGCTATGCCAATTAACATTTCACTGAGTAAAGGTAAACGGCATGTAAAGTGGAATGAATGAAATCGAAGAGATTCAAGATTACCCGGCCACGGCAAGTCGGTTATGGGGTCAACACGAACACGTGGTCGCACCCAAAAACCGGCGAGCGACGCGCCCAGTCACAGGATACATTTCGTTCCTCCCCCGCATTGCGACTATGATATGAGATCGCCGCCAAAATCACTCTAGCATAAGCGCTTAGATCATTCTCACTTGACACGCTCCATGATAACACTTTTTTTATAAATGCAATCAAAGCAATCGTTAAAAAACTTTAAAAACCTAATCACGATCAAAACACGCGGATGACGTAACTTTTATTTCGTGGATTCAAGTTTTGAGAATATATTATTTAAATGGGAAATGTGTTAAGCGTCCGTCGTTCTTCGAAGCAGCCGGTTTTGTGTGTTTCAGACCTATGTTTCCCGACACACACGTGTAGACATACCTACTCATTCGTTAAAAGGAATGATTTTGGCCCAATTGTGGTTTAGCATCCTTGATGAATTGAGGAAATGTGGCTATTAAGAATGAAGTTTTAGGTTCCAAAAATTTCAATGAGTTTCATAATAATATCATATCATTGCAAGCTATAAAAATATTAAATTAAAACTTTATTTGTTACATTAAACATTGAATTAGTAATAATTATAGGTATTCCCTACTAACTTAGGCCCATTTTGGTCAAACTAGAGGAACATATTTTACAGTGTCCCTAAAAGAGTTGGCAATGATTTATCTTGTAAGGCATATGTAAGCTTAAAATCATTTAGCTTATATATGCTTTACAATCCGTTTTTTTTCATTAAGGTCAGTAAGGTTTTTTAATTTTTGGTAATGATGAAGTTTTCTTTTACACATAAGTATCATTTTAGTTCAGAGTAATATAATAAAACAAATAATAATTATTATAAAGTTGTAAAGTAAGTAGAACCCTTTATTAGTGACAGTTATAGAATTATATTTAAAAATATGGTATTCATGAACATTGTGCGCTACTGTTTTGTATCATTTTAGAACAGGTACACTTCATTGTTTTATTTCCTTAGAACAAATAAATTCATCATAATCATCCTTAATTCTATTTAAGGTACTTTATTGTTCTAAGTATATGTATTTTATTATATTTCTGTAAAATATAAGACAAAAACTGAACTTACTAAGGAGTAGTGATGTTGGCATCACAAAGCGCACCATAAGCACAAGTGCTAGATACTGCCTCATTTTGATATCTGAAATATAATATTTATAGAAGGTTAAAACATGGTTAGGTATGATCTGCAAAAAGCATTAGGTAGGTATTGCAATAAGGTATGAGTTAAAAAATGCTATCAACATTTAAGTTAAACATATGTTTAACTTAATTTAAAATTGTAACAAAAAATAGCTGAGGTAGATAAATATCACTTTCTTCGACGGTTTTAGATAACTTCATTCAAATAAATCGTGTTTATTGCGATTCATGGTACCTATTAAAGATCGAAATGATTATATTTTAAAATATGAAGTGATTAAGTCCGGATAAACGGTCAAGTTGCGTTGTATACCAGCATATAATTTTGTACAACCACAAATTTGTATTCTTTATATGGCACGCAACGAATTATTGCCCAAAATATTGCCGGTACCCTGGTTTTATCACCTAATAAACCTCACCTTTAGTGGCCTGTATGTAATTAGTGTATAAGCCTCATTATATTTGCACCAGTACTGAAGAACGTATTACTTTTAACACAATTCTATGTAAGTTTAATCGTAATATTTTCACATTTTCTCGTAAATCGTTTGAAAGATTCCGACTAAACACACGTCCACTAATCACAACGTCCACATGACACTACCTGACAGTGACAGCAAAATAAACAAGAGATTAATGACAGATTTACCTGATTAGAAAGACCACAGACACGGAAAGAATTCACTGAAAAAAAACCGTTAATTCATAACTACGATGTAAAACGTATTCACGATTATAATAATATTTTACAATTACAATAAATCTTAAACAAATGATATGAAGCAATCTACTTTTGACTACGTAAACCGCTCCATCTAGTATAAAAAGCTAAAAACTTGGAGAAAATCAGTGTGCGTGTTTGACTCATACGCTTGTAAAAGTTCAGGGTAAAAAATGTAGATGGAAGTAGCGGCGGCGTTAACTTGAGAAAAAAGGTTCGGGGAAACATCAGGGTAAAGTTGTCCAAAGGCAATCGGTTTTTTTGGTTTGAAAATAAATATAGATTACCTCGAAACCAAAACATGGTTAAATTATAAAGCAACAACTTCATGAAACACTGCCATAATCACTAAAACAATTATATTGTAAGTAAAAACAACTAATTGAGTAATTCTATATCCCTTTTTATATTTTAATCCACATTCTATTTGATTTACCTATAACAATAATGTATCGAAATATTCGATACCTATCTAACGTCAATAAAAGGTTTCTCGTGGATGGATAAACACCATAGTCTTCATATTATGCACTTTCCATCAGGTGGCATGGAAGACAAACGTCCTATCCTTACAATATATAAAAAAAAGAAGTGTGGCACTCGGAGACTGCCGCGGTGAAGCTATTGCATAGCATTTTTTATCAACTGTTTGATCAATGTTTGATCTAATATGAAGTTCCACAAGTTTCTAGAAGATGGCGATGATTGTTTATTAAAGCCCGCATGTAAAGTTATGAAATCAAAGTATCACCGCTGTGCCGGTCGGAGTGGGGGGTGTTAGGTTTTTTTCGTTACGGAATTTCTGGATTCGGTCCCCACGCTCAAGGTCCGCGATAAAAGCTATGCAATAGCTTAAAAGATCACCTGACTGTTGTAAAAGTAGGAAGGTACCTATGTTAAAATCCATTGAATAAGGTAATTACTCAAGGCAATTAAAAGTCACTAAAATTCTAATGAATAATATTTTTTATACATACTCTTTGCACCCCTAATTATGTATTTGAGCGTTGCACTTGTAGCTTTGAAGGCAATATCGAACAAAAGTTAATTCAAAAAGTGTAAAAAATTTATTTATAACATATTTGCTCGTAAAGTGGTTGTAATTACACCAATTTCAATATCGTTATGTATCTTATTACGTACTTGTGCGATAATGTAATGTAAAACGCACGTGTTTTTTTAAAATAAAGTTTTAAGATACTCCGTCTAAAAATGATCGATACTTTTAAAAATCTTAGCAAAGAGGTTTTATGTCAAGAAAGTGGTCAATATTTTATGAATAAAATTAACTTTGGGAAATAAAATATAGGTAACAAAAAATGTTCAAATTTTTATAACTGCTTTAACAATTAATTAAAGATTTATTCGTTTAACAAAGTCAGAGTTTTATTAATTTCCTCGTAAATATGTTATAAAACGTCGTATGACATAGGTACGTGCGCTTTGAAAATTACCGCACTTATATCATAATGTACTATTACGTAACAAGTGTACCTATTTCATTTCTGGAGAACGTAGGAAGGCACATTTAAAAATAACATTTCAGTTTCTATTAGAACTAAACAAAATTACAACGTAGGTACGTATCACCTAAACTATGTGGCATTATTTATTGAAGAAGTAGATATTTCTACTGCTGTAAACAAAAACCCAAAATAGCATCGCACCGGGAATCACTTATTTCATACCAGAATAGGAAAGTAAGTGATATCCGTGTTCTAAAACAGTTCTTGTACTATTGTATGAAACAGATTCCTTGAGTTTATATATGTCTCCTAATTGTAAACCATCAAACACCAGTGGGGAACTTTGAGATTTTTTAAATGTTTGAGTTTTGTTAGTTAGGAAGTGTAAAAATCTGAAGGTAGAAATAAACAGCACTTCAACAGCATAGTTTTCAAGCCTTTAAAGGAAAGGATCCCGCTGGATATACGTCCATGAGTTGAGCTCTTTGTAACGTTGCCCTAACCCCTTAAAAACAACTGTTGACCCATAACGCTAACATTCTGTAAGGCAACACTGTAAGTCTACTTTCACTTATCTAAAAACCCTCGCATATTGGCAATGAGTGTGGCCGCCATAACTGTTGACGTTAGAATGGCGACGGCGGCGCTTCGAGTTTTCAGCACCTTTAATTAAGCCCGCACAAGTTAGTGTTCTAACTGCACTTACTGGCGTCAAGCGAACCAATGCGACAAGGTTCCACCACAATACCTATTTGCGGGCTTACGCCTTCATAATGCCCCAATAATCTCCAGCTACTTAACGTACAAGCTTATCGTAAGTACTACTATTATTAGGGGTCTTGACTTTTAATATATGAATTTAATTAAGTTAACTAAAGCTATTTCACAAAGCTAACGCTACAATGGTTTTCAGGAACCATATTAATAATTAACATTTCGTATTGATGTAGGTATAATAAATGGAATTTTCTGTTGTCCAAAAATAGTCCCTTTGTTTTGTGGAAAAACGATTCGATTGTACCTATTTTTTTCAAGTCAGTTTATATGACCGGCAGTCACAGCTAATTTGATAGGTACTTTACTTAATACCTACTTATTGCTATGTTTATGAAGTTATATATTTATTCTATTATTTCAAGGTTTACACGACTTCATAACATTATTTAACTGTAATTTTCTGTATTTCGTACACGAAATTTTTCAATCGACTTTTACATACTCCGTCCGTTGTTCTCAATTCTCCAGAGGTGGCACCATACATTTACATACCTACTAGCTTTTCATAGGTGATAAAGTTTTTATCAATAGTATGAATCAAAGAGCATAATGTGAAAAAAAAAACAAAAGAATCATCTTTCTGGGTTGCTGATTTTTTCGAAGTCTCTTGAAGATCCTTCAGTCTTTCTGATTTCGCAGGTGTTATTAAAAATACTCTTCGTAGAGCGCGCGCAAGGAACAGCATGTCAGTTTGACGTTTGCACGTAACAGCGCGGCGATTTAGCTGTGTTTACTCAGCACTTCGACTTTTAAAGGACTGTCTGAGAAGTTACGAGGCACACTAATTGTCACTGCAGTGCGGCACGTTCACCTCAGAGTTTGTTTTAGCCAATTAAATACTTTTAGGCGTATTCATAAAATGTTTTAAAAATAAAAGTTGGGTTCTTTCTGTGGTTGTGTGTTGAAATTAGTTGTAGCTAATTGTAAAGCATACGCATTGTTTAATTCTAATATAAATTCGATAATGAGCATGTGTTCCTAAAAAAACTACATTCGAAAAACGTACGAACACATGTGCTCATTCACACCAAACTCTGAGCTACCTGTCGAGGTAGGTCTGTGCAGTGGTGGAAAAATACTAGATGAGGTCGATAATTTGGAAGAAATCTCTGTAATATTATCTTCTTATTAATTAGCAGGTCTGTTTTCACATACCTACAGACAAGTTTCCGTGAATTTATGTTCGAAAAAGTGAGAAATACTTATATCTAGGCATCTAATTTACAGCACAAGCACATACGCATGAGTGCCTAGGTGAGTAGGTTAAGAAATAGGATTCTTATAGCTAATTTATGCCCGTCTGCACTAAACTTTGATAGCTCCTAAGTTGATACTTAAGTCTCTAGGACATTAGAAACAAAAATTGCGTTGCACTAAACTTAGGTCAATGTGTAAATCCCCCCCAAGTAGAGTGTGCCTTGTCGTGGCGGGGGGGCTCAGTAGCCCGTCGCAATCCAGCGATCGGGTGAAGCGAAATCACTCTTACGGCGGTGGCGGCGCGCTGCGTCTGTCCGCATTAGGCGGCAGCTGCGCCTTCCCGGGGTGGGTCCTCTCGGTACCATTCTGATAGCAGAGTGGACCGATGAGGACACAGAGGCGGCGAGCTCTGGTCGTGCACCGGATGCTCTGGGGTCGGCGGTCTCGGATTGCTTCGGCGTCCAGGCCGTCGTATTGGGTTAGGTTAGGTTTTAGGTTAAGTTAATTCGTTTAGGATAGGTTTTAGGTAAGGTTTTAGGTAAGGTTTTAGGTTAGATTTTAGATAAGGTTTTACGTTAGGTTTTTAGGTTAGGTTTAATAGGTTAGTTTAGGCTGGGCGGAGGGTGGGACGGAGAAGGAGACGCCTTCTCCCTCCCGATAGCCAGCCGTGGTGGGTGAGGGGACCTACTGCGGCTATACAGGCTATGAGAGGGGAAATGGCCGCGTGTACTGGGCCATTTCCTACGTGGGGGGGCGCACGGCTCAGGCTGAGCGCAATCCGCCGGGGCTCGCGGGCAATGCTACTGGCGATACCGTGGGCTCCAACTATGGCGGGGGAGGTACACCTGGAGGTTTTTAGTGGGTCGGTTCGGCCTTCCGCCGGATCATCCCCACATACCCCACCGTTCCCCCTTGGGCGGTCGGGGACATGACAGCATGTTTTCCTCCAGACAAAAAAAAAAAAAAAAGGTCAATGTGTAAATGCTTAAGAAAATTTAGGCATGTCATAACTAAGTTTATGCTAAATAGAGTTAAGTGCAGACGGTGATTAGTCCAGTGAGTGATACTTACAATAATCTGACTGAAAAAGAGTTCCAAGAGATTTTTTCCGCCGGCTTTTTTTGTCTCTTGGTCTACTGTAATATCTTATTTAACAACTATCAACAACTAGTTAAAGCCGAAGTATGTGATGAGTGTTTTGTGAAATTCCTAAGATGAATAAAACATTTTGTTTTTTTTTTGCTAATAACAGTTTGGCCCTTGCATGCAACAAGGCGTTACTATCAATGAATCACAAGTTTTGGGTATATAAGCCTAACTCCTAAGCCGAGCCATCAAGCCTAATGAAAGGAAAAAATGGACAGATAAATGAATAATATACTTATTATTGCATGCATCGATTTTAGATTTTAATTTGCGCTGTCCTTCAGCTTCTTTGATGACTAGAAATAGGCGAATTTACTAACTAGCAGTGTATCACTCACTATATAGCAGCGATGACGAGCAATATGTATGAGGCTGACATGACAGCTCAACCAGCGTAATCTCTGCCGAATGAGGAATCTGTTGAGCGCACGAGTCTAGTCAGCTAAATAATGCAAGGTACAAAAAACAATTTTTCGCTATACCTACAGAGGCAAAATTTTCAAGCTTTTCAAATTTATTTGCATTGACGTCCATAACTAGCTGCCAATGCGTGTGGATGGATTAGCGCGAATTTAGGTTTAAGTCATTCTACAAAACATGACTACTTACTTTCGCACAGTAAAACGTGTTCACCATTCATAATAATGTCCATGTCGTATTCCCGCCAAAAACTGTAACAGTAACTAGGTGCCTAAGTAGCATTTTCGCTTATCAGTTATGTTATTTATTAAGTGCAAAAAAAAAAAAAAATTTTTTACCTGAGCAAAACGTAATGAATTATTACATTTTCAGCCAGGTCCACATAAACCTGTTTATTACTGCAATATTTTTATTTAATGTTTCAGTCTATGTAAAAAGCCTTTCAACAATGTGTAACACATTTTGTGTTAAAGGGACCGAGGAGGGATAATGGTTTAGACCCGTGTGTCGTCGTGCTATCCAAAATAGACAATTCTGCTGGATGGATACCGGTTATTTTTGTGCCTTTTGTAAATTAATAAATAAAGCATCTTTTTTATCTACGAAATGGTTCGTAAAACCCAGGGATTTTTGTTAAGTTGAAAGGTTAAAAAGAAATAATGATTGGTCAGCATGTGGAAACCTGCATTCTTTTGCACAATGTTTTTCAGTGCTTGAAAAATAACCTATGTTTAAATTGTAGCTTCGACTTTGAAGTCTAGTCGTAAATGTGAAACTGGCATGGCGCGGTACCGACTTGGGAAAAGGTCCTCATTTTTAAAATCATTAAAATTGAAAATGGCACTCAAGCCCTAGCACATATCTAAATAAAGATTTCTTAAAATAAGGTTACACAGTCAAAATCTGAACACTCTGTAAAGACTTTAGTCACAACTTATGATAATTATGTGATTTCAAAGATAATATTTCCCATAGTTAGAAGCCTTTAAATTTTAGCCCTAGTTGAGTTTAAAAAAAAATGATTTATGGTTAGGTTTTCAGATAGTTGTGAAAAATTGACAACAATTCACAAGGTAGGTCGGGAACTTTTCCGCGGAAATATCCCAGGCGTTTCTAGGAATACACGTCTCACGTGTAGCCTACGGGGACTACCTACTTCGGTTTTGCTGTAAGCATTGGATATGGGCTCCATTGATTTAAACGTCTAGATAGTAAGGGTCCATTCTAGTTTAACTGAACCCGCCAAAAAAAGCTAGAACTAAAAGAAATATCATTACACGAGAACGGGCCAGTCTTATAATCTTGCTAATCCTTTTATAGCCAGAAGATAGAGCCAAAAATTTTTAGAAGCTTATTTTGCTTAACCGCAGATATGTAATATCTCGAACTAGGAAACAAACTACTATCATTCCTAAATCCGTGTCCTTTTACCCTTGACCACCTTTGAGGTGGGATTGAGTTCTAATACGGCTGCAGTAATCGCAAAAAAAGTATTAACTTCTTAGGTGTTACAGAAAATCGGTGCAGTAATTTTAAAGCTATAAATTCTTGGCTTTGTGTGGTTTGGAGCGTTGCCAGTTCAGACTATAGGAGGTATTACAGCTTATTGAACACAGTCATTGCATTCCTAAGTAGCATACAGTCAGTTATACTGCTTGTAGAAATGAACTACGATGCACGCTGCTGTTATATCTTGCATATTGGAAATCAATATTGTTACATGAAATCAACCTCTTTAAAGTTGTAACATAACTTCACGCCTGTATCCCTTATGGAATAGGCAGAACATCAGAGGCTATAAAACAATCTGATGTCACGTTTGACTTTGGAGGTATTATAATTGCAATAGTCTGTTTCCAATTGCAGGAGACAGACTATTGCAGTGACAGGAGGTGAGCCAGTCGCCAATAAAACCTCTGTTCTATTCTATGTTTTTCTTTCGCTCCCAGTCCAGCATCCCGTCCAAGTTATGAATACAAAATTATTGCTAGATAGAAAAAGAAAGGATATTTTAGATAAAATAAGATATTTACGTAGTTTCAAAAAGCCAGTGTGATTACAAAAGCAATTCTAACTAAGCTATTAAAGTGGATAACGCATCATTGATCACTGCGACCTTTGATATATGATGTCCGCGGGCCAGGATGACATTTACCGTCAGATGGATCGATGGATCCAGCGTTCGTTTATCGGCTTTATATTCATACCTTAACTTAACTATTAAATAAAATAGGTATTGTAAAGTTGTTTCATAAAACATGTCCCGTGCATTGCTCTTATGTCAAACACATAGGGTGTATTATCGCTCAAATCGCGGGACGTCTTTCATGAAAAGGACTCTCCTAAATAATTAAAATTCCCAGAAAATCACATAAACTACATGGCCCCAAAGTAAGCATAGCTTGTGTTATGGGATACCATGCAGTAAACTAGGGGGGAACCTAGAATATAAATACATAAATAGATAAACACCCAGACACGGAACATTTTTTTCTTGTTCCGTGCGGAAATCGAACCCGCAGCCACTGGCGTCTGGGGCAGACAGGTTTACCCCATCGCCAAAGTGGTCGTCATACGTAGATTGAGATGGCTACGCCAACTGAAAGCAGAATTATACCTAGCACTGGTTTATAAGAAATAACATATATTAAAACGAATACTAAGTAGTATCTGGAGGTAAATAACCACATATAGGAGTGGTTTATTTACCTCCAGATACTACACAAGCCTCGCAAATTAGATTCTTAATTCCATTATTGTCAGACGTTTTTAATTCTAATATAAACGATAATTTCATCCTGGTAGGTGACTTTAATTTACCCAATATCGGTTGGACTACGTCTGGGCCAATTTATTTGAAGAAAGGATCCATAGAACTGCAAGATTTGTCCTACAATTTGATAAATACTTGTAGTATGGCTGGACTGTCTCAGTACAATTATTTCCAAAACTCAAGCAATAACATTCTGGATTTGGTACTAAGTGACACAGCTTTAGATGTAAATGTCAGCAGTAATCCCTTGATTCCACCGGATAAATATCATCCTCCGATCGAAATTGACGCGTCAGATATTGTCACTTCTTGTATGCGACATCCTACTATGTCCACTAAAAATTTCTCTAAAGCCGACTATGTAACTATAAATAATTTACTTTCAAACATTGATTGGTCCGTTTTGGATAGTTGTGTAAATGTTGATGATGCATTATCTATTTTGTATAGTATTCTTAACCAAATAATAAAAGATAACGTTCCCTCGAGTATAAAAAAGTCGGCAAAAGTCTTCCCAGTTTGGTATTCTTCGGCATTGGTTAAAGTTATCAAAGAGAAAAAGAAAGCCCATAGACGTTGGAAAAACTTTAAGAACCCGCGTGATTACGATGAATTTTCCCTATTACGCTCTCGACAGAAGTCGATGCAAAAAAGCTGTTACTATGGTTACATAGACAGAACACAGGTCTCAGTAAAAAAAGACCCTAAAGCACTCTGGTCATACGTTAAAAACATCAAAGATAAGTCCCAAGGGTATCCCAGTGTATTTAAATATAATGATCATACGTACAGCGATCCACACGAAGCATGTATAGCGTTTAACAATTACTTCCATAGTGTATTTGTTGAGCCAGCCACTTCATATGACTCACATTTGTTGGATTATCCGGATAGCGGCCAATACATAAGTAACATATATTTAGATAGCAAGAGAATTTTCAAACTGCTTAGATCTTTAGACATCAGAAAAGGAGCCGGTAGTGACGATATTCCTCCTTTATTTATACAAAAGTGTGCGGAAAGCCTTACTTACCCATTAACACTAATATTTACGCTTTCATTAAAGTCCGGCACGTTTCCAAGTAAATGGAAAGAGGCACTTATAGTGTCTATTCATAAAAAAGGATCAAAGTTAAAAATTGAACACTATCGGCCTATATCAAAACTAAACGTTTTGGGCAAAGTTTTTGAGAAAGTTGTGTTGGAGCAAATTTACCCCGTAATAGCAGCATCAATACCAGATGAACAACACGGATTCTTAACAAAGCGGTCGACTATTTCAAATCTTTCCATTTTCACTAATGATGTGTTAGAAGGAATGAATTCTGGTTGTCAGGTAGATGTAATTTATACGGACATAGAAAAAGCGTTCGACAGAGTTGATCATCGTATCTTGCTTCATAAATTATATAGCCTGGGTATTCACGGCGATTTGCATAGATGGATACAGTCTTATCTTACACGAAGATCACAAGCAGTGATACTTGGAGGTTATAGATCAGACTTTGTTAATATTAGTTCTGGTGTACCACAGGGGTCGCACTTGGGTCCTCTCTTGTATAATGCATATATTTATGACATTACAAAATGCTTTAAAAAATCAAAATTTGTTTTCTACGCAGATGATACTAAAATTTATAGCAATATATCCAATACTCAAGACTCTGTCGAGCTCCAAAGTGACCTTAATGCCCTTATCAATTATTATAACGATAATCGAATTTTGGTAAACATTAAAAAGTGCGAGTCAATTACATTTTCGAGGAAAAAAAAAACTATTGAATTCGAATACAAACTTAAGAGTAACGTTATAAGAAAAGTTAACTATGTCCGTGACTTGGGCATCACTCTGGACTCTAAACTTATCTTCGACAAGCATATCGACATTATTACGAACAAAGCTTACAAACTTATTGGGTTCATAAAGAGAATAAGCAAACCGTTTAATAGTGTTGAATGCATAAAAATTTTGTACATGTCGTATGTTAGGAGTATTTTGGAGTATGGGTCCAGTATTTGGTGCCCACAATACACCATATATATCCACGGGTTGGAACAAATTCAAAGGGCATTTTTAAATTACCTTTGTTTTAAAGATTTTAAACAAATAGAGGACTACCATGTTTCGTTAAGACAATACAATTTAGACACGCTTGAGGCACGTCGGCGCCAGGCAGATATGCTACTTCTGCACGACATACTCCACGGTGCACGGGACTGCCCACCACTGCTGCACGCTATTCATCTCCGCGCGCCCAGTACTCGCACTCGCCACACTGCGCTTCTGCACGTTCCTAATTCCAACACTAACTATTACAGGAACTCAGTTATTTGTCGAATTACACGTACGTATAATAAATACTTTTCTAACCTTGACTTATTTCATCTCTCGCGAGAAAACCTGCGACGTGAAATAATCAAATTACATAGATCCTAAATTCCTCAATATCTGTACAGTTATGAATAATTTTATTATTTATTTTTTATTTTTTTATTAATTTGTAAGTATACCAAATTTCATATAATAATACATATACAATTATGCTGATTTAATACACAGTAATATAATATAATTAAGTTAGAATACTAAATACATAATGACACAGAATTAAATACAATATAAATGACTAATGAAACGCAAAAAAAAATTCTCATTAAACTCACACTAATTTCATAACAATAAACTCGCACATAACTAGGTACATAACCATAACCATACACGCACATACGAACACGCACACGCCCACACGATCACACACATCCAGACCGGTGAGATTTTACCTTCTTAAGTTGTTTTTTTTATTACCTATGTTTTATTTCATGTTCCTAACGACTCATGTTGTTTTATAAGTATTATTTTATGTTTTTAACTTGGTTTTTTATTATTTAAATATTTTTAATACCATAAACATAAACTTTAATTTTATTTTTTATTTAATGTCAATTTCATCTTTATATAAAAATTGTAATTTTCAACTCTTTTTTTAAATTTATATACTATTATTATGTACATCATGGATTTTACTATATAGTTTGTGTATTTCTGTTTTTGGCCTTATGAATATTAATTATAATCTTTCTATGTATTAAATATATCGCTGTAGAAATACCTGTCAATAAATAAATAAATAAATAAATAAAGTACCTTAATAAAAAACTAAAAACCCTACTACTGAAAAATCAAGTTCCGAAATCATGAAACAATAAATAAATCTCACTTGGAACTGATATCTACTGAGTATTTAACGTAATATATTTAATGAATTTTAAATATTTTGACGTCTTTATTATAAACATCTAAAATGACCTTAGAGTCTAACGCAAAGCAACATGCCTCATTACATAAATATGCCTTGTGTGGGAATCTAACCCACGAACAGTCTGATACAGATAATGTAACTCCATCGCTACTACGGTCATCAAAATGGATTTTCTACAGAAACTTTCAAAATGTCTATTTTACACTATCTTATATAAACTACGACTATTACTCTAAAAAGCGTATCATACACGAAAACACCGGACTTCATTTTTGTCTTATGACCATAATCAATGCCGACAGAACAATCTAGCTGAGCATTGAGTTAGAGCGAAAAAATCTCGTTAGATTTTAATTAAAAAGGTTTTTTGGTGTTATTTCTGGCACGATAGTATTACTCGATTAGAGCGATGTTCATTGAATTACTAGATTGGTTCACGGGCCAGTTTACACAGTGCACTGACGAACCTAAAAAGGTTTGTGATAAATCAGCGTAAACTACGTCCTCGTTTGTAACTAGGGATTTCGTTTTTCGTAACTGTACAAAAAAAGATTTAGTAGGTAGGTAGGCAAGATGGTGAAAACGACTTTGAAAATTTCAATCTGTTAATCAACTTTTGTAGCTGACTGTACATACTTTTGTATGCTTATTTAAGTATTTTATTGTTTTGTAGTGTTTTTATTGAGGTTGCTTGTAGTGTTTATGGCTGCAGCTATAAGTATAAGCTGGCTGCAGCCAGTGGTCACGGGTTCGATTACTGCACGGAACAAGAAAAAAAAATGTTCCGGGTCTGGACGTTTATCTATACAGGGCACAGAATAAGTACCACCGTGAAATACGCCAACATTGCTCGTTTTTTTCAAAAACCTACGAATATTTTTTTAAAAATCTATGGGTAGGTACCTGTGTTTAATTTACTATCTACATCAGCCTTAGAATGAAATGAATGCATATTTTTAGTTATTTTTGTAATAATTTAATATTTCATCCCACTTTTGGTTGATTTTGATGGCGGGCAAAGTAATGTGGATTTCTAGCCAACATTGCCCACATTGATTTTTGACGCAAAAAATCTAATTTATATACATTATAATAACCCACTTCAAGGATTTGAGTAATGATGGCGTTTGCTGCAGAAATCTAATCATTTTCTTTAAATCTCACATAGCAAACCGAATGGGCAATGTTAACAAAGGATATTTTCACTTTTCCATACAAACCTAAATTCTCGATTTCTGAATGCTAGGGTTGTCACATTTGAATAAAATCGTTATTCAAATGTGACATGTTTTTATTTTTATACGTGTTATGAAAAAAATAACCCATTTGAAAAAAAATAAGTAAAACAAGTTCAGTAACTGTTGTATTTCTATAGATGCTGGGCATTTCGCTCTTGAATCTTCGAGAATTTTCCTTCAAGTATTCATAAACCAACTTTAGGTCTATCTTAGTAAGCGGGGAGCCAAAATCACCAGATACATGCTAAACTTTCAAATTTTTTTCTTCTGCGGGTGTTAAAGCGGTAGGATGTCCAACAGGGTTCTGATGTTTACTTTTAATTTTATTAATTATTGTGCGTCTTGGGATACCGAATGGTCTTTCAGCATCTCTTGAAGAAATTTGATGTGTTTCAAATGCCTCGCATGCATGGCTCAACATGACCTCGGAGTAATTTTTATATATTCTAGACCCTAATTGTACGTCTTAGTTTCCTCTGTCAAATTCTGGATTTAATTTTCTTTGTCTGAAATATAAACAAAATAGATAAAATAAAAATTATGGGCCAGCTAGGTACCTAACAAAAAAAACGAACAGGAGAAAATCTGTTTTTTTATTTATCTATTATTTTTTTTTGTTAAACTAATCAATTATACATTTCACCTTAATTATTTTAATTTATTTATTTACTAAGAAAGACATGCCAACAGCATTTAATATTGGCTCCACGCCCGCAGGTTATTTATTAAAAAAAAAATCTAATTAACCGAATGTAAGTAGTAAGTTTATTAATTATCTATACTAATATTACAAATCTGAAGAGTTTGTTTGTTTGTTTGAACGCGTCAATCTTAGAAACTACGAGTCCAAATTGAAAAAATCTTTTTGTGTTGAATAGTCCGTTTATCGAGGAAAGGTTTCAAGCTATAAAACATTATGAAGTGACCAGAAGGAGCGGACTACCGATGATAAATGTTGCAAAATCGGGAAAAAACCATTTTATAAGTTTCCGATGCGTACGCTACATAAACAGTAAATGATAGGCCAATATAATTTAACGAAAGCAAAGCCGCGAGCAGAGCTAGTATATTATACAGTGTGTAAATTGTGACAGCCCTAGGCTTTTTTAGTCAGCGGGCAATGTTGGCTTTCAAAGGTTGGAACATTTCAGGGTAACATTGCCGGTCATCATAACTTTTAATTAAAACAATATTCAGTGTTGAAACTATTATCAAATCACTTAGCACATTGTCTTTTATAACGTACAATAAAAGAAACTTACCTGAGTCTTCCCCATCATACACAATTCACTTTTATAATTTCACAATTTTTTGCCCGCAAAAACACTGTCCTCGCTCGACACGCTCCAACAAATTACTGAGTGAACTTTGCGACAAACATCTTACACGGTGATGCTATAATTATAGTGTATTTTTTACTATCGTAATAAATGTTACCCTATTACTGTTACATTTTCACACCCTAACGGAATAGTTTAAAAATTGCGTTTCGGGCAAAGATACCCTAGGAGGCAAAGTTGGCATATTTGACGGTAATAGTACCGGTACAGAAGAATTACTCCGCAAGAAGATCTAAATAAATTCGAGTCTTGCTACGACGCGATACGGTGGAATTCAGCTCGCACAGCATTACGTACCTGCAAATTTATATACCTAGAAGTTTTGTCTCTTTCTATCGCATGCCTCTTATTTTTTCTTACGCTGTTAGGGTTGTTGCCTAGTGAAGAATAATTAATCTCCTTATTTGTAATTAAGTATCTACCGATGTAGGTATTACTGTTATTCTACCTTTGTAAAAAATATTATTTCAACTTACCTAAAGTACAAAATGAAAAAAAAGTTACGACGAATAATTAGTAATACTACCTATGTTTTGTTTACTAAATTTAACATAATCAAATCTAAACATAATCTAATTGAATTTGTTTCTTTTTATGTCCATTTTTAAATACCTACTATTTGCGACCTCGATCATAGAATTACTGTGAGTGCTATTAGGTAGGTAGGTATCTACAACGTCCGGACGGGCGCGCGCGTGACACACGACCCATTCGAAATCCGCCGGCGGAGCGCTTCGCTGTAGGTAAATAATGAATGTACCGCGCGGAGTGAGCCAGGCCTGTACAGGGTTAATTTTAATTAACGCATCACCTCTTGCGGGCAGCCTCGCCACGTCAATCCCAACAAAATTTGTTCTACGACTTTTTACAAATCTTGATAAATAACAGAAAAAATAAAAACAAAAAAAATTTTGCTGCTTACTCAACATTTTGTAAAAAGTACCTATTATTATTATGAAGCGATATTTTACTGCGCAAGGTGCGTGGCATACATACGCTCAGATTAAATAGAGTTACGTACGCCTCTAAACAAGGGCTATAAATATTTTTTGTATGGGAAAACTAAAATTTGAAAAACGAATAATTTTTAAAAGTTGTAAAACAAATGTTGTTGGGATTGATTTGGAAAGGCTGCCTGCAAGAGGTGATGCGCTAATTAAAATTAACCCTATGTATTTATTTTCGAGTATCCTCTCTAGTTAGCTACATGGCATCTAATATCACAAGCTCTTCGTCTGGGGATTTTATTCTATTTATTTTACACTTGTAATGACTGCAGGCTGCTTCTTGAAATAAGGCCAAAAATAGCATTCAGTGTGCTTGGGCGCGACATGACATTAACTCAAACTGTCTTATTTTTTGCAGTGATCTGATGTATAAAAGATGAATAAGTAGATATGATTTCTGTTATACTACAGAATACATAAGTCAAACTTAGTATAGCCGCAATAATGGCTAGTTTTATGCTGGAAAAGAAGGAGCAGCCAGGATAGTTATAAATTCTAACAGTGATGCAATATCAATAGGGTTGATATTGCATCACTGATCCCGATCGCGTTCTCTACCATGCAGTGCGATCACAGAACTTTATCGAATCGTATATTAACGAATGTTTACGAATGCTCGTATAGTATGGAGTCGGTTGCAAGTTTTGAGTAACATTGTAATTTTTTATTTTACAGATATTTATGAGTACAACATGTTTACAAACATTCAAAATTAACAAGGCACACATTTATTTAAACTGGCCGTGCGGCAATGGATAGATTTCAATTTTTTCTTAAAAACCGTCTCCATACTATACGAACATTCGTTAACAAACGATTCGATAAAGTTCTGTGATCGCACACATGATTTGTGTGGTGATTGGAGGGTTATTGGCTTGGATAACACTTTAAATCAGGTGAATACGGTGTTGATCTTATTTGTTAAAAAAGATCCATTATGAAAGGAAGATTACGATTATTTTAGGATATAAAAAACAACGATATTGTACTTTTAAATAAAACACTTTTTAACCGGATTTATATATTGTACTTGTATGGTATGTGAACGGACACTATTTACTGTAATAATTTTGATTTAAACAGTTATCACATATCGTCCATGGTAGATCATCATATTATGTCAAATGTTGTGCAGTAGCGCTTATGCGGCGTCTCTGGCAAAAATCTGTGAATATGAAAAAGTAATATTTAAATAGAAGTACTAGGATAAAGAGCTTCATAAGTTTATAGTTAGGTTCCTATAGTTACAACAGTTTCAATCTAGGGTTACGTTCACTCATCATTTAAAATATGTTGACATTTGTCATCCCGCTGGTGATTATCAGGCGAGATTAAGGTAAATATTTCAAAAAAAGAGATGTTTTCCGAATCAAAACAAACGATAGGTTTAGCAACCCTATATCTTGTCTATAGTTATTGTAGTAGGCAATCTGTATTATTGAATGAAAAGTATTTTATATTAAATTTAACACATCAAATAATATATTGAGGACGAGTTGGCTAAAAATTTGATAATATTGTCTTAAGTTTTCGCGATTCATACTATTATAGATGTTCTATGTCACGAAGTCCGTTTGGCTATGAATGTTGTCAAGCGTGCACATGCACATTGTTTTTGTGTGCGTATGTTACGCGAGCGCTCAGTGTCGATCGGGACACGGTCAGGGGGAGTTTACTAATTTATTAGCCAATGCTGTCGATGGCAGCCGGAGCCAAAGTGGGACAAATCTATACGTATGAATGAGAAAGCTTTAAAGTACTTTGCTTTGACGTAAGTCTACATGTCAATCTTCTCAAAAGTGACAATCAAAGACAAACAATCATCCATCGCCAACGACTGACTGACGCCATTTGTAAAAACGGTTCATTGCGTTAACTACGTAATTTCAGCAACCCATTTTTAATTTGAAAACCTGTAAAATTTTTGATTTGAAAATCTGTAAGCTGTGTGTTTTTACGGAAGTGCTATTTGTTCAGTGCGAAATTGACACTTTATATTGTGATAGTGACACTAAATACTTTGTAATTGTTTGTTTGTTTATTTGCGAAATTGACGCTTTTGTGCAGTAGTTTAAATATAATGGTTGGAAAATAAATTTATAAACACCTATGAATTTTTATTAAATATACACAATTTTAATGTCAAAAAAAATTTATACATTAACTTCCTATCTTAGAGTAATAGACTGCATAGATTACTACTGTGTAAAGTGGATCTATTAATACAATGAAAAGTTGTGGATGGCATTAACTGATGCGCTAGTGAGCTGTATGTATGCATTTACGAAGTATGAAGTAATCGTTCTTCTCTCGTAAGAGAGTATATTGTTCCATGGACACGGTCCGGATCAGTAGTGTGTTTAGTTCGCGCCAAATTGTTTCACGGAGTAAGGTCAGCATGGCAACAAAACGAAGAAGAGTTGTCCATAGTGAGGCAATATTTATTTATACGTTTTCGATTAAAATTTTATGCAAAGATATTTAATATAGCAATAGAAGTATTTATAAAATGAATATTTTTTTTGTGTTATAAGATGTTTATATTTCTTAATTATTTTGATTACATTTTGTTTTATCTCAATATTTTGATCTCGATTTTGAATTTATAATCAATGTACAAGATGATTCTGACGACAGCAAAACGGACTCGGAAATCGAAAATTTATCTGATATTGATTGAAAATACTGAATAGTACTACTTGTTTCGTTTCCATTCTGTAACACCAATGCTTAATCAAATGCCTACATCTTCTTAATATATTTGTATTTATTGCAACCTAATCTAATTTATTTACAAAAAGTATATACTTTTAAAACCAAAATTTTATTTCGATTATTAAATCTCGACTTGAAATATTATATTATTATGATTTTTTTGCTAACGTTACCTACATTTACACACACAAGCGCGCTTGTCGGGATACGTCACTACTACAATCAAAGCCGAACGGACTTCGTGAAATAGAATATCTATAAATAAAACACTTTTTAACCGGATTTATCGCGTATATTTACAAGAGTCGCTCGTGACCACGGGGTCTGCAAAGACACCGAAACGTCGAGTCAAAATTTTAAATCTAAATATACGCGATAAATCCGGTTAAAAAGTGTTTTATTTAATAAAAATTTGATTTAAAACAATTTTCATTTCATAAACAGATGGGTGCAGGTCGTCTCAGTTGGTGAATCAGTTTTGTTCGATTCAGCTTGTTCCACTCAAATTACTGATAAAATCTAAATGCCAACGCTGCGTTACGCGTTCGAACGCGCGTACCGTACGTCCATATCTTCAAATAGGCACACCTATCCATAGATTTTTATAACACCTACTAAGAGAGATTCAAACATACAAACTTTGATAACATTTTCCGTACCGTGCGCGTATCATACGCGGCGATTGGCGCTTTCCGAACGTCCGTTTTGAAAGTTGCAGTTTTGTATGAAACGCGCGTTCGAACGCGTGACGCAGCTTTGGCATGTTACTTATAATCTTAGATTCAATAATATAAGACACGTTAAAAACACGTTAAAAAAACAACTACACTATGTACTAAAAACATTAAATTTGTACTTAAAAAATACTTTATAACTCTTTTGTAAAGTTCAATACAGACTGTATGTCTATTTTTAAATAAAAAATATGATGGTTTTCCGTGGTAAAGGGTCGTTTTAGAAATACTTAAATAAATAATGCAACTGATTTAGCTAACTGTTGTTCTCAATTTAACTGTGTACCTGTTGTTTTCTAAATATGTATAATGTAATAAAATCCATACAATTTAAAATCCATTGTAAACTAGACCTAACTATGCTCCATCTAGACAAACCCTCGAGGTTTTTAGATGGCAAGCACTTCAGATATGTAAATCTTTTTCTATTCAAATATTAAAAAAAAAAGGTGCTCTTCCTCTATATCTTGTACGACCAGAGTGGATAAGATCTATATAAACAATTGACAATTCCCGCACATCAACAGCTAATGCGGAGGACGGTTGCCTTACCCGGGCGCCACACATTTGTCCAAACATTTGGTCAAACATTTGTTCAAACATTTGAAGCTAAGTCTGGCGCCGGCCTACATATGCAAAGTCCAGCGCCACACATTTGTTCAAACATTTGTTCAAACATTTGAAGCTAAGTCTGGCGCCGGCCTTAGAAGAGCCTACCATCCCTGGATAAGCGAGTTGTAAAAGGAGACTAATCCGAGTGACTCGCTTGGCGGTAAAACCCCTTCAGGTTAGCTGACCTTTCATATAAAATCCGCCGCCAAATATAACCGCTCTAGCGCTGAAGAGTTCCATCCAGCAACATTTTATGAAAAGCCAGTTCCATTCTAGGCCTTTCTGCTGATATCTTCGATCTAATCTTCACTTACGATCAGGTGAGATTGATATCAAACGCTGGTTTAGTCACTTCTAAAAAACGTGTTACAATCACTTACCGCGATGCCAAGTCATCGTTACCAAACTTCATCTTCTTCGTTGGGTACTTCGCCAAAAAGTTTTGCCCGAATGTATTGATAAAGAATCACACATGTTATGATTACAAATTCTATGGCCGTGCCTAATATGTTTGTGAAAACAACGGCAATTGCTCCTACTATAGGCATAATCACTAAATTTTTCATATTGATAGTAGGTACTTTTTATTGATGCTGAAAAAATATGAATAAGCTGAACGTAACATTTGCATTTTATGGAGGATGACTTTGTTTATGATAAATTATATTTCACAGCTTCTTTCTTTGCGATTGAGGTTTACTTTATGTAGTAGCGCCACCTACTGCTAGCCTTTGCACGGATTTTAGAGTCTATGATAAGGGTTTTTTTTTTTTTTTTTTAACAACTGTCACATTTTGCTCCCTATGTCAGCATCCAGTCTACAGAACTCATTCTGCGTTTCCGTGCTGTAGCCTGCGCACGTCGACTAAAATATATTAATTAGCTAGTTAAATTTTAAAAGTTTAAATGGTAAAAATTGTGCATCGAAGGAAGAGAAAATTCTCAAGAAAATAATTCGAGGAGGTTGAGTCATCAAATTACAAATTCCGAAGAACCCAACGGTGTTGGGACTTATTAGAAAAAATGTCGTTGACACAAAAACTACCCACATTGTATGTGCGTGTAGTCATCGAGGTTCGATGCATACAATTAATTCTCCTATTTAGTCCGTTACTCGATAATATTATCGTCGTTGGCGATTAATCTGATGTACGGTGGAGAATCTCTAATATAATTTTAATAAATATTAGAGAAAATGTCGTTGACACAAAAACTACCCACATTGTATGTGCGTGTAGTCATCGAGGTTCGATGCATACAATTAATTCTCCTATTTAGTCCGTTACTCGATAATATTATCGTCGTTGGCGATTAATCTGATGTACGGTGGAGAATCTCTAATATAATTTTAATAAATATTAGAGAAAATGTCGTTGACACAAAAACTACCCACATTGTATGTGCGTGTAGTCATCGAGGTTCGATGCATACAATTAATTCTCCTATTTAGTCCGTTACTCGATAATATCGTCGTTGGCGATTAATCTGATGTACGGTGGAGAATCTCTTATATAATTTTAATAAATATTAGAAAAAATGTCGTTGACACAAAACTACCCACATGGTATGTGCGTGTAGTCATCGAGTTTCGATGCATATAATTAATTCTTTTGATTAGTCAGTTGCCAGATAATATCGCCGTTGGCGATTAATCTGATTTGCGGTGGAGACGATCTTGCACGCCGAATCCAAGATTTGAAGTGCCCGAGCTACCTCCGTCATTATCAGCCTTTTTTTTTTTGATACGATTGATGTCCCGGAAGAGGTCTAAAAACCAGCAGTTGTCGGCTGAAGATCTAAAGAATCTAAAGATAAGCCTGTTGAGGACTATCTTGTACCCGCAATTTGCAAATATTTACTTGCTCCCTTTATTAAATTTAGAAGCAAAAGCAGCATTGGCTGAAACTCTTACCAAACGAGATTCTATACTTCAACAAAAAAAAAAAAAAAGGGCAAATTGGAATCGCCTTGGCAGCTTTATCGCAAGCGATGGTCATCATTTTCAATGAAACTTTGAAGCAAAAACTTTTAAAACTGCTGAGTTACGCTTGTCGCGATAGCCAGAATAGGGAAACTAAAACTCATCGTAACATAATAATGAGTTCCATAAACGTATGCCTGCGTGACACGCTGACCAATACAAGTTGCGATGATTATTTATTGGGAGGAGATGTTGCTGAAACGCTGCAAATTGCAAAAAACGACGACGTCATCTCCGCAGCCACAGCTGCCGGCTCGAGCTCCACAGCAGAGCTACACGTACCCGCCACGTGGGACCTACCACGAACGGTCGTGGAACACTAGCAACCAGCGGAAATAAACCACCAGGTGCAGTGCGATGGACATTTACGATATTTTCATCAAAAATGGGCTTAGATAACGAGTGATCCATTAATATTATCGTGAATAGCTGGTTACTAAAGACCTTTTAAATATCTGCCCGCTAAACAAAGTACCTCTTGTGTTTACCCAAGGTCAATACATGGCCATAAAGATTATATTTTAGCGTTGGATAAACTATTAAAAATAAATGCTATATTCGTATGTTCTCATGAGCCAGGTAAATTTTATCACAATTTTTTTCTTGTGCTCAAGCTATACGGTGAAAATCGCTTCATACATAATTTAAACTCTTTGAATTAATTTACTACAAAACACTTCAAAATAGAAGATTACAGAACCGCTGATAAGTTAACAAAACAATGCTGCATGGCCTCAATAGATGCAAAAGATAGTTATTTTTTCATCAATGTTGATAAGTCTTTCCGAAAGTACCTTCGATTTGAATATAACAACGTTTTATATGAATTCAAATATTAAACGTTTGACTTATGCACCGCTCTTTATATAAGTATTTACTAAAATATTAAAACCAGTCATGGAATTTTTACGTCGGGATAATTTTTTCATCCATAATATATCTAGATAATATATTTTACATTGGCAAAGATTGTGATGATTGTAATGAGAATGTTTGGATTACAAAACATATTTTAATAAATTTAGGTTTCATAATGCATACGAAAAAAGGTTGCTTTGTTCCTAGAACACAATGTAAATTCCTTGGGTTTATTTTTGATTCAGAGAAAATTATTTTAAAACTACCCACAAAAAAAAAAAAAAAAAGTTCTTAAAATAGAAAAAATAATACACAAAGTTATTCGAGCAATTTAAAATATTGTCACCAAATAAAAATCCTACTTATGATCAGGTAGTGAATTTACCCAGATATAATAAAGATGATTTTACTTGGTGGTTAAATTATCTAGAAGAGGGCTTTTCTCCTCTTAGAACAGGCCAATACACTAAAACTATCTATCCTGACGCATCATATACTGGCTAGGGCGGGTTTTGTGATGGAAAAGAGGCAGCGGGTCATTGGAAGGAAAGCGAGTCGTCGCTACACATTAATACTCTGGAATTAAAAGCAGTTTTTTCGGACTTAAAACATTCGCATAATTATGGTACTTACGATTGTGATATATTGTTAAGAATAGATATTACCATTACCTGTATAAATAGAATGGGTAGTGTTCAGTTTTCACATATGGATCATATTACCCGAGACCAATGGAAATAGCGTGAAATGCGTAAGATCAATATCTTTACATCTTATATTACTTCAAAAGATAATATAGAAGCTGAGAGTTTGTCACGAAAACAGTTTAATGACACTGAATGGGATCTAAGTGACTATACCTTTAATAATATAACAAATAGGTTTGGAATACTATCGGTTGATCTTTTTGCAAACCGATGCAACTTATAATGTCCTATTTATGTAACCTGGAAAAGTGACCCAGATGCAAAAACTCTTCAGAAAATTGTTAGTGAAAAGTCTGTGGGTATTGTGGTAGTACCATACTGGCCCACGCAACTATGGTTGCCATTGTTTAAAAGGTTGTGTTGTGATTGTATTTACTAAATACTAATTCGCTGAAATCTCCTTTCAGATCTGCGCACAACCTTCATTAAACGTTAACCTTGGTTGCCGCGAAATTGTTCAGCAAGCGTTAGTAAAAAGATCACTGTCTTCAAAGTCCGTTGAAATTATGTTGGCATCTTTGTTGGATAATTCTTACCGAGACAGTGTGAAGGAGGTATCAAGGCGTGGATTGAATATTGCAAAAATAATATTTTTAGTTTTACTCAAACTTCTAAACCAATAATTGTTCATTTTCTAACTGAAATTTTCGAAAAAGGTGCTAAGTACGGTACTATTAATAGCTATAGATCTGCATTATCATTAATATAAAACATAAATTCCCAATATGACAGGTTAAAAAGTTTCATGAAAGGAGTCGTTATGTGAAGACCAACCACATCAAGTATGATCTTACCTGGGATCCAGCAGTTGTATTGAGCTACTTACCTACAAAATTTCCTAATGAAGACCTTGACTTAAAGACTCTTTTCCAAGAAAACTGTTACACTAATAGCTCTTGTAACGGAACATCGTGTTCAAATTTTATCCGTGACAAAGATTAAAAATATTTTAATAACTAAAAAAGTACTTATAAAAGGGTTTATAAAAAAAAAAAAACAGACCTTGGTAAAGTTTCCGTTTTTTAATATTCGTCCAGAAATTTGTCCAGCAAAAACCTTACAGATGTAGGTATAAAATAAATAAATAAAACGAAAATTTAAGGAAACCTGATAATTTGTTTATTAGTTTTAAGAAACATATAGGTTTCCAAACTTTAAGTCACTGGGTTAAAAACACTTTAACTCTCAGTGGTATTGATGAAAATATTTTTAGTGCACGTAGTACATGACATGCTGCTACATAAAGAGCTATTTATTTAGGAGTTTCTATTGACCTATCAAAAAGACTGCAGGATGGTCGGATTCTTCCTCAGTCCTTGCTAGAAATTATAACAAACTTTGTAACGAAAAATAATTTGCCTAATCATTGTTGAATTGTTTTCAATAAGTATGTTTATTTACTATTGAAGAGTTTTACCTTACTACTCTGCCAATTCATTTCACTATAACTAATCTTTAAACATCATACATAAAGTAAACCTCAATCGCAAAGAAAGAAGCTGTGAAATATAATTGAGGATCAAACGAACTTCTAAAGTGAAGTTCGATCCTAATTATGTGAACAGCTTCTTTCGAAGCGATTTAATATAAACCCACCCGTTATTATGCTTTGAAATGAGCATAATATGAATATGTTTCAACATGGAGTAATTTCAATTTATATTTGTATTTTACCCAACCCCAATATAGTGAAATGAACAAACAGGAATAAGACAGATTGACTTTAAACAAAATGAGTTCTGTAGACTGGATGCTGACATAGGGAGCAAAATGTGACAGTTGTTAAAAAAAAAAAAAAAACCCTTATCATAGACTCTAAAATCCGTGCAAAGGCTAGCAGTAGGTGGCGCTACTACATAAAGTAAACCTCAATCGCTTCGAAAGAAGCTGTTCACATAATTAGGATCGAACTTCACTTTAGAAGTTCGTTTGATCCTCAATTATTTCAATATAACACATCGATATATTGATGATAATATTTAAATTTAGATTCAAGCAATTGCACACAATTAATACTGCTAAAATGCAAAGTAAGTTTAAAAAAAAGAACTCCAACATATAAAAACTATTTTGATATGAACAGAATGGAAAATAAATTAGGAATCTTTTACTTTGTTTCGAATTATTAAGTAAAACATTTTTGAAATATGTTTTTCTTCGCTCAATAGTTTAGTTGAACTATATTAGAAGTGACATGATCTTCTTAATCAATCAAAATCATGCCAGGAAGATTTCTGAACCAATTAGCAGAGGTTTTGGAATATAAGTACGTCTGTTATAAAAAGAACAGGATAATTATCTACTTAGGTAAATTTTTACATTCCTGTGTTTGATTTCGTTTTTTTTTAATTAATTTTTTAAATTTCGTCTTATAGTGTGTTATTTTATTCAAGTAACTGTAACAGAAAAATGCATGAGTATTTTTTTAATGACGAATCTAAATATTCGTAAATTAAGAATAAACTGAGATGAATATGAGTACCTATAAATGATATAGTTATTGAAGATTATTCGACCTATATGTGCAATAGTTTGGACAGGTGTTCCATCAAACTTACCTCTAGTCGGTAGCTTTGCTTGTAATTCCAAGTTTGTGAACGTCGGTGAAGTCAAACTTAGTAGTTCAGTGTGATAGATTGGTTAGTAAGCACTAAATGCACATTACATCTTGGCAACAAATCTTTGAATACAATGAATTATTATTTGACATTTCGAAATAAGCAACCCTTTCTTGTTTTATCAAATTGTGAATCTGAAAAGATAGTAAAACTTTTTTACCATGATAATTAACGTAATAATCTTGAAGGACTGGTTCTGGCTTGGCGCCATCTGCACCGCCAAACAGTAGATATTTAAAAGGCCTGAATCTCGTTAATGAAAAAGATAATATAATCAGTTACGTAACAGAATCAAGAAAATGTCTTTTATCTGGGAGAGTCTCCAACCCATATACTGTTATCGTCAAGACTTAAGATGGTTAGGAAATTTTGCAAAACTCTGTAACTAAACGTTTCCTTGTGAAACCTTTTATACTGATTCGGTAAGGAATCAGTCGGTTCTTTTGTTAAATTTCAAGAGCGCTGCAAAATTACCTTCACTATGAGAGTATTGTGGCTTTGCAGAATTCGAAATAAGCTTTCTGTTACCAACAACTGGCGCAGTAGTTTTATTTTCTAATATTTTACAGTCTGATACTTTTACATTAAAAAAAAACTCAAATTTCATAAATTCTGTTCCAGCGTTGCATACCGATATTCTAAATGTTTTTTGGAACATTTTCCGTCTAGTACGTTGAATATCTACATAAGGCTCAAGGATTAATAAATTAATGCACATTTCTTTAAATTGTTTATTTTATTTATTTATTTATTTATTTATCATTCACAAAATCCACAGACCTTAGAACTAACTTAAAAAAAAAAACATATCTTGTGTAACTTATGTCTAATCACGGATTTACATTTTATAATTTTTACATTAAGAGAGCTGAACTTTAATAGGATTAACTTGAACTAAATAAAACTTGAATATAAACTATTAATTATAAATTTTACCTATAAACGAGAATGCTGTATAATCACAATTACGTTTAATGCTTATATTAAAGTTAAAAAGAGTTTAAAAAGAGCATATATAATTATTAGAGTTAAAAGATTATAATTACAGAAATTAGGAGTTGAAAACAAAAATTTTAAAACAAAAATTATATTTGTCTATATGTGAAAGGTTGTGTGTGTGTGTGTAAGTGTAGATGTGTGGGTGTAAGTGCGTTATTGTGGTGTGACTTTATTAAAAATGTTCAAGTTCTGTACGTAGTTTGTAGTTTAGTTAATTGCTATGACTATTATTCTTCTGATAAAATTGAATCTATAATTTGCTTCCTGAATTCAGTTTTGCTGCGACAAAAAACATCAATTGAGCCAGAGTATTTATTGTAGGTTTTTTGTGTTCTATATATGATTGAATTTTGATAGAAGTTAGTACGTGCATGCGGGAGGTTGAACAAAGCTGTGTGTCTTGTACGACGCGAAGGGACCCGAAGCCTTAAACTTTGTTCTGTCAGATCTGAGCAGTCCATTGTACCATGAACACCAGCGTGTAGAAATAGCAAATCAGTCACAATTCTTCTATCTTTAAGGGATAGCATTTTATGAGTTCGACAGGACTCAACATAATCCGTTATCATAAACTGGCATCTATAATTTAAATTTTTTAGGAATTTTATTTGAATTTTCTCAACACTTTCAATGCACACTAAATACTGAGGGTTCCAAATACTGCTACAATATTCAAGTACGCTTCTTACATAGGCATAGAATAATATTTTTAAGCAATCGGTGTCATTAAATGGTTTACTAACGCGGAGTATGAAGCCCAAGTTCTTATATGCTTTACTGACTGTATGTGTGATGTGTTCATTAAAAGTTAACTTGTCATCTAGAATTACTCCCAAGTCTCTGACCTGGTGCACTTTTTTAATAATGATGTCAGAGATTTTATATATGTAGTCAATATGTTTTTTCTTTCTTGTGAAAGTCATTACCATACATTTGCTAATATTAATATCTATTTTGTTTTCTTGGTAATATTTGTTTAACCTTTCAAGATCTTTTTGAAGATTAATGCAATCTGTAATTGAGTTAATTTTATTATAAATTTTAGTGTCATCAGCGTACATTAAAAAGTTTGAAAAACGGAAACATTGTGGTATGTCATACAAGTAAGCTGCATATAAAAGTGGTGAGAGCGTGGACCCTTGGGGCACCCCAGAAGGAACGTTTATGTAGTTGGAACGGTTTCCACCCACTACAACAGCTTGGCAACGATTTCGGAGATAAGACTCCAGCCATCGCAATAGGTTGCCGCATATACCTAGTTCCTGCAGTTTGCGCATTAAGATGTTGTGGTCCACACGATCAAAGGCTTTTTCAAAGTCTGTGTAAATAACATCGATCTGTGAACCACCATCCATGCCGTGGAGTATGTCGTTGGTAAATACGGCAAGATTTGTAGCAGTAGACCTACCCTTAATAAAGCCATGTTGGTTAGGTGGAATACTCCGATGAAGAAATGCGTATAGGTGATGATGCACTGTAATCTCCATAAATTTACATAAGGTGTTTAACTTAGAGATGGGGCGGTAGTTCTCGATATCAGATTTTAAACCCTTTTTGTAGATTGGAGTTACATGAGCTGTTTTCCATATTTTTGGAACAAAACCCTCACGAAGGCAGCGATTAAATAACATAGTGATAGGTATTGTGAGAGATTCAGCACATCTAATATAAAATATTGGTGGAATTTTGTCACTACCGGCACCCTTGTGTGGGTCAGCTGATTTGAGTAACTTAAAAATAAAATCAGCTTCCACTGTGATTAAATTCAAAGTATCTAAATTTATCCCTTCAAGTAATTCATCTGTGGCGTGAGGACTGGATGAGGGAGGGCCAAAATTGTTCTTAAAATAATCGCTAAATGAAGAACAGATTTCTTTTGGGTCGGAAATTGACTCTCCTTTATAAGTCATAACGTTAGGAAAGCCAGATTGGTTCTTTCTTCTAGACTTAACATATGACCACAGTAACTTTGGGCATGATTTAATATTTTGCTGAGAAAGTTTTATATAAGTGTCATAACAAGTATTTTGAAGTTTTTTGACTTGAGCCCTTAAATATGAAAATGTTTGATACTCTAGTTTGTTTCCATATTTTTTCCAGTTGGAGTGAGCTTTGGATTTTTCTTTTATTAATTTTATTAGTTCGCGACTGTACCAAATTGGATAGACATAATTATTTGATTTGGTAACCTGGGGTACATACATATTGATCGCTGTATTTAATTTTGTATAAAAATTATCCACAGCGGTTTCAATGCTACAGGAGATTAACAGATCGTTCCAGGGTAGATTCACCAAATAATTATTAATTTCTATGTAATTAGCCTTGTAAAAGAGAAGTTTAGTTTGTGGTGTCTGTTTTAAAGGAGGTATTAATAAGTCTATTGCATTAATAGATATTGTAGGATGATAGGTATCTTCTTTAACCAGTGCTACTTTTGACCTTTGTAAACCTATAGAAAAGTTAGCGAAGACCAAATCCAAAGTATTTTGATGCGAGTTAATGACGGTGTTGTATTGTTTAAAATCCACGTAACAAGTTTGGTTGATTAATTGGGTAGCACTGTTTTGTATGTCGATCGACCCTTTCTTTAAGATTATAGGGCGACCTGACGTCCATTGGATGCACGGCAGATTAAAATCACCGGTTAAAATAATTTTATCGTTCGGATTTTCGTCCGTAATAATCGTTAATAATTCATTTAGTTTCTGTATGCGTTTAGGTATAAATTTATCCGGTGGCAGGTAAACAACTCCGATATGCAAGTCATAGGGAGGCGAGCGGGGCGCGCGAGGAGCGGGCGAGGGGGCGGCGAGCGCCTGACGCGGCACAGTCACCCAGACACACTCGAGGTCGTCGCGTTGCCAGTCGGGACGCGCGCGCGCACTCAATTGCGCTGCACTTAGTATCATTACGCCGCCGCCGCGCACCCCGCCGCCACCGCCGCAACCACCGCTCAGACCCGCGCCTCCCCGGTCCCGCCGAAAAACATCATACCTATTGCTGCTGAGCTCGGAATCCAGGATACCGTCGTGAAGCCACGTCTCCGTACAAAGAATAACCTCCGCATCACAAATCAATGTGCTATTGTAAAAATCTAATGTTTTTGTACGAAGCCCGCGCACGTTCTGGTATATAAGTTTCAGTCCTGTAACCACTGTGGATGTATATAACAATAGCCCTTGTTGGAATGGATCTTGTACGAAGATGGTGAAATTAATGAACTCAGTGAAATAGCATTATCGAGTGAAAAATTAAGGATAATAAAGAAGCATTGCTGAACTGTATGTGAATATAAGTGAAAACAATTAACTCTGTACTTTATTTTGGTGATTGTGATCATAAAGCCTATATACAAAGTATGTGTATTGTGTAGTAAATATAATGGGAGATGTGAAGAGTAGTTAATTTGTAATTGTGATTTGTGTGCAATATAATGATTTCTCATTATGTGTATGATGTGTGATATTCGATGTAATCGTGTTAGACAAACATAATTTACTAGTATACTTACAAATAAATTGCTTATGATGATATTAAAAGATGTAATGAGTAACATTTGTATCATTTTAATTGTTCTAAATCCCTTAAACTTAATATTGGGATGGGAGGCGAGGAGTCTGTTCTTCTCATATAAATTCGACAGTTTTTTGTCCATACGTATTTAAAGTTATCCGCTGCAGCCTTTAATTTACATGACTTAAGTAATTGCTTATTGAGTTTGGTTAGATGTTCGTTAATGTATAACTTTTTCACTTCGCCTCCCATCCCGAGATCCTTAGTGGTGATGTGTCGCTTCCGTGCTGCCGCGATGATGCTATCCTTGGTAGCGCGCAGCCTGAGGCGGGCTACGATGGCGCGGCTGGTGCTGGCGCTGGCTCGCTCGCTGCTGCTGGTCTGTCCCTGGCGGCGGCGCGGCTGTACTCGATGCGCGAACTCAATTTGGGTAGGTTCAACTGTGACTCCTATTTGAGCAGCAAGCTTAACCACAATATCTGTTGTTGATTCGTTTACATGCTCAGGTATACCAACTATCTCGATGTTTTGAGCGCGGGACCATTGTTCGTTGCGGGCTTGTGTGTCCTCTAGTCCTTTTGTTCGTGTTTTTAAAGCGTTAACCTCTTCGCGTAGCATTTTATTTTCTTCGGTAAGTTGTGCCATAACTGCTTTTGCCTCCGAGTAATATTTAAAGATATCATCACATTGCCCACTAAGGTATTTCAATGAAGTTTCGAGACCCGTGATACGATCGCCAAGCGTACGGAATTGGATGTCCATTGCCTCCTTAAGTACCTTGACCATATTTTTGTTGGTGTCAGCGGAACCTGGGCACGGTTCTAGTTCTTCCCGAGGGGTTGTAAGGGTCTGGGTGCCTCGTCTTATGGTGACGTTACTGGGATCAGTTTCGAGTGCTGGTAAACTTGCCTTTACTGGTGTGTCCGAGTTATCCCCTTGTCTAGGCTGCTTGCTGGTGCACAACGGGCACAACCATTCTTGTGTCCTCCTGTAGGTTTCCGGCAGTAAATTAACACACGCGAGATGATAAATTCTGGCGCACGACTCACGCGAACAAACCGCTTTTTCGGTAGCTTTAACCGACTTTTTGCAACCACTACATGAAACCATTTTGATTTATTCTAGGTATTTGTTATTTAACACAGGATATTAACCTTGATTTACAGTAGTTTTTTGTATTTGAACTATAAAAAAGATCACTTTCAAAGTAAATATGGTATAAGAAATCAATATGTACGTTCGCTCTCGACGACGGTTGACCGTTATGTAAAAGTAAGTATTGTTGTTTTGACCATTTTCCACAGTGTTTTGATTATTGAATTTATTATGTAGGTATTCTAATTTCCCTTAAATCTGCAATGCAACTTAGAGACAAATGTATCTACCGGTAATAAGCAGATCTTTGAAATTTGAGAGAAATTTGATATGTTTTAAAAAAAACTGTAAACTCTTCCAAACTTCGTTTAATTTTATATACTTACCTACTAACTATAATTTGAAAAATTATATCATTCTGCTTATTTATTTGATAACATATCATAATATTTATTAACCTTATTCTATAATTGTGTTTTAACATAGGTACTTACCAAACTATGTTAGTTGGTGTATTTTAAGAACATCCTTATTGCTGTTGATATTTAATAATTATGATTACATATTATATGTGATTACAATCCTTTACAATTTATTTCCAATCATTTTGCGTGCTATGTTTTTCATTTCCTCAGATTAAACCAATGAGGTAAACTGAAACCGGAAAATTTCTGTTTGTTATTTATTATTTTTTACTTCAAATAGCCTCATTAGACAGGATCACTGTCAGTTGGTTTTTTTGTTTTATATTCAATTTGTCAAAGTTTATTATAAATTCATTCAGGCTCTTGAATTGTTATAAAAAATACCTATAATGCGACATCTGTTGAAAAACGGAACGTCCCTTAAAAAAATCCTCATATATATTAGTACCTGAGAGGGTGACTGGTGGGTGAGTCATTTTCGAAATTCCAGTCGTGTTATTTTGATAGTTTGACATGAAGAGAAAAAAAAATTGTTTACTGAGTAAACTTAACCTAGAGTTAAAGAATTCATTACGCAACGCATGGTCACATAAGCGTAACGCAATAGATACTTAGCGGGTGGTGGTGTGCGTGTGGCGGGAACACTGCTGTGTGCTTGTTGACTGAGGCAGCCAGTCGGGAAAAGTATAGTACATAAGTATAGTCTCTTTATTTATTCGTAGGGATTTCTGGTAAAAATTAAATATCTACTTTTATTACATAATAAGATCAAAATCGAGTGCTCCTTTAGTATCTAAAATTTGCCACCAGTCACAATGTACATATAACAAGCTCTATCTTACTTAACATAATCATACCATGTTTTTCCTGCGTTATTATGATTGTTTTCGTATAACTGAAGTTAGAGAAAAATTATGTTCATTTTTATTACTGATATCGTATAATATTTTCTATGGTCATACCAAAGGTACTTTAGTATTTCTTTTCGTTTTCATGCTTGTAACTTGCCTTGTAACAGATTAAAAAATATTAAATAAAACACTTTTTAACCGGATTTATCGCGTATATTTACATTTTAAATTTTGACTCGACGTTTCGGTGTCTTTGCTGAACCCGTGGACAGTCGCTCGTGACCACCGGGTCTGCAAAGACACCGAAACGTCGAGTCAAAAGAAGAATGCGGGATGGTGTATCGCCTGTTTAAGTCAACGTTTTGGCACCAAACTTACACTATTGAATAAGAAGATTCTTATCTTCATTTTTCAGCAATTAGATCATTTTTATAAGTCCGGAGAAAAGAAAAATCGCAATTTCAATAGTCTTTGTTTTTCATACACAAATTCAATAACGAAACGTAAATGTAGACAATAAACTAAACGAAAACTTTTATTGTGTCAAATCTGACAACTCAAATGTCATACTACGTCACCCACCTTCATCTTCATTCAATCAAAATCAATCAATAGCGTTTTGGAGTTCGTCTGTGTAAAAGCTTTTCGTACGTGTTTTTATAAACTTCGTCGAAGCATTTTACAGTAGTACAGCCATTTTACAGTAGTACAATTTAGTTTCATTTCAACAAAAACAGTAACAGCCATTTTAGTAATATACATATACTATTGTGACATCTAGATATGACATTGACAAACGATTTTTATCACAAGCTTACGTTCACGTTCAAAAGTTGTGTTCAGGATTTCTAACAATACGATGCCAATATTTAAAATGCGAATAACTTTTAAATCCCAACTTCTAAAAATCTGAAAACTTTTGTCATGATTAACCATATATAGTATTTATAAAATATATATGTTTGACATAAAATTGTGTAGTTCCAGAAAGCGATACAGAATTCTCATACACGCCTGCCATACTTCTTTAAAATGTAAATATACGCGATAAATCCGGTTAAAAAGTGTTTTATTTAATATGTAGTATGAATCGCGAAAACTTAAGACAATATTATTAGATAAAAAAATACTTTTTGGCCACTTAAATGCAGATAATTAGTACTGGCAACTTTCAATTTAATTATCTGACGTTTGGTTTCGAATTCCAAATTCCAAACAAATTGTTTTAAAAAAAAATTAATGCGCTTTTCATTTGTCTTTTCTTTGATGTCGCTATGTTTGCAATTATGGAAACAAATATTGGGTGACATACAAGTATATAAAGCTCCATGTATTTTAATAAGATTTAACATTTTGCAAAAATATTTGATAATATATACATAATATAAAATAATTAGTCAATGACGTAGTGTCGACGTTATAATTAAGTGTTAATATTACGTACCTAACTAAAAATATTCGCACCTTTAACATGAGGTTCGACCGCAGCTGTATTGCCGCACAAAAATGCAAGGGGCGTTGTTTAACGCAACACTTTTGTTCTGAAAATTTTGATCTAAAGATTGGGCACCTGTGGACGCCAATCTTAGGTAAGTCATGACTTTTTTACAATTATAAATTTACATCGGAGGGAACGGCTGCCGTCTGTGTAAGTGAGTTAAGTGTATTTTTATATTCTGTAAGTATATTTTGCTTTTTTATGGATATAAACCAGCGGCAGTTTCGAAGGTATAACCTGGTTCATTAAAGAAAACACATAATAGTATAAGAGCTTTAAAATAATATTTTTAATAAAAATTAGTAGTGACAGGAAGGCGAGACTAGCTAACGTAATATAAAATATTAAACTTTTATTTTTTATTTTGTGATGTTTTTGCTTATATAATGCTCACTTACATACGTAGATAGCCCTAAAAGTTGTGCGTGTCTTAAAAAACAAACAATATTTTATAACCAAAAACTTATGAATATTGGTTTTTTAAATTACTCTCCTTTACATTTCAAACAATTTTTTATGCAATCGCTCCATTTTTTAAAACAGGAGGACTACAGAACTTAATGCATGTTTTCTACCTGCTGATGCACTGCCGCTTCGGATTTGGTAAAAGTGAAACCTCTCATCAAATCTTTGATTTTGGGGAAAATACAGAAATCACAGAGTGCTAGGTCGGGGCTTTGTGAAGGATGGGCGACGAGTTCTACTTTTTCGGAAGCTAAAAATGCTAAAAATGCCGGCTACTAATCCTGCAGCCGGATCTTAGACTATAAGGTCGATTCTTCTAAAAATAGCACTGTTTTCGATGAATACATTAAGTATGGCAAATTTTTCTCAACTACGGATCTGATGAGAATCGAAAACAGTGCTATTTTTAGAAGAATCGACCTTATAGTCTAAGATCCGGCTGCAGGATTAGTGCGTTCATCTGTTTTTTGCAGAAAACCGAATTTTTATGTATTTTTATAATTAGGAGAATATATATTTATCAGGTTGCCTATCAAAATTTGGCCGCCAGTATTTTTAATTTAATTATTTTTAATTGATTTTTGGTAAAAAATTTCGTTCACTTGTTTTTGAAATAAAATAACGTCTACATCACGGCAATTTATATGAAGATTAAAAAAAATCACGGTTGCCGTTGCGCACTTGGCCGCACCTCTTCGCAGCCATGTGTAAACAGGTATGATTTCGATACATTTATACGTTCATAACGTTTATTCATTAATTATATATCAAATTAAAGCAATTTTTTTCTATTTATTATAATATATGGTTGCCTAATCAATATTAATTCAAAATTAAATATATTAAATGAATATTATAATTTTTTTGTGATTTTTAAATTTGTAATTTTGAAAAGGAAGACATATTTTTTGGAGTATTTATTAAGTCGTCTCTATTACTCCTCGGTGGTTGAGAACACGTGGAGAACACTAACATTCGACGCATGCGCAATACCTTAAAAGCGTCGCACAGCTCGCAAGATTGCCATTAGCCTATGATGGATGACACCACAGGCATACATCAATTTGTATTGAAACCAAGCGTGCCGACTTTTCAACACCTTTTGTGACATTACAGCTGATATTTACTGCTGTGACGACCGGCTGGTGTAGCGGTAACATACATTGCCTTCTATGCCAGAGGTCCTGGGTTCGAATCCCGGCGGCGGCGGATATTTGTGTGATGAACACAGATATTAGTCGTCAAGTCATGGATGTTTATATGTTTATTTAAGTTTATTCTAATAAAAAATATGTATTTATTCAATATGTATGTTCATATATTTCTTAAGTATATCAGTTATCTAGTATCCATAACACAAGTTCTTTAAGAAACTTAATTTGGGCTAGATAATGTTGTGTGAGTGTCGGAAATATTTATTTATTCATTATTATTATTATTTATTACAGCTGGCAATCGCTATCCTCGTCTGACAAATGATGTTACGCGCTAACTCTCTTTCACTCTACCTTAAATATTTGTTATTTTTAAAAGCCAGCAACCCTTATTTGCGAGTAGTTTTAATTAGGCAACCATATATTATAATAAATAGAAAAAGAAATGCTTTAATTTGATATATAATTAATGAATAAACGTTATGAACGTATAAATGTATCGAAATCATACCTGTTTACACATGGCTGCGAAGAGGTGCGGCCAAGTGCGCAACGGCAACCGTGATTTTTTTTAATCTTCATATAAATTGCCGTGATGTAGACGTTATTTTATTTGAAAAACAAGTGAACGAAATTTTTTTCCAAAAATCTATTAAAAATAATTTAATTAAAAATACTGGCGGCCAAATTCTGATAGGCAACCTGATAAATATATATTCTCCTAATTATAAAAATACATAAAAATTCGGTTTTCTGCAAAAAACAGATGAACGCACTAATCCTGCAGCCGGATCTGGTACTATTATGTCCGTTTCTGTGCACCTGACAAAGTAAATAACAAAATTTCAGGTGAATCCTTCACCGGTATCATTATTATCAATTAAGGGTTTCTCAACATTTCTTCATCCCAAGAGTCCTCGCTTTCATTATGGTCAGATGACTACTCGATAATATCTATTTCAGAATCACTGCTTTCTGGTGCTAAATTCATATAAAAATTTTCTATTTCTTGTTCTCTGTTTACATTTCTTTTTTTCTTTATATAATTTTCTTTTTTTTTCGTGTATGTAACCATCTTTTTTCTATCTTCAAATGTATCTGCGGTGGCTTGTTAATGGCTTACTCGACATTATATGTTAAACCTAGTTTTTAAGTAAAAGCTGTTGGCCATCCAAATAAAATAAAATAAAATTTCTTGTCCAGTACTTGGCGCGAAATTTAAAGCACACTATTGATATTTTTTGATTTGAATACATACATACATACATAACTTCACGCCTGTATCCCTTATGGGGTAGGCAGAACATCAGAGGCCATCAAATCATCTGATGTCACGTTTGACAAATTTCGAGGTATTATAATGATGGAGAGAGACTATTGCAGTGACAGGGAGTCAGCCTATCGCCCGCAAAAACGCCAATAAAACCTCTGTCCCTTATCTTTGATTTGAATGTCAACCTAAAATATCATAATTATATATAATATTCTATACTTAGAGCTATTTTCAGTTTTAGTAAAAATAATTACGTAATAGTCATTCATTTATTTAGCGTTAATCAAACGAAAATAAAAATAAATAAAATATAGTTCTTTTATAATAACTATTAATAATATTTTTTAAATGGATTAACCAATCATCAGAGCAATAAAATAGCAGTACTTATAAAATTAAAGATTGTATGCCATAATTCGATGTGTAACCACAATTCCATGCGACGCGACGATGCAAAACAACGTTTTTACAAACTCACACTGTTTAAAACGCTTATTTAACACTAGACGTGTTATTGTGAGTCAACCATAAAATATAGACATATACTGTTGTGGGATATTTTTTATATAATTTTATAAAGAATTTTTCTGTCATACATGACTTCTATGTAGCTTTAACAATTAAGGCTGCACACGCGACGGAAGCTTAAAAAATTAAGTAATTTCTCCCGTTTTCCCAATATTTTCCTTCACTGCTCTGCTCCTATTGATTGTAGCGTGATAATAAGTATACTATAACCTGCCCAGGAGTACGAAGAATAATTTTACCAAGTTTCGTTAAAATCCGTCGTGTAGTTTTTGTTTCTATAAGGAATATACAGACAGACAGACAGAAATTTTACTGATTGCATTTTTGGCAACAGTATCGATCACTTATCACCTCCTGATAGTTATTTTGAAAATATACTTCATGTACAGAATTGACCTCCCTACAGATTTATTATAATAAGTATAAAGATATATAGACATAGAAGATAAATATCAAAAATACCGACAACGACCATATCCAATAAAATAATTATTAATAAAAAAATATATAAAGAGTAATGTTCACGGTCCATATGATAGGACCTGTCAAACTACTTTTTAGGTACGTGAATGTATAAAGATGATTTTGCCATTGAAATTCTGCCTGTTTATATCTAAATTATTGGTGCGGACTTGATTTCATTTCTCAGAAACGATATCGGGATTTTCATTTCAGGTCGATGATACGTGTAGTCTATTGAGTAAGTTGAGAGGGTGAAATATTAAAATCCTTGCTGTGGTTTCTAATATAAGTAAATGCTTTGGAATTAATCGAAAATGACCTATTATTTTCACCATATATTGTTTTAATACATTTCATGAGTTGTCAAAATTCTGACAGGTCAGCTATGAACATTACTGTATATTTACTTTTGGCAATAAAGAGTATATTATTATTATTATTACTCTATATTTAAATATATAATATAACAATTTATTTAACTGATTTTTTTTACTGATCGTACACGCGATAGTGAGTATAGACGGCACTAGTGTGCGAGCGAGAGAACATGATATGCGCCGCCATTTTCAATTCCTGTCTTTAATGAACCATGTTATAAGAACGTCTTTTTTATTTACGTTTTTGGAACTTTATTTCCTATCTTTATAAGCCTTAACCATTTTGTGTTATGAAAATTTCACTTCATAGTAAAGAATATCTTAGCACTCTTCGATCCAAGTCATAGTAAAAAAAGCTGGTTTCCTAAACTGGACTGGGAATCGAACACGTTCTGAACCCTCTCCTGATTTTATTATGTTATGACACAGAATAAATAATAGTAGTAGCGTAGTACTAGTGGTTATGATTTAAGACCCGCCTAATGTGCAAAAACGCCGAGCAAACTTGTGCCTTATGAGCTACTATTTCAAGCAGTAATTGGTATTGACTATTAATGGCATATTCTATACGGAGCAAGGGGCAACTGCGATGAAATGAGGTTTGATCTTTTATCTTTATTGCAATTTGAAAATATTAATAGTCATGAAAGTTCGTGGCCGTTGGTATCACAGGTGACAAGTCGACCATTGCGCTTTGGCGGCTGGTAGGTATTTTTGGGGCCGGGGGAGGAAATAGTTTTAAAGATTTGGACATTTATTTATTACAGTTTTGATTTTGTAGCTCTTGATTTTTCTTTAATTTTGTTTTAAAAATATTAATTGGATTTAAGAATAAAAGATATTTCCTTCAGTTATAATTACAAACAGTTTGGACTTGTACACACGGAAAGAAATTATGAAAGAACAAAGATCCTTCAAAAAAAAATATGAGTTTTGAAATAAATTATAAATAAGTCGAAATTATATACCTACACCAACCATTTTTAAGTTTAATATTAAAACCATATCATTATGCTTTTAATGGACTTAGGAAAAAGGGAATTTTATTTTTGGAACAGGTCTGAGTGAGGTTGAAAGGTCCTAATGGCGGAGCCCAGCACCAATTATTGCAATTTAATACTTGTGGTATAATTTTACCTCGCATTGAAGCGATCCCTTTATTTAATTATTTTTGTTCATGCTTATAGAAACGTTTTATAAACATGGCATACTGTTTACTTCTGCCTATTGGTATAGGAAGGGATTTATTTCTTGCATTTAACACAAACCAATGCCCAAGCACTTTATAAAAAATGAATTTGTTACCAAGCCAAAAACTTTATAGAATATCTCTATGATTGGATCTGACTCGATTGGAGTGGCACATGACTATTTCATATCAATACATATAATAAAACAGTAAAAAAAACGTGTCTGTACATTTAATATTTTTACAAAAAAACTTATCTAGGGTTATAAAGAAATGAAAAAAGAGTAAGAATCTGAAAAAAAAATTTTGTCTGTTTGTTTGTAAGTTTGTCTGTTTGCACACGCTAATCTCTGGAACCGACGGACGGATTTGAATGAAACTTTTTTTGATGTATAGCTGTGAAGCCGGGGCAACATATAGGGTATATTTTATTTCGGTTACTGGAACACCTGATGCAGAACCCTTAAGGGATCATCAAAACCATAAGAAATATAGATATGATGCCTTAACAAAAGTTGTCCAGGATGATGAGCAGATTCAGCAGACATAAAAAAATCTAGGATCTAAAAAAATTGTAATAGATTTTTAAAAGTTATGCCTAAAACTTACTAGAATATGGTGGAGATGTTGCATATATATTTTTTTATTTTGTTTACAGTAAATATTTAATTGTGAAAAAAATTGTCTTTGACACCACTTGATTTCAATCAAGATCCAAAGAGATATCGTAATAATTTTAAAATAACTCCGTAATAAAATAGGTAGGTATGTTCGATAAGACGCGGGCGGGCGAGCGAGTGATTCGCTGGCATGGCCAGCCGCTCACGCTGTTAATTGTTCGAAATACCTACCAAACTCTGGGTGCCTATGACCATATTCACCCAACTTTTATTATTTTACTTGGAAATAAGATTTCTCTGAATGAACCACCAAATTCGTGTAACGGTTGGGAGTCAGACTACCTACGAGTTTAATTTTATAACTTTCTATTCCAAAATATTAAAAATACTTACTAATTTTTTTTTCAAATCGGTGAATAAGCCCGAATTTGACCTCATTCTCACCTGATGGTAAATAAATGAGGTCGAATACCGAAGCCAAGCCAGTTCAATCATAAGCCCGTTTGCGCCTCTAGAACTGGCTCTTTATAAAATGTTTTCGGGACGCGTCACCGCTGCTGGCAGTAGTGATATTTGACGGCAAATTTCAGTCAGCCGAGACAGTCAGTTTACCACCAAGCGGGGCTCACTCGGATTTGTCAATTATTCAGAGGCGGTAGGGTTATTCTAGGGGTAAATTATAACTAAATTGTCGTAAAAATCAATGAATGCTGGGTTTCAATATTTTACATGAGTAAAAGCTACTACAAACGAATGGTAGGTAGTTATAACAATAGTAAGGTTAATTTGACAAAACGTTGAATATTGAAACGCTTACGTTGAATATTGAAACGCTTTATACGCTTCAATATTCAACGTGTATGATAGCTAAATCTACTGTTCGTAGACTAAACGAACATACATACATATAACTTCACGCCTTTATCCGTTATAAAACCTCTATCCAATAAAACCTCTATCCCTAAAATGACTTTTAAGGTATGCCCGGGAAGAGAAGCAACTGGTACATTCTATGATTTTCTGTTGCTCCCAGTCCAGCGTGGAAGCAACTAATGAACAGTGTTTTTGATATTGTAACGTGGCATTAGTAGATTAGATGTTAAAGCGTTCGGATAGCCAGAAGAAAAAAAAACTGAACTACACTAAAAATAAACATGGGAATAAGAATTCTAAGGAAATTCTCCCGGTAAAAGTATATTTTTTGTTTCTGTTTCGATTGTAGATCATACCCCAAGTATTCTTTTAAAAAAATATTCAATGTACAGTTTTGACTTTCCTACCATTTTATTATATGTATAGATTAAAGATAGTACTTAGGACCTTCAAGAAGAAAATAACCTACTCGAAATACTAATTCAATACAGACGAAGTCGCAGGCATCATCTATGTAATATACCTACCTACCTGTACTTTTCCACAAAACATCTAGGTGAAACTGCGGATCGCAGCTTTGTTGTAACAGTTCTTGATGTAACTCTGTCTGTTTATCTATCAGTAACGCTTTCACAGCTTAACTACTGAATCGATTTTGACGAAATTTTGAATAAGGTGAGTTTAAACTTCAAGGAGGATATAATTATAGTATTTATCCAACTCCAATAACCGGTATCCACGCGGACGAAGTCGCGGGTCACAGCTAGTTATTAATATCTGTATTATATATAATACCTATAATACAAACCATACCTAGCAGAAGCTCTATTGTATATTAGAGTCTGACTAACGAAAGTAGACAATGGGGGTTTATGCAAACTTTTTATATGGCAACTTATTCTGGTTTCACTGTTGTCAATCGAACGGTTGTTGGTTGTTTTGGGAATTGAGATTTTGGAATTTGAAAATGAATAAAAAAATTAAAAATTTGATAGTTTTATAACCAACTAACGACCCGCCCCGGCTTCGCACGGGTGCAATGCTGATACCCGCTCTTGCCGCACCGGGCGGCCGGCGCGGCCGGTACCGCCGCAAACGCTACGTCCCGCAATTTTTAATAATAATGCTGATAAAATATTCACTTTAATCATACGGTGTAAAGGGCCATATAGATCTATATTAAATGAACAATGTATTCAAGGTATTTAATGGTTAAGGATTAATGCTGTATTGGTTAAAATCGCTTCGAAAATTAGCCATTATTTGTCCTAAAAAGTAAATGACAAAAAAAGTTATTGTGGGTTATCCATAAGAAATTTGACGGCCACTATGGCGTTGGGGTAAACCTATCTGCCTCAGACGCCAGTGGTTGCGGGTTCGATCCCCGCACGGAAACAGAAAAAAAAATGTTCCGTGTCTGGGTGTTTATCTATTTATGTATTTATATTCTAGGTTCCCCCCTAGTTCGCTATATGGTATCCCATAACACAAGCTATGCTTACTTTGGGGCCATGTAGTTGGTGTGATTGTCTGGGGATTTTATTTTATTTTATTTTATTATAGACATATACCATCACGGACTTTTCTGTAGACCTTTTCAATGTGTACAATACTTAGTACATTATTTTGATAAAACTCGTAGGGTTCAGCCTGCGTTTGCAATGTAAGCGGAAAAAATGTAATTATTTACGACATCGCATTAGAAACCTCAAAAATAACAGTACTTCTCCACTGTTTAATGGATATTATTATACATATAAACCTTCCTCTTGAATCACTCTATCTATTAAAAAAAACCGCATCAAAATCCGTTGCGTAGTTTCAAAGATTTAAGCATACAAAGGGACATAGGGACAGAGACAGCGACTTTGTTTTATACTATGTAGTGATGTAGGAAACAGCGATACCAGTGACTGACGATTCATTCCATATGGAATTGCTCGATTCAGATTTTGATTACAATGAATAAAAATAATTATTGTATTTTACTGTTTTATTTTTAAGCCTGATTAGTACTAGTTGCCTATCATTTTAATTATATACCTACTTCTCATCAAAAAGTAGGACAGTACCAATATTGTTATTTTTTATGATAATTTTATTAAAAAAATTAATCAAGTATCATGTTTGTTTAATCCATATGTGTCGTACTATAGTCGGGGTTACCATGATGGGATTTTATTAGATTCGCCAGATTTTATCATTCTCTACTTTCATTAGCCAGGCTATAAGTATTATTTTTTTTGGACCTGCATCTGTTTAGGGGCTATAGGGTTGGTCAAAATGAAACATTTTCACTACGAAACCACCCCTCCACACCACCCCAGGCTTAGAGTCAGGATTGTATTCTTCTATGGCATAAAATAGGGGAATAGACCTGCCGTATGCACGGTATGCCAATCTTTAAATACTGATATTCCAAGGCATCTTGTGACTGCGTTAGAAGTAGCATTGGTTGGGCCTCACCCTCTTCGTCCACTTTGTAAATACGTGGTCTACTTTCGTCTCAGTGAATAGAACCATATAAGGTTTTTAAGTTTTTGCATGTAATAATGCTCAATCTAATATATAAAATTCTCGTGTCACAGTTTTCGTTGCCATACTCCTCCGAAACGGCTTGACCGATTTTGATGAAATTTTTTGTGCTTATCCGGTATCTACGAGAATCGGCCAACGTCTATTTTTTTTTATTTATATAGCAAAACAACGTTTGCCGGGTCAGCTAGTTATTTATAAATAAATGAAAAAAATATGCTAAATAAAAATCACCCGGGCTCGAACCTGAGAACACGCGAGTACTCTTCAACTGAGCTACCGGGCGCTGGCGATACGCCATCGAAATTATTTAGCAAATTCTTGTTTTTACATTATATTTCTAACGTAGCTCCATCTAATGGTATACCTTTGCAGCTAAAACCACCTGAGACTAATTTCCTTACAGAAATTGTAAATCTCTGTTAAAGTGAATTATGCAATGTTTAAAATTTTTAAGTTCTTGCATTTAATCAAATCAAATCAAATCAATTTATTGCGGAAAGTATGGTAATATTTGATGGTACACATTATAGTATGAGCGCATACTTTACTGTATTACAGCATGCAATATTGTTATCTTATGCATTTATTTACAATGTATTAGTATAGTATTACTAGGTATTACAATATGATTATTAAAAGAAAAAAATATATACATATAATTCTCATAACAATCCATGTCATAATTGTTTACATTTTATCTACCTATGTCAAATTTAAAGTTTAAAAAATCATTAATGTCATAAAAACATTCATTAATTAGCCATTGTCGTAAGACGTATTTAAATTTATTAAATGGCAGCGTTTTAATATCTTCAGGTAATTTATTAAAAATTCTTATGCACATTATTGGGCTATTTCTAAGACATATTTCAGTTTTTATATTCGGAAGACATAGTCTGTTAGGAAATCTAGTGCTAAAACACAATACATCTTTTTTTGTTACAAAAAATTCAGGATGCCTTTTCACAAATAATGCTGTTTCGTATATATACATACTTGGGACGGTTAGTAGTTTCATACTTACTTTTAAATAAAGGCTTACATGTTGTCCACGAATCAACATCAGCAATAGCACGAACACATTGCTTTTGAGATATGAAAGCTTTATTTATTTTGACCGAGTGGCCCCAAAGCAGAATACCATACCTTAAAATGGAGGCGACGTATCCATGATACGCTTTAAGGGCCGTTTCTTTATTTGTTATTTTATTTAATTTCCATAGTACGTATGCAAACCTGTTTATTTTAGCACAAACATTTTCTACGTGCAAGTTCCATGTACAGTGTAGGTCAAACAAAATGCCTAGGAAAGAACAGCTGTCTGTTTCCTTTATTGTTTCGTCATTATATTTTATTTCGAGTTCTTGTTTCTTAGCCCCTCTATTTAAAAATTGTATATATTTAGTTTTATTCATATTAACTGTCAAATTATTACACTGGAGCCAATTGATGATGTCAGAAATTGTGTTATTGATAATGTCATTAAAGTTTTTGTTTGAGTTGTCAGGAATTATAACGGAAATGTCATCTGCATATAATGTCATTTGATAGTTTGTAACCAGTGGTAAGTCATTAATATATAATAGGAACAGCAGGGGTCCTAGTAAGCTCCCCTGGGGCACGCCTGTCTTATAAGTTTTTGATTCTGAGCTCCAAATAGTCTCTAAAGAAGAAGCATCAGTACTCTTCATTTGAACAAACTGCTTTCTATTTTCTAAATAACTTTGTATCCAATTATATGTTGTACCCCGTATACCATAAGCTTCACATTTTCGTAGGAGTATGCTGTGAGAGACAAAGTCAAATGCCTTACTCATGTCAAAAAAGATCACTACAGCTTTTATTTTTTTATTAATAAATTTTATGACGTCACTAACAAGATTGAATGCGGCAAGTTCAGTTGACTTTCCTTTTTGAAAGCCATACTGGTTGGGGTGAAGGATTTTAAACTTTGATATAAATTTGGAGAGCCGAAGATACATGCACTTTTCAAATATTTTTGAGAGTACAGTTATTAAAGCTATGGGTCGATAATTAACGGGATCATTTTTGTCGCCTTTTTTAAAAATAGATTTTATTACCGTAATTTTGAGTTTGTCAGGGAAAACACCTTGTTTAAAAGAAAGATTAATTAAGTAGGCTAATACTGTAGAGATTAAATTACTTGTTTGTTTTATAATTTTTGTCGGTATTCCATCAAAACCCACAGAATTTGTATCACGTAACGATTTTATTATATTATTTACTTCATCTGCATCAGTCGGGAATAGGAACATAGTACCAGTGTTAGGTTTCATTTTATTTTCCGTTGATGACTGTGAAGTACTGCTAGTATTGGAATTTGTTATAAAATAGTCGTTTAATATATTGCAGATGTCTTCAGGCTTGTTGTAAATTTTATTATTAGATTTAAGCTCTTTTATTTCACTTTGGTCTTTGTGAGAGCTTGCGTTATTTTTAATTAATTTCCATGATGCCTTCGAAATATTAGATGCGCTATTTAAAAATGCTATATTAGCATTTTTGTTCGCCGTAACTATACATTTTTTAAACAGTTTATTATATTTCAAATAACGTTCACGATCAGAATTACTTTTTGTGCTATAGTATGTGAATCTAAGCTTTCGTTTGGTCCCGGATGATAACCGTAGACCTTTAGGGAGCCAAGAACATTTTTTGGGCTTAAGAGTCTTTTTTACTGTATACACAGGAAAACATTGGTCAAAAAGAAGATAATATAGTTCGAAGAATTTATTAAACGCGGAATTGGCATCTAAGTCTGTAAATACATCATGCCATTTCAATGAAGATAAATATTGCCTAAATTTATTTAAGTTTTCAATGCTTATGTCACGTTTCTGCGAGTAAATTACTGTTCGGGGTAGTTTTTTATTTATCAGTGGGGTCTTTAGGTACTGTGCCTTATCATGATCAGAAAGGTTTAACGGTAGTATGCCACCTTTAGACTCAGGGTTGTTACTGATTATCTGATCTAAGCAGGCGTTTTGTCTCGTAGCCTCCCTTATGTGTATATTAAAATTATAAGAGCTTATGATTCTTTCATATTCTTTAGAAATATCAATGTTTTTTATAATATCAATATTAAAGTCACCCGATATAATAATGCTCAATGATTCTTAAATAACTGAAACTAGCATATTTTGTCAGTTATGTAAGAACCATACAATCTTAGCCAACAGTAAATACCATGGAATACCAAGGAATCGGGCAGTCGACGACCTGGATAACGTCGTGTGATCACTGTACTGTTTCTCTGAACCCGTTTATGCCAAAATCTTCGTTAAAATAGGCAGCCATAGCAAACTAGATCCAAATAACAAGCAAATATCGTAAAAAGGTAACATAGTCAGGTCACAGGTTCAAGAAAATAATAAGTCCAGAATACAAGCTAAGGCCCTATTTTAATGAATTTATTTGAAAAAAAAAACATGTCTGCGCACGAATGACAAAAACACACTGATCGTGCAAGAATTTTTTCAAAGAAATACCCGATTCTAGACAAGCCTTTGTTGCCTGCCGTTACTTTTTTACATAATGCTTGCATAACCTTTCAATTTTTTTTTATCTAGAAATTTGTAAAAGTCCACCTAAGTATTATACCTTGTTGGATAGCTTAAACAATTGATTTTATTATGATACAATCTGCAGAATAAGTTCCTAGGACTTTTTTTACAGGAGACGCATTTAAGTGCAAAGATTGGTTTAACTTTAGAAGAGAATAATGGTTGAAGCCAGCCGAAAGATCATAACATGCGCTGCTTTGACGTTATTTTAGTTTTGTTTTGTTCCATATCATGAACTCATTAATCATTCACATGATAACGTCAAAAAAGCAGTTAGAAGCGAAGATTTTTTTTTATTTCTCACAAAAAAGTTGAGAAAAATAAGTGTTTACAGTAAAATCCTTAAAAGTTAAATAACTCGAAGACGGTAAATTTTAGGAGGGGTGGTTCCATAGTGAAAATGGTTTGTTTTGACCTACTCTTTAACAACAGTCAACGTCAACAGATGCGGGCCCAGTAACAAATTACCCTTTATAAATACTCTTAGGTTTACCGCGTCATTGTAGCGCCTCACTCATGTTTGCGTCTCTGAGAATAGATGACTACTTCGCCATAATACGTAAAAAGAACGCTTCACTCATGGCCAGGTTGCGTATTTACAAAAGCTATACCATTTGAGTGAAAGTGTAAACTGAACTGGCTTAGCTTTTGTATGACAAAAACTTGCCCAAACCCTAATCCATTCTAGTACAGAAATTGACCGAAGTCGTGTAGACTTTGTGAGATAACTTCAATTGAACATTGCAGCAACAAAAGCTATCCCATTTGATATCGATATTTACCGATCGTTGGCTTCCATTTGATACTTAAATGGCAATTGTTCTGATTTTCAAAGATAGAAATAAAATGTGCATACATTATGACCATCGATATTTTGATGACTTAACGTTTGACTTTTGACCATGTCGGGATTGTCCAGGGTTGACTATAATAGCTGACCAGGTTTATGGCGCTTCGCCGGCCGCTGCCGCGGCACCGCTCGCTTCGCTCGCTCGGCTCGCGCACGTGTATAACTATATGCAACCTAACATGCTCCTCCTCGCTGCGCTCGTCGTCGCACCTAACCGTACTGATTCCGCCTTCCGGTGCGGGAGCCCTTCTCGTAGCTTATCTCTTTCATCGCAATGTATATCAAACAAAGATATACCTACTTTTCATCTTGACAAAAGCTTATCTATTTGAGTGAATATGTATTATACAGTACTAGGTTTTGTCATTGCATTTCTTTGAAAATTACAAGAGCAAAAGCTAATCCATTTCAGTCAATTTTTTTACTGAGTTCGATTAGGTATTGTCGTGTAATATGCATAAACAAAAGCTTCTCTATTAGAGTCTGACTCGTGACTCAAATAGTATAGCCTTTGTATATTCGCGGCCAGGTTGAAGTCCAGCACTAACAGTATATTGAGAATGTTTGCTAATAAACTCGTGCTTTCAATATGGAAGCACTTTATGTCTGTTTTAGTTAATGTATAATTTTCAAAACTATTTTTTATTACCTTTTTTGTATTACTAACATAGTTTTTAAGTTGTATTAATAACAAGTGGGCCAAGATGCCACAATAAATGAAATTTATTATTATTATTATTATTTATACCTAAAGCTACACGCCTTTCGGCGGAAAGACCCGACAATTTGACCAGTCGGTCGGGGATCAGGGCAAGAGGGACAGAAACCGGCGAACGATTCGGGAAGTATCTAGCAAAACCGCTTTTTGCATGCGTGCTGGAAGCGAACCGCCGCCGAATCCCAGCCTTTCAAGGACCAAAGTGGCTGGGGTCAAACCATTTGCGGATATTACAACCGGGATTTTATTATTATTATAAAGCATAAACTGCCAAATGGTGAGAAGAAGGTGTTGAAATTTAAACGTAAAGTAGATGCTTTATGGTACAGATGGGTGAATCACAAATGTTAGTGCTGATTTTCAAGGACCAAAACACGATGCTTCGGTTATTCGTGCAGCTCATTTAGAACTTACAAGCAGTTCTGTGCCAGCTTAAGTTTTTGTAACAAAAAACTTTATTACTTACTTACTATTTAGTATTCAATTACTTTTTAATATATTTAAGTAATTTTTGTTCCAGGAGACAAGGGCTATCAACAGTTACAATGGCTGATGATACAGTTCAAGCAACCTTCAGCGAAAACTGAACAAAATAAAAATAGTACCTACTAATATTAAGGCAAAATGATATAAAGACAGATTTGGAAACAAAAAACAACCGTCTCTTTTTATAGCTCCGTAGAGTTTTGCGCCAATAATTCTTCAAACATTATAAAAAAATTCAAGCTGCACAGCTGTGCGTACATATATAGGTACAACTTTTATTGAAAATCAGCTTGTGGTCAGTAACAATCACAGATAAAAATACATTTTGCAGCTGTTTTGTTTATAGTAGATATATTGGGTTGGGGAAAAAGTTTCTTCGCATTTTTTAAGAAAATTCAAAACATTTTTTAATATAGTTTATTGACATTTAACTAAAGTATGTATGTACCATTTTGTTCGATAACCTTGTGCCATCTTGTAGGTAGGGACATGATCCCATTGCTATAAAAAATTTGGGACCTCTCATCAAAATACCGCGACAAGTGGATTAGGCAGTCCTCTCGTGATGTTAACCTAACACTGCCTAAAGAATTCTGAAGAGACCGAAACAGGTGGAAATCTGAAGGCGCAAGGTCAGGACTATACGGCATTAACACCTCCCAGCCAAACTCTCTTAATTTTTGCTGGGTGGCTATAGATGTGTGAGGTCTAGCGTTATCATGATGAAACACCACACAATTCCGGCCGCTTTCTCTCAACTTCTTCTTTTAATCTCATAAATTGTTCGCAGTAGAGTTCAGAATCGATAGTCTTGCCTGGTGGTAACAGCTCATAATGAATAATGCCCTTCCAATCCCACCACACACACAACATCACCTTATTACGAGTTAACCCGGGTTTCGCCACAGTCTGTGAAGCCTGCCCGGTCTTTGACCACGACCTTTTTCGCACGTTCTTGTCGTACGTGATCCACTTTTCATCACCCGTTATCAGCTTTTTCAAAAATGATTCGGTTTCGTTACGTCGTAATAAAGAATCACAAATGAGTACACGGTTCATTAGGTTTCTTTCAGTGAGCTCGTGAGGTACCCAAATATCGAGCTTTTTTGTGTACCCAGCTTTTTTCAAATGCGCCAAAACTGTTTTGTGGTCAATTCCCAGTTCTTCAGCTACGTCGTAACTACTGATATGTCGATCTTGCTCCACTTTTTCAAAAATGGCATTCATTTTATCCGAAATAGGGCGACCAGAGCAAGGTGCATCTTTGACATCAAAATTTCCGGATTGAATACGCTTAAACCAGTGCTACTCTCACAGAAACTGCACTAGGTCCATAAACATCGCAATTTTTTTTCACGGCTTGCGTTGCATTTCTACCTTTTTTGCAGTAAATTTTTAAAATGTATCGAATTTCTTCATTAGATTCACTCATCTTAACAGTACGAAAAACAAATGAAAATCCCACATTTTCCTAATTTGAATTTGGAATTATGATCTTTAAAATTTCAACTTTCAATGATACCAAAACCAGCCAGATACAAATACTATAGCCAAAGAGATTTTTTTACAAGTTCATACATACCATAATGCGAAAAGACTTTTTCCCCAACCTATTATGTAATCTTGCCTTCTATGCCAGAGGTCCTGGGTTCGAATCCTGGCGGCGACGGATATTTGTGTGATGAACACAGATATTAGTCGTCAAGTCATGGATGTTTATATCTTTATTTAAGTTTATTGTCTAATAACAAATATGTATTTGTTCAATTTGTATGTTTATATATTTCTTGAGTATATCAGTTAACTAGTATCCATAACACAAGTTCTTTAAGAAACTTAATTTGGGCTAGATAATTGAAGATCAAACGAACTTCTAAGTGAAGTTCGATCGAAATTATATGAGCAGCTTAATTCGAAGCGATTTATTAGGTTTACTTATTGTAGTATCGGTCCCATGTGTCAGCCTTGCACGGTTATTTTAGAGTCTTTTTTTTTTTTTTTTGTATTGGCAACACTGCTTCACCTCCGGCTCCTAATTAACCGGCCCTTTTGGAATCATTTTGTTTAAAGCCGAATTATATAAAAATGTAATGGATTATTCTATTTATAGGATAAACCATTGCATGGTAAGGTAAAAAAACGATAAGCACAGGTAAGTATTTTACTTATATTAAGATATAAGGGTTGGGATATTTATTTTCAGTAAATAAATAAGTAATATATATGTTTCGTTTTAAACTGGGAGGGTGATTATAAATCGCTTCGAATTAAGCTGCTCATATAATTTCGATCGAACTTCACTTAGAAGTTCGTTTGATCTTCAATTATATTTCGCAGCTTAATTCTTTGCGATTTATTAGGTTTACTTATTGTAGGATGTTCAGAGAGAAAATAAGTAAAATAGCTTACATGATCAACAATTATTATCCATTTTTAGTTATAATATAGCAATTAAATCAATTTCCATACAAAATATAACAACATAATTAGGTACCTACATTAATTATTATGTAGGCATAAAATCACTCAAAATAGTTGTTGCGAAATTGCTAGAATTTTCAATAATTTCTTTGTTATATTTAGCGAATACTTTGGAGGAGTTACTCCAGCCAGCGGCTTTTCTAATTGTATCTAAATTAACTCCAAGCTTGTTGGCCTTAGATGTTGCAGCATGCCGAGTGCTGTGAGCACTGAACAGCGAAGTGTCGATTCCACTTTCATACAGAGTCTGTTTTATCCAATTACTTAATCTTTGTGAAGATAGTTTTGAATGTGGCTTTTTATAACTTATAAATAAATATTTACAGTTTTTACGAAGTTCTCTTGTTTTGTTAATATATGATTCTATACACCGGACAGGACAAATCTCTGGACGTTCATTATAAAAAGGGAGCCTTAATAATGGTTGGGGTGAATGTAGTTTGGAGGTTTTAATTATGTCTGGAATTTTAATAAACATTTCAACACTATATTTACTTATATTATCGAGGTGCATTAAAGATAATGTTTGCTTTTTTTTTTTTTTGAGCCAAAAATCAAGGACTATGTTTGTGTCCCATATGACCTCATATTTATATGTATTGCAGAATATGTATTAATAGTTCCGTATTTTGCACCTTTGTTAAAAACATCGGTTAAAAAATTAATTACGAGATGAACTGAACAGGTCAAGTAATTGTGCTGCATTTCGGAACAATAACTAAACAAGACTTGATACAGCTGTTATATTGCTTGTAAGTATTACTAGATAAAGAAGATAACATTATTTCTGTAGAATCAACAGATAACGATTTATTTAATAAAACTTGCCTGATAACTTCACGGCAATCAAACCGAGTATCTTGTGTAAGCTGTGTGTCAATCTGATAGGAGATTGAAGAAGGTTAATATTGGGTTCAAAATAAATTGATTTAGAAATAGATATCTTTTTCACTAATGGGAACCATGGCTGTGTGGGCCAATTTAGTACTACGAATATACCCTCGGCCTTATCATCTATTATTTCTCTAAGTGTCTTTAAAATGAGGGCAAATGGCGGAAATGCGTAAAAATAATAGTTAGTCCAGCTGATGGTGAACGCATCAACAGCAAATGCTTCGGGTTCATTTTTCCACGTAAAGTACAATGGGCAATTTGTATTACACCTACTGGCAAACAAATCTATTTCTGGTCTATTTCACCAAATACTCGTGTAATACCACAATAAGCATGTTCACTTAATTCCCATTCAGTATCTAGAAACTTTTTGCTAGACAATGCCGTGGGTAAAAAATTGTCCTTCGTATTAATATAAGAAGCTAATACTTTAATTTTACGTGTTTCGCACCACTGCCATATTTTTTTTTTTTTTTTGGACATATCATTTAAATTTGGGTACCTTATGCTGCCCATTCTATTAATGCAAGATATCGCGGTTACGTTATCAATGCGTAACAAAATTTGACAGTCAGATAATTCTTTAGCAAACGTTTTTAAACCTAAATATGCCGCTTTTAATTCAAATTATTTAATATGAAGTGTCATTTCAGACTCCTTCCAATAACCAAAACATTCCTTGTTATTACTCGAGGCACCCCAGCTTCAATGAGAAGCATCAGAATTAATTTCAATTTTATAATCATCAGATCTTAAGCTAGCATAACCATTATCAATTTTGTCTAGCCACCAATAAACATCTTCCCGGATATTTAATGATAAACTAATCTGTCGTTCATATGATGAATTTTCACATAAACTTAAATACTTAAGTCTTTCAAGACGTTTAGAATAAAGCCACGAATATTGAATAGCAGGGCAAGCCGATATGAGAAGTCCAATCAATTGTGCATAATTACGTAACTTAATTGTTTTTGCTTCGAAGATTTTTAAAAGAGATTGTTTTATTTTTACCCTCTTTGTTTGAGGTAATTTTAAAACCATGTTTTGGGAATCAAATACAAAGCCTAGAAATTTAAATGTGTTTGAGGGTTGTAAAGAACTCTTATCACAATTAATCTAGAAGCCTAAACTTTCTAAAAGTGTCTTTGTAAAAAGTACGTTATTATAGCAATCTGCCTTTGTTTTACCAACGCAAAAAATATCGTCGAGATAAATAACTGATATCATATTTCTTTGATGTGATCGCAAAAATTCCATAACAGGTTTTAAAAGTTTTGTAAAGGTAGACAATTAAATTCATATAGTTTGTTATTGAATTTGAATCTTAAGTACTTTTTGTGCGAGTTATGAACTGGTAGAAAAAAATATAAGTCTTTTAAATCAATAGTTGACACAAAACATCGCTCGGTAACGAATTTAGATGCAGTTTTATAGCCTTCCATTTTAAAATGGACGGTTTCAACAAACTTGTTTAATTTTTTCAAATTCAATATGAACCTTTTGTCTCCGTTTGGTTTAGGTACTAAAATATATCGGATACAAACTGTTCACTATCGTATGTACACTTAGGTATGGCTTTTATTCGAATCAAGTAATCTATGCAAATTTTAAAATCGTTAAAATTTTTATCTGGCTTATATCTTGAGTCAGGATTACTATTTCCGAAGGGCTTTTTAATAAACGGTATTTTATATCCCTTAATCCAGGACAAAATTATAGGATCATTAGTTATTTTTAACCAATTTTTGTAAAATAGCTTTAGACGGCCAGAATAACTGACCTCAGATGTTAATATCTCCTGTTGTATTTCTTGGGCGGCGAGCGTGAGCGTGTGTAGTTCGGGGTGTGTCGCGGCGGCGGCGGAGGCGGCGGCGGCGGTCCCGAGCGCTGCACCGGGCGAGGTCTCCCCGCTTCGGGCCGTGCAGCAGGCTTCCGTTGCGGGGGCTTCCAGTTTAAACAATTTTGAGAAGTAATCCTATAATTTTGGTTGTTTCTGTTTGAAATAAATGGTTGTGAAGGCTTAAGGGATTCTCCGGTTTTTTGTATAGTTTTTGCGGACCTTAACTTTTCTGGTAAATCGGTCCCAAATAAAAATGTATCTATGGTGGTCTGACGAAGGGTATCTTTTAGTTCTGCATTGATAGTATTAATAACTAAATTTCTTCGGGCCTTCGTTAGGTAGTAGAAGGAATCGCACAACAATTTGCTTGCATCACTTAAGGGTTTTAGAATATCCTGCGATGAATATTTCTTTGTAATGACTTTCTCTGTCGTTTGCGCTAATGCAGCCAAAGCAATGCTGATTTGTTTTTGACTAAGCATTAAGGAAAAATCTTTTTTGCTTGTCAGTTCTGAAATACCCGCTTTAACTTCAGGGTTGAGGATAGGCGTTAATAGCATTTCACAGTTTTTGGGTACCCGATATTCTTGTAACAAGGACTGTTTTGTTTCTTTGATGAGACCCTTGGTAAGTATGAGCTGCCATCTATCGGATATGTTTTTATTAATTTCATCTCCCAAAATATCTTGCGACTGGGGAACTTCCCCTAATAATGACTGGAATGACCTAATAAGGTACTGGATTCTGTGCCGACGACGACGTATGAGGAACTGCCTCGTTCATACATGCCTCCTCTTCAAGCGATTCTTCGTGATGTGGTGAACTTTCGGGAATGACTTCCACGATAGATTCACGGTTGTTCGGTGAAGCTATGATTAGAACTTCACCATGTTCGTATTTTTTTTGTGGGTATTTTTAAAATAGGTTTAGTTCTGTAGTATAATTTTTGATATTATCATGAATACGTTTTATTTCATAAATGCTACCGGGCACAAATAATGTATGTTGTGCTTAAGTAAAGCATTATTTTATATTATATTTTTTAGTGAGTACCTACCCTCAGGCGTGGTACAAATTTGTGTCATTTGACAAGTGAGTACTTTAAATAAGTATAAATTGGGTTATAAAGTAAGTATGTTGTGCTTAAGTAAAGCATTATTTTATATTATATTTTTTAGTGAGTACCTACCCTCAGGCGTGGTACAAATTTGTGTCATTTGACAAGTGAGTACTTTAAATAAGTACAAATTGGGTTATAAAGTAAGTGTGTTGTGCTTAAGTAAAGCATTATTTTATATTATATTTTTTAGTGAGTACCTACCCTCAGGCGTGGTACAAATTTGTGTCATTTGACAAGTGAGTACTTTAAATAAGTACAAATTGGGTTATAAAGTAAGTATATCTGCAGACAGACGCGCAGAATACAAGTTTTTAAACAATGTTAAATGACATTGTTACATAATTTACTTAAATTCGATGGATTCTTCGTCAGGTGAAATAACGCGAATTCTTTTCCTCAGCTTATTTTCGAGTCTCCTTATTTTTCTTCGTATTATTTCATTCTTATCTTCGTTCTTGCGCTTCTTCCCCATCTTGAGAGCTTTGTGTAACACTAGATGACCTTTACAATGAAGTCTTGAGCGTTGCCAGGAACACGTGCGAAGGCTTGAGCACGGGAACGAACAATGATTCCAAAAGGGCCGGTTAATTAGGAGCCGGAGGTGAAGCAGTGTTGCCAATACAAAAAAAAAAAAAAAGACTCTAAAATAACCGTGCAAGGCTGACACATGGGACCGATACTACAATAAGTAAACCTAATAAATCGCAAAGAATTAAGCTGCGAAATATAATGTTGTGTGAGTGTCACAAATATTAATTTATTTATTTATGTAAATGTAAAACAGTAAAGATACATCTTCTTTTGAAGATGATGAAGACCTAGAACTAGTGATATAACGCCTAGACTGTGGTTTGATCTTCCGAAGGGTTTGAAACTGATTTCTTGTAAATAATAGATCTACAAAGATAAATGTAGTGTAAAGATTAAAAAGTTCAAAAAAAGACTTACAGATAACGCTACGCAAAAAGGAAAGGTAAACATTGTGATGACATTTAACGGGATATTTACCACGTTTTTTATTTATTTTGAGTTCTCGATATTTCGGCATTGGACTGGTGCAAGCGCCATGATCACGACGGTACCGATCATGGCGCTCGGAACAGTGCCGAAGTATCGAGAACTTAAAATAAATAACAATCATGGTAAATATCAAAGTAAATTTAAATGTTGAAGACCATGACAGTTTAAAAACTTATATTGTGATGACAACCTTAGTCCGGAGGCTAAAATGCAATATTATTAATAGAGTTATTTACTTATAGCCCAAAAAATCCTTCATTAGGTATTTAAACTTACCGCGAAATAAATCAGATGCTTGTTTACATGATACCTCATTAGACAGGACAAAGCTACGAATCTTTTTCTACTAATGTCTATGCCTATGTGTTTGTAAAGGGTGTGTAGGGTTGATATTTTAGTAACTTGTACTATTTAGGCGAATTTATTTGAACAAAAACGCACTTAATTATGGACCAGCAGTTGTACTACAATTAATAGACTTTTATTACAAAACTTTTGTTGTTATTAATAGTTTTATTGTTAGTATTTGGATATTATCACAGTACATAAAAGTCACTATTTGTATTTATTGGAGAATTTCTCCAGAAGACTTATGTGGATACATTTAAAACTACATTAATAGAGTATATGAAGTAAACCTGAAGGTTGTTCGGACCAGTAGAGCATCATAAATAAGGAAGGCCCTAAAGTCCCATCCTGAGAGTATTCATAAAGAGGTGTACACACATAGCTGACCACATTTTGAAATATAAATTCGAGCATACTCTATACTTCACTAAAAAACCTGTTTTTTTTGCATTTGCTGTCTCTTAGTGTAGCGATCTTTGGATCGACAGGTGGAATGAATATAGAAATCCACCACAAGTTAAATTGAAGTCTATCGATAGTAGCAAACTAAATAGAAGGTAATTCACACAATAATCAGGTACATAATTCATTCTACTCTAGCGAAATCTTCTCAGTAATTGAACTGAAAGCATTCCTAAAGCAGAACTCATTTTGTGCCATCCGAACGTATTCAAGGAAAGCCACTGAAAATAGAAAATCTCATTTAGTAGCTTTATTGGTATTGATTTGAAAGTTTAGGATTAAAAAGATCACTTTTCTTTTTTGTTGATCTTTTTTGTTGATCAACAAAAAAGAAAAGTGATCTTTTTAGGTAAGAGACAATGAAATCACGCAGCTTTACGAAAGACCTTTAAAAATAGCTAGCTATTCAGAAAATATTGCCAGAAGACATTTCCGCGGGTGCAGTGATATTTGGAAGTAAATTTTACATTAAGGATGGTTATTATTAGTCAAGCGAACACTGAAGAGTCACAAGTCATATTATGACTAACTTGAAATTCTCTTTTTTTATAAGACGGAAATCTACATATCTACGAGGCTCTAAGTGGCTCTACGCGGTCCAACGCGATCCTAATCATTCTTCAAAATGGATTGTACCTACTTCAATATTTTTATTAATTTATTTAATTACCTACCTGTTAATATAATTATGCCTTTATAATATTACAAAAAGGCCTTTCCTTGCATCTTACAACACCCATGGGTTCAGATGGGGTAATCTAATATAAAGAACGATATGTTTACTATCCATCAGCAGTAAGTTATCGTTTAATAGAAATGTCACATTAAATTACATTATCTAGGGACTGACCGGAATATCCTTACCAACTTTGGATAAAACGTGCCGTACAATTCATAGGTGAAAGGGGGCTAAGCCATCTTTCTACAAAAAAGTGCTTCGGAGATGTAGTGGCTGATCTGTATGGAAAGAACGCACTACTTTCTTCACTTCCTAATTAGGTACTGTATATAAACCTATGAGCTTTTGAAACATACCGTACATAAAGTTAAAAAAATCAATGAGTTAAATAGTAAATTGGGAAGTAAACTTATACTTTTAGGTATTTGTTTATAATACCTATTGTTACTTTTTTTTTTCCATGATGGACTGTGAGCAAATGAAAAACATAGAATGCGCCAAAGTCAGTTAAGGGACGGAGGTTTCAATGGAGTTTTTTTTTGTGGACGATAGGTGGACCCCCTGGTCTCTGCAATAGTCTCTCTCCATTATTTTAATGCCCCCAAATTTGTGTCAAACGTGACATTAGATGGTTTTATAAGCTCTGGTGTTCTGCCTACCCCATAAGGGATACAAACGTGAAGTTATGTATGTAGTCATTATTTTTTTTGCAATACGGACCGAGAAAAGGTATTATTTATTATAAAACATGCTAAAATCTGATTTATACCGACTTTTAGTAATATTTTTCTCGCCAATTTACTTCATCTTATACTTTCTTATTTAAATTTGAACCAAAACAAATGTAAGATTCAATTACAGTAATTTTGCGCTGACCGAGTTTCAGGATTCAGTGCTCACATGTTAATCAGGTTAACAAGCTGAGTTAAGGATCTAACCCGCACGGTTAAACTTAACCTAAAGGAAATGTAAAACACACTCAGGGATACTTTTATAAAAGATCTGAACTAGGTCTCGGGAAAACTAGAAATTCGTGTTTTTTAATGTTAATTAGTTAGTAGGTTAAAATATTTATAACAAGCTGTAAAAAATATATTTGTAGCAATTAAGGCTTTTTATATTATTTTAATGGTAAGTCTAATAACTTACCATAAAAATCAGGTAGGACTAATGATGCATTTTGAAATCAAAGTTGAAGTCAGAAAAGTCTATTGTTTGGCAATTCGAAAATTGCCAAACAAAATTGAAAATTCGAAACAGTTTATTTATTATCAACTTGAGTCAATGTTTGCAAAAGTGATTATTTTCTTTTAGAATCTCTACCTATCTCTGAATCCTCTGTATTTGTATGATAACTATGTATGATAACTGTCATGTTTCCTGTCAGGATTTGCTGACCACAGTCTTAATAAACTAGAATGACTTTGAAATTAATGCATTAGATTCAATTTTGGTACCAGAAAAAATTACATTATCATAGAATCCTGCAATACGAAAACATATGAGTATAACCACAGTTTAAATTAAGTTTTGCTGATCATCCAAAATTAAGATTGAATAAAAGTCTGTTGTTTTTTTGCATCGCTACTATTTATTTTTCACGTAAAATCGTTCACGAGCAATCAATCTTAATCTTTTCCAATTGTGATATTCCTTTTCTATTGTTTATAATACAGAGAAAAATTTAACCAAATATTGAACCACTTAAATAACTTATGCATAAATTAACTCACAAACTTCTGCGGCAGACGATATCTGGTGATAAGTGTAATCTTCGGCCTAGTTTGGTCCAGATAGTTGAAGCCGAGGCTGCAGCTGATGTTATCTCCTGTCACAGAGAGCGGAGGCTCTGCCAAGTGTCGAAGGAACTTTGTCAAATCACAACGACCCGGCGCTGTTTACACTCCGACTACGAGATTGCTGCTATTAAGATGAAGTAGCGATTGTAATGTAAACTTTAATAGCTGTATTCTGGAGATGGTGGAAAATAGTATGGGATTAATATTGTGACAAGTTTAGATAGATAATAACCAAGATATTGTGTTAAATGGTAGATGTTTGCGGCTTACGATTAAATACGTCTTTTATTTATTTCATATAGATTGGGTATTCATGAAAAAAAAACTCTGTTTAAATTTTATTTTTACTCGAAGGATTTGCAGTGTCAGTTACGTATGAACTACTAAACTAAATAAAAAAAATGCTATCTGCTTCAAATCAGACTTACAATAAATCCTGTCATATAGATAACCACTGTCACAATGGAATGTAGTTTTGTTAGTGACATTGTTATTATTACTACGTTTTTGGAAGTATCTCTCCTCTGGGTTATAAAAAGGTTTAAACCGTAATCAACCAAAACTGTCCAGTGAAGCATGGTAGAAATTACAATTTTTCAGGAATATGAACAAAAAGTCGTCTTCATTAGTTTATGCTAGCCGTTTCTCATTTTACTGCAGACTGAGTAGTGCCCTGCTTTAATTTGACCGCAATTAGACAGCTAAGAATGCACCTACGCCCTAAATGATCGTGTCGTAAAGACGTCTTATCCAACCCTGTCTCAATTTGTCACAATCTCCAATTTAGATCTTTGGTAGTCTAGAGTTATCTGCTAGCTAGTAAAGCAATTAATAATTAAGAAGATCAGATGATTGACAGTAATTTTTACGAATTTATGAAAGACTATTACCATCATAGTATAACAAGACCTTGGCTTGCTAAAACTTTGTGTTGTTATCCAGTGAAAGATGCTTTTTTGTTTTGTGCCTAGTTTAGCTTAAAACATCGAGGTCAAACAAGATTTACGGGTTACATTACGAGTTAGGTAATGTTCAACCATATTTTAACAAGTGGCAGATTGGTGCGTCAAATTGCAACGTAAAAGCTAACTGATGTTGCCAAGTGATGCTGAGTGTTGAAAACTATTAAAATAAATTAAATACCTACGAATATATTTAGCAGAATGTTACTATTATAATATTTTACTGAAATGTGTGTTTTATTTTATTACAGTCACATGGTTAAAAAAATTAGTATGTGACCAGGAGGAATGCTATTTATGGATTATGGAGGAAATATTTTATTTCTTTTTACAAAATTTACTTATTAAAACATTTTAAATATTGTTTGTTATACATCGGTATGTACATTTTTTTTACACTCTGTGCTGTCTGTTTTCACAGATTTCTATAAAAACTTTTTTTTACTTTGGGAAATCCTCATAGGATACCCAGTCACTCGGGCCCAGTCTTACTGACTAAAACCCCTCAACATACAGCAGATACCCCCGTATCCAGCACCCAGGGATTTCACTATGGCCGGAAAGGGACCGGTGTAATAGCGTCGCTTTAGATCACCAGAATCTAACCCCAGCCCCGCCTCAATCTGGTGGAATCGCGTCGCGTTAGGCCACCAGCATCGGCTATCGGCCTGTCATCATCCGGGGAAATCGCTCTATAGCCACTCATCCAACCAATGAGGCCTTACGGCATCCGCAAATTGGGGAAATTTTTTACAGAGGTTTTCTTCCAAGCAGTAGTTAGGCCCCCGGTCTTGTTTCTGCCCAGGATTACGGGTTGCCTGACAACTCGGAAGCCGAAGCAATCCAAGCCGGCCACCCCTCCGAGCAGCTGGTGGCTCAAACCAGCGCTCCCCTCTCACATGCTCTCATCGGTCCCCCAAAGGAGTATAGAGAGAGCAGCTGATTTTAGTCCGCGCCGCCAAAATGGTACCCCCCATATGTGGGGGGCGTTGCCCTATTCTCCACCCGGGGACGCGCCCGTTGGGAGATCAGCAACTCCGCACGGCAGATTTCTATCAACTTAGGTCAACATATTATGCAATTATAACATAATTTAGTAATTGTTATTTGTATCTTTGATTTACATTTTTGGCTCAGAAAAAAAATGTTGCCACCATGGAAAGCTTTATTTTTTATACATCTTGTTTAAAGGTGTCTGTTATCAACACTACGAAACTACGTAAGCCCCATATTCAAAAATCCCTATTCAAGTTTTAATATTTTGCCGTAATATTGGAATTGGCTTGTAGAATAATTTAATAGGAATACGAAATACTCTGTCGAGATTATTCAAATGAAGATTTAGGTCAGACGGTAATTCAGTTCGGACAATACCACTCAGAACGACTAATCCTTGGTTATTAAATCTACTAGTTTAAAGATAATAAAGTTCATTTTATTTAAATTTCTTTTACAATAGTTCAAACAATGTTCAATGTGAATTTTTAGACAAAAGGTAGGGCTTTTTTATACCTAAAAAGGTTTTTCTGACCTATTTTGCTAAGATTAAAAGGAAAATGGGTGACTTTGGGCTTTTTTGTTTTATATTTCTAGGTTTCAATAATAAGTCTAGTTTCTCTAATGTTTAATTTAGAAATTCAGTTTTATAACGAAGGTTGACTTTCAATTCAATTTTACATAGAATTTGACCCGTTGTAGATATTTCATTCGTCTAGGATGAACTAAAAATAGATCTACCACTTCTGAAGAAGCATTTTATGGTTGACCAGTGGAACTAGGCATTAGGCGGCATCCTGATGATTTTAATGTATAAAGGCCTAAAATATAGGATTAACTCTTTTTATATGTACCCAACCATGCATTACACCTTAATAACAAAATTTTGTCTAGGTAAGATCTAGAATACGTTATTTTTAATTAGCGTCTATTAAGGACAAAACTTTGTGTCGATATCGCTTAACCAAGATATTTAATTAATAGCAATTCTGCGACAGTTTTTCTTGCTCCATGCGGGGATTGAACCTGCGATCTCACAAATAACGTCTCACACCACTGCGCTAAGAAGGTAGTCAATATAATATGGCACAATATCGACGACCACTTTGGCGATAGGGTAAACCTGTCTGCCTTAGACGCCAGTGTTTGTGGGTTCGATTCCCGCACGGAAACAAGAAAAAAATAATGTTCCGTGTCTGGGTGTTTATCTATTTATATTCTAGGTTCCCCCCTAGTTCGCTACATGGTATCCCATAACACAAGCTATGCTTACTTTGAGGCCATGCAGTTGGTGTGATTGTCTGGGGATTTTATTATTTATAATGAAAAGTTTGTGATGGCACCAGGTCTGGGTTCACGTCATATGCACTTGCAAACTGCTAATTTGGTTATTGATTTGGACTGATTAATTATTTTGTGAAATTTTAAAATAGGAGATAAAATAATAAAGTTAGAGTCCCAGACAATGTCACCAACTGCATGGCCCCAAAATAAGCAAAGTTTGTAATATGGGATACCATGTAGCGTACTAGGGGGAAATCTAGGTACAATATAAATACATTTATAAGTTAACATCCGGACCTGAAACATTTTTTTTAGTTCCGTGCGGGATTCGCACTTGCGACCGCACGATTTTCGTTGTAGCGTTTTAGACCACTGCACCAAGGTGACCGTCAATGATTACTGGTGTTGGTTTTTTATAGGTATATCTGTAGTCGTATCTTATAATCAATCTAAGGACCCGTTTTCATACCACTAAGGTTCTAATAATTTAGACAAGAGATAAATTAATATTTCCAATATTAAAAAATTTAATTATTTACTTACAACCTTATAAATAAATATTATACTAAGAGACGGTTATAAAATAGCTTAGCCTATAAGAGGATATCTTAGTGCACTATAAATAGGATCGAACAAACAGAATCTATCTATCCCAAATTAAGTTTGTCATAAGAACTTGTCATTTGGGTTCAAGATAATTTATGTATGAGCAAATAAAAATAAAGAACATTAATTATCCAGGACTTAAGGACTACATACATACATACATAACGTCACGCCTGTATCCCTCATGGGGTAGGCAGAAACCAGGGGTTACAAGACCATCTGATGACACGCTTAACAATTTTATTTTTTATAAAATATGGATGCGACGTTTGTCTTCCATGACACCTGATGTTAAGTGAACATGAAGACTAAGGTGGTACACGTCCATCCACGAGAAACCTATTCACTCGACGCTTAAAAGTACTAGGACTATAGGTCAGGGAAAAAAGGGTATTATAATTGTATAGTATTATAATTTGGAGGTATTATAAAGATGGAGAGAGGGTATTGTAGTGACACGGGGTCAGCCTATCGCCCACAAAAACGCCTTTAAAACCTCTGTCTCTTAAATGTCTTTTACAGTATGCCCGGGAAGAGAAGCAGCTGGCACATTCTACGTTTTTCTTTCGCTCCCACTCCAGCATGGAAGCAAATTAAGGACTAATATCTGTATTTATCACAAAAATAACCTCTCTAAATGGGTTTCGAACTCAATATCTCTTGAATGGGACAGATTATCAAGGGTTTAAAAAAAAGTACATTGAACTTTTAATTAGGTCAAACAATCCCGTTGGAATATGAGTATGTACCTAACAGGTGTCATCAATTCAAACCGTTATCGTTAAAACCTAAAATTGTTTAATACCTTTACCCGTTATGGCATCTGGATTCGTTTATTGGTTTATTTCTATTGCAGTATTTTATGGCAAATTTTTGCATTAACTCTAGAAGCAAACTATTAAACGTTGTTGATAATAATTAAACACAGCAAAACACCAAAATTATGGTCACCCTCAGGTTGAATGATAATTCATAGTAACATGCTGTGTCTCAGCTTGACGTTGAAGGAAATTAGGCTGACCATGATACTCATGGTAAAAACATTTTTTTTATCAATAACATTATCAAACAACATTTGCATATTTTGCCTGTTGTCACGATCACATGTTTAAACTAAAGCTTAACAGTAAAAAAACAAATAAGTACTTATTCTGTTTACAAAAAGTAAAATGTTAGGGAAAATACTGGGGAGTATTTTCCCTAACATACCATTTACGTCAACTACTTTTCATATCTTACTTAATCAAAACTGTTTTATTCACACATGCTTTCATACAAGACTAGACTTATCACTTTTTATTGTTCGCAGAACAAAGGCGCACAGTCCACAAGATGACAAGTCGCATTTCGCAGCGAGAGTATGCGTCCGAAAAGAAATGTACGGAACCCCAGAAATAGGGGTCGTTGAACTACGTGGCGCCGACTGCAACGCCTTCACAAATCTAAGTTATGTTATCTACGATAAAAGACAATATGTATTCAGTGCGTTCAGTACTAACACTCGCATATCTTAAACTGAAGGGGAGAGTGTAAATATCGAGGAAAAATCTACCAAGGGACGGTTTGACGATAGAGTTGCTAACTAAATGTGATTTTATTTCCACGGAAGGCAGGGGCGATGCAACAAACCATAAATCTGTCCCAGAGCGACTTTGGCTTGCTAACGCCATCTATTATTCAGATGGACAGGTTCCTGCTTTTTATTATAACCAAATATAAAGTTGAGCCTATCTACCTTTCTGGAGCTGAATATATATTTTTTGGAAAAGTTCTTTGTATTTTTTTATTATCTGATTTACTTAGTCAAACTTATTTAAAAAAAAAAACATTAGGCACCGTATTTAAATAATACCTTGCAACTCATTACTAGAGATTCCTTAGGTTTCACGGAAGTCCCGCTATATTAATTAAATTTTACTTTACTTTTATACTCAATGAAGAATTATTTAAGCGCAAATAAACTTGAAAAGATTCGTTACAGGGAAAATATTTCTAGTTTTATTTACATTTTTAAAGTTTTCATAAGCTCGCGTATATCCCCGTCTTTTTGGAATTTTCAGCTAATCGACATTTAAATAATTATTTATTCCAGGCTTTGTGAAATTTTCAGCCGATTAGGTTTGAATTTACAAAAAACATTATTCCAGCAGTCCATTTCCACAACTTTTCAAAAAGTTTTTAAAAAATATTTGAAGGAAACGTAACATTTTATTTTATGGCATTCTGTAGCAGCTATGGTTGCTTTGATTTTGATAGCAAATGGTGGTAGGGTATAATGGAGGATCAAACGAACTTCTAAAGCGAAGTTTGATCCTAATTATGTGAACAGCTTCATTCGAAGCGATTTGGTATTTACTTAATGTAGTAGCGTCGCGTACTGCTAGCCTTTGCACGGTTTTTTAAAGTCTTTTTTTTTTTTTAGGTACAACACCACACAGCTCTTCAGCATCTCTTGCGCTCATGGTCATTTAGTTTAAAGTCGATCTGAAGCTTGTTCCCGATGCTTGTTCATTTCACTATTTTAGGGATTGGGAACAAATATAATTTGAATACAAATTTATAATGTTTGTACACTCAAATAGTGTATAATAATATGTGGGTGGGTTATTGTAAATCGCTTCGAATGAAGCTGTTCACATAATTAGGATCGAACTTCGCTTTAGAAGTTCGTTTGATCCTCCATTATGTTTCACAGCTTCATTCTTCGCGATTTGGTATTTACTTAATGTAGGATGTTCAAAGCTTGGTCATAGTGGAATGAACAAATCTTGGTGATTAAGTAATAAAAATTCATTGTAAATTAAGACAAACATTTATTGTGAACAATTTAATATAGATTCAGCGAATTCTTTTTCATTACAAATTTGTTTATTATAAAATCGAGCAAAGACTGAGGAAGAATCAGACCATCCTGCAGTCTTTTTAATAGTTTCAATCGATACTCCTAAATTTTTAGCACTTGATGTGGCGGCATGTCGTGTACTATGAGCACTAAAAATATTTGTATCTATACCACTGTCCTTCAAAGTGTCCTTAATCCAGTGACTTAAGGTCTGTGGACCAACATGTCTAAACGGTGATTTAAAACTTATAAACAAAAAATCATCTTTCCTTAACTTCTCGGTCTTACTTAAATACATTTGTAATGCCCTCGCTGGACAAATTTCTGGGCGAATATTAAAAAATGGAAGTCTTAGTAAAGGTTGTGGAATATTTATTTTGGAGGTTTTGATTAAATCGGGTATTTTCATCAAAATTTCTTTTTCATTTATTAGAACATTTTTAACATTTATTATAGACAAAGTTTGTACACGATGTGCCGTCACAAGTGCCATTAATGTTACAATTTTCTTGGAAAGAGTCTTTAGGTCTAGGTGCTCATTAGGGCATTTAGTAGCCAAGTAGTTTAATACAACACCTGGGTCCCAGGTGAGGTGATATTTTGGCTGAGTAGGCCTTAACCTAAAGACTCCTTTCATGAAACTTTTTAACCGATCATCTTGGAAATTAATGTTCAGTATTAATGCTAAGGCAGATCTATAACTATTTATGGTACCATATTTGGCTCCAGTTTCAAAAAGTTCTGTTAGAAAATGTATAATTATAGGTATTGATGTTTGAGTGTAATCGTAGTTATGATTCCGGCAATAATCAATCCACGCTTTTATGCCTCCTTCATACTGTCGATAAGTATTATCAGACAAAGACGCTAAGATTATCTCTACTGACTTGGATGACAATGATCTTTTTAATAGCGCTTGCCGGACAATCTCGCGGCAACGAGGGTTAGCGTTCGATGAAGACTGTGTGCCGATCTGAAAGGACATTTTAGTAAGTTAACGTTAGGTTCAAAGTAAATACAGTCACAGCACAGCCTTGTAAATAACGGAAACCATGGTTGCGTGGGCCAATATGGTACAATTAGAATTCCTTCTGATTTTTCACAAATAATCTTTTGAAGAATCTTCAAAATCATTGAAAAAGGTGGGAAGGCATAAAAGAATAAGTCTTTCCAGGAGATGGTAAAAGCGTCAATGGCCCATGCATCCGGGTCGCTTTTCCAAGTTACATAAATAGTGCATTTCTTATTACATCTGCTTGCAAATAAGTCGATTGCAGGTGTACCGAATCTTTTTATTATTTCATTATATGCGTAGTCACCCAACTCCCATTCCGTATCAAGAAATTTTTTCCGTGACAGTTTATCCGCTTCTACATTATCTTTTGAACTTATGTAAGATGCAAAAACATTGATCCTACGTAGTTCGCACCATTTCCATATGTCTCGGCTCACATCGTTCAGGTGTGAAAACTGAACACTACCCATTCTATTTATACAAGCAATAGCCGTAACATTGTCTATCCTAAGTAATATTTCGCAATTATAAGAATTATGTGCGAAAAGTTTTAATCTGAAAAAAAAATGCTTTTAATTCAAGAATGTTTATATGTAGGGATATTTCATCTTCTTTCCAATGACCTGCTGCCTTTTTTCCGTCACAAAAAACACCCCAACCGGTAGATGATGCGTCAGAAAATATAACTTTACTGTATTGTCCATTTCTAAGAGGAGAAAACCCGCTTTCAATATGATTTAACCACCAGTTAAAATCTTCTTTTAAATATTTAGGTAGGTTTACTATTTGATCATAGGTAGGCTGTTTTAGTAATGCCGAAAATTTAAAATGCTCAAATAACTTAGAGTACAACCAAGAATATTGAATTGCTGGACATGCTGATATTAAAAGACCTATTAACCTTGCAAAATCTCGTAAGTTACATCTGTTTTTATCTTTGTAATCTGTTAAGAAATTTTTAATTTTAAGCATTTTTTCTTGGGGTAGTTTTAAAATCATATTTTCGGAATCGAAAATGAAACCAAGGTATTTACATTGTGTTCTAGGAACAAAGCAACTTTTTTCGTCATTTAAAATGAAACCTAAATTTTGTAAAAGATTTTTTGTAAACAAAACGTTTTTATTACAGTCATTATAATCTTTGCCGATGCAAAAAATATCGTCTAAAAATATAACTGATATAAAATTATTAAATCGTAGGTGCTCCATAACTGGTTTTAGTATCTTTGTAAAAATATATGGAGCGGTGCACAAACCAAACGGCAAACAGTTAAATTCATATAAAATATCATTATATTTGAATCGCAAGTATTTTCGATAAGATTTATCAATATTAATAAAGAAATAACTGTCCTTTAAATCAATTGACGCCATAAAGCATTGTTTGGTTATTAATTTTATGGCAGTTCTATAGTCTTCCATTTTGAAGTGATTTGTTGTTATAAATCTATTTAAACATTTTAAATTAAGAATAAAACGTTTTTCTCCGTTTGACTTGGGCACAAGAAAAACATTGGATAAAAATTCACCAGGCTCATGAGAACATTTAGTAATTGCATTAACTTTAAGTAATTTATCTAATGCTTGCACATAATTATTATGTTCTTGAGTTGACTTTGGATAAACACAAGGACTATTGCTTTGAGTGGGCAAAGATATAAAGGGTATTTTATAACCCGTTATCCATGATAATATCAGCGGATCACCTGTGATTTGAGACCATTGTGGATAAAAATATTGTAAACGGCCAGCATACCTGGCGTACCTGGTGGTCTATTTCCGCTGGGTGTGGATGTTCAACGAACGTTCGTTGTAGTTGGTCCGCGGCGGGTACGGGAAGCTCCGTGGGGCCGGACGAGCAGGAGGCCGCGACGGGAGGGACGACGTGGGTGCTGGTACCCGTGCTCGGTAGGTTTCTGATCGGTTCGGTACTTTGCGATGTTGGCCTCTGAAGTTTAAATTATTATTTCTGGGCTGAGAAACATTTTTAGCGGGAGGTCTAGGAATCGTTCTTTGTAATGACTCGCCCGTTCTTTGCACATTCTTAGCAATTTTAAGGGTTTCGGCCACGTTTTCCCCAAACAAGTACTTATCGCGACTCGTGTTAGCCAGCGCATCGCGCAGGGTTATGTTTATAGAATTCATTACCATATTACGGCGAGTCTTTGTTTCCATATTGTGATTATCGCACAGCAAACGACATGCATCACTCAGAGGTTGTAAAAGTTTCTGCTTTGAAGTTTCATTAGAAATAATGGCTTCCATTACCTGAGATAAAGCTGTTAAAGCGACACCGATTTGGCCTTGTTTCTTCGAAATCATTGAATCTTTTTTAGAAATATTTTCAGACAGTGCCGCTTTTGCCTCCAGGTTAAGTAAGGGGGCCAGCAAATAGCTGCAGTTTGCTGGTATGAGGTATTGCTCAACGAGCTTGTCTTTGGTGTCCTTAGAAAGGCCATTTTTGAGTATTTCTTGCCATCTAGTGGCTATATCAGTATGGATATTTTTACCCAAAGCAGATTCAGCTTGGGGTGCTTCACCCAAAATTTTAAGAATATCTTCTTCCAAAATCCCTTCTTCTGGCTTCTCACTAACATCTTCAGAAGTCGTATGTTTCGAAACCGGATCAACACGTCGTGATGGTCCAGGTATAGACTCGAGGGTTGGTGGTTCATCCGGGATATCTACCGTATCAAGCAAAGCTGATAGTGATGGTGGTAGCTGGGGTGATTCGTAGCCCATAAAAGGCGAGTGTACTTCTCTCGGTGAACCAAATTCATCGTCAACAACGACATTTTCTGGTAAAGAAAAAAAATACATTCAATTAATTTTATACATCAAAACTCGATGGCTACTCGCACACAACATGTGGGTAGTTTTATGTCAACGACATGTATTTAAAAGTAACCAAATTGAACGGAGAACCTCTCCGATTTTGAAAACAACGTTTTCGTGGATTATAAAAGGTTACTGAAATATTAATGTACCGTTAGGTCTATTGGTAGACGGTGGTAGATTTTCAAGCTTTTTCTCCAGCTTCCTTATCTTCCTACGAGTTTTTTCATCTTTGGATGCACTGCTTCTTTTGCCCATTATTTCGAATTAAATTTTAGAAATTTTAAAGTTTATTGCAGTAGACGTGCTTAGGCTACGGCACGGAAACGCAGAATGACCATGAGCGCAAGAGATGCTGAAGAGCTGTGTGGTGTTGTACCTAAAAAAAAAAAAGACCTCTATGGAATCATAGACTTTAAAAAACCGTGCAAAGGCTAGCAGTACGCGACGCTACTACATTAAGTAAATACCAAATCGCGAAGAATGAAGCTGTGAAACATAATTGCTATGTGAGTTGTATCCGTCTGCGTACGAGCGGTACCCATTATGCCACATATTTTGAAGCTCAGTTTATGCGGATAGTGGACAGGATGAGACCTAGTACCTACAGGTCTTTAATGGCTTCGGGATTTACCAACATCATACGAGATCAGCATAATGGAGGCGTTAAAAAAAACAAACTTATATCTTACAATTACCGCGTACTAGAAGGCGAAAACATAGGGCATACACCGCAAGCATACTCTTGACCAATGCACCACGAAGGCAATTGTAATACTGAATCTTTGTTACAAATAACCCCACATGCACAAACTTTAATTTTGTAACATTGTTATTTTTACAAAGATGTGTCTGCTCGAACGTAACTCATTTGTCGACAGGACCATACCTCCGGTCACCAGACTGAAAAATTATTCGCCTTAGGAGATCGAATTGTCTACGATCTTAGAGCTTACGTTAGCAAAATAACATTCTTGTAAAAAGATTATCACAGTAATTGTTATAGGTATCAAATAAAGCAAAAAAAATGAGTTTAATACTTGTTCATAATGTTATTTTGTTCCTATATACTTATTTCGTTTTTGCATAGAACTTAGCAATTATTTATAACTACATGCTTTTTGTAGCGAATCCCACATCCAAGCATAATTTTTATATTGAACTTAGCTCTCCTTTTTTAGATTTATGTTTTTGGTGGGATATAATGTTTCTAAATAGATTGAAGGTTTTTATATTATAATGTGTAGTGGCTTCCAGTAATAACGTGGCCACCGCCGCGTTGTGTTGTGACTCCTGTGTAAGTTATTCGATGTACATACATACATAACCTCACGCCTGTCTCCCTTTGGGGTAGGCAGAGACAAGGGAACACCAATTGCTTCGATCCAGACATACCTCTTTCGCTTCCTCCACGTTCATTAATCTTTTCATACATGATCGCCGGTTACGGGTACTTTTAACTAGGCCCTTTTTAAGAACGTCGCCAATTTGATCGGCGTACGTTCGCCTAGGGCGGCCCCTTCCGACAGCACCATCCATTCTTGCTCTGTAAACCTCTTTCGTAAATCTACTTTCACTCATCCTTTCCAAATGTCCAAACCACCGTAGCATACCCTTTTCAATCTTAGTCACTACATCTTCTTTCAATCCGCAATTATTCGATGTAGCACGTTTAAATACGTTAGTCCGAGTTGGCTCAAGGATGGATAGCCGTCAATCATTAATTTCTCACGGCGACTTCCGCGCTTCGGGAGGTACGTTAAGCAGTCGGTTCCATTTTGTCGGCCCATTCTTGAATACAGCATGTCTTTAGCATGTGTTTAGATATATCAGAAGCGATTTCGGAACCCTCCAAATTATGACATGCACCAACCAGCACTGGGCCAGCTCGGTGGCTGAATCTCGCTATCTTGGGTGACAGAGAAAGAGATTATTAACCCTGAAATGGGCTATTTAGGAAAAAAGTGAGACAAATGAAGCAATTCTCAACTTTCTCTACGACTTGCGTCACGTGATTTGCATTCGAAATCTTTCACTTCCGCTTCCAGTTCAATGAGCAATGTGCACAACCCCCGAATTTATCTACGTAAATATAAATCACCAGCGGTTAATTTGGTGTACATATAAAGTATGCCTATTGCTCTATGTTTATATCTTGGTACAATATGGATTACACTCACCCAAATATTATTGAGAATAACAAATAAGATCAAGAAAAAACAGATTACAAACACATTAAAAAAAAATGTTTGTATCATAAGTATTCTTATTACGAAAGGAAATAATTTTGTCAAATTATTATGGGTACTACCTATTATAGGCCAAAACTATAATATTTATTATGTTAGGTAGATGATATGAATGAAATTAATCTGCAATCAGTTTGGGCTGACGACCAAACTAGGTCCATACTTTTTTTTTAATTCTTTGTTTATGTGTTCAATAGTTTCAGGTCAACCTTAATTCAGTTAGCCTCGGATAGAAATTACGTAGGTATTGAATTAGGCTACGGAAGCTATAATTATGATAAATAGTTACAGTAGGTATTATAATAACCCTAAAAATGGAAATAAACTTTTTTTTACTTTCCTGGATATAAGCTTTATTGTTGCATGAATTTACAGAAGCAGTCCTTATATTTTTGTGTTTTAAAAACGTTATGCTTTGTTCTAAATTTAAGCTTTTTTCACCGCTGATTTATGCAATGTTTGTCCGGATTGTTCCGCTGTCCCCGAAGGATCATTTATTCATTTAAAACCCTTTCCTGAATTTTTTAACGGATTCAAAAATACTAGAAATAAACCTTCTAATACTTACGCAAGTACTGATATTATTTATTTAAACTGAAGTATATAAGCCTACTGAATGCAAAAAAAATAAACATTTCTGACATTCGCACAATTTTGTCTAGCTACAACTTCTAAGTTTATTAAAACTTTAATTATGAAAATGAGATAACACGTGCATACACATAAAAATTAACATAAAATCGAACAAACCAAGAATCCCTATAAATTAAGGAAAAATATTTGTTCATAGCACAATTAAACGCTTCCAGGATTCGAACCACGCACCGCTATTGTAAAAGTTTTTTTTTTGTTATATCATAAAAACAGTTTTAACTTGTAAGAGTGTGTCAGCAGCTTTACTTTAATACTTTTCAGAAAAAAAAACAATTTTATTTTATAAAAAAGAATTTCTCAGAAAAACAAAGGCCAAGTTTGCAGCTACTGATCAGAATTTGCCAAATAAACAGCATGGCCATAGCAAGAACTTTTCCCATTCTAATATCCACTTGCAATATTATATCTATCCATAAATTACTGAGTAAGTCACAGGAAAATAATAAAGTTAGGGAGGTAGAGACCAGATCCACACTACGTTACGTAAACTACGGTGACATTTACCAGTGTCTTGACTCCATTTTATATAGTCATATTATTATTGTTTTGATAATATTATTCAACAGTATTATATTTAGAAAATTACTTACAATTTGTTCTCTATTCGATCTTTTAGATTTCTAGCAGACAACCATGGGGAGAAATCGCTGCCCAGCGATAAGACCGCTAATTGTATAATCTAAGTAATTTTGTATGTATTTAAAAGTTTTTATACTATAAGGTAAACAAAAAACTGTAAATAAATAAATAAAATAAAAAGCAGACAAGTAAGGATATTATATGAATTATTAGCAGAAATATAAACAATATATACGGATTTTGCTCATTCCTTAAATATCCATTAAGTGCACTTTAACATAAGTTCATTCTAAGAAAGATAAAATTATGAGAAAATATTTTTAAGCTCTTAATAATTTTATTAAAGACTGGCAAATCAAGTTTGATCCAGTATTTTTATTCACAGGGGGATTCACAATCATGACCTATAAAGCATTCTTCATAGATTTGTAAGAAAGCATGTTTACAAAATTAAAGCAATCGTGTTACACAAGATTGGGAACCCGTCTGAGGCCAAAATACAAGAGTTCTAAGCAACCGCCACCGAAATTGTTTACCCCGCTGCCACCCATTAATACTATTATTTCTTCCACTAATCACTAGTTACGTTCTTGGGTCGACGCACATTTCTCAGCTCTGACTTATCACAATAGTCCCCTTGAAACCTATTTACGTCGGTCTACTCAAAACATGCATTGTTGTGACTTAGATAATGGTCAAACTCTTGTTTACTGACATTAACGTTACTTTCACTGTTACAAATTACTAAACTTTCTTAAGGCGATGCGATGCTAAGATGGCAAAGGTGAACAAATTATGGCAAGCTCATGGTATTATTATGATCGCATCTTTATAATAGACTAAATTACACGTAATTTTTGCTTAACAAATTAGTATCGTCATTATATCATATCTTATAATCATTCTAATTCGACAGACAGCTTTTTAGCTAACACTTTTCTAGAGTGTAGCGCTAGACCCTGTAAAAAAATTACGTTGTACGTGTCAAAATATTACATTGTTTTTGAACCTGTTTATTAACTTTTTATTTATTATAATACAAAAAGGATTTCTGTACTGAAAAGAATATGTATTTTTCATGGCGAATGCAATACAACTTCTCGAATATAAAAAAATAAGAGGCGCCAGGGACAAGAACGAATTTCTAACCAAATGTAAAGATACTATCTCAACTTAGCATTTCAAGTGCTTGCCGTTTTTATACAACATATCGGTAAAGGTTATAAAGCTTATCTTTCAATGGCTTCATATTGAACGAAATACTTGGATAAGGGTAGATACCTATTTAGCTAGCGAGGCACATGGTCGGACATGGGATGTTTTAAAACAGCAAAATTGGGATATCTGTTGATAAGTTTTTAAGGAGTAGTTTTTTTTTTAAATTATTCATCTTATATCTAAAGAACTTTACCAATATACTTGTGAAGAAAAAATTGATTTCTTAAGTTAAGTTTTCGGTTATTTAGTTTTATCAAAGGATAGCTAAAGCTGATATAACACTCTTCTTAGTTTTGTCAAAAATATGAATAAAAAACCTAGGTACTTACAAGGTTTAAAAACAACGCTTACGAAAACTGCTTAGTGTATTTACGGGATTCTTACCACGATTTTCGATTTTATTTTCGCACAAAATCGAAAATCGTGGTAAGAATCCCGTTAATACATTAAATCGTAGTGAAAATAACCGCGATAGTTTAAAACAATTAATGCTTAGTAAGTATTTATATCTTGACTTCATTTGAATATATCTAATTAAGATAATGAGTTATGTATCTTGCTATGTTATTGTATTGTAGATGACTGACTTTTTACGACTCGTAGCATGTTTTCGGCTGTGTAGCGTCGGCTAGGTTATAGTCCTACCGCCTTTGCATAAGTTTGTCGTAATAGACAACTGATCTTAACGAACCCGGCTTGGTGCTTGGACCCCTTTAGGACCCGCTTGGTTAGACACACTTTGTTCTAATATTTTTATGAAATAAACTTATTGCTTGACACAATACAGTGTCATTTACCTCCGACTACGCAGTTCATTAGTTTTCAAAACACAGAAAAGCTGAAAGAGAAATAAAATACCATATAATCTTTTATTAGGGAGTGGGAATACTCAATTAATTTTACGATCGGAGACAGTGTATTATAATATTATATTCCTAATGTGGTCCTTGAGTAGTCGTTTCCTTATTATGAGTATAACATATCAGGCTCAAGGAAATGGTGTATATCTGTGATACGGCGGACCAGGAAACGAACGCTATGAAGATAAGTTTTTATTATCGTATGTAATGTAACCTACGGAAAGTCGAAACGCGGAGACTTACGGGTATTATGTGTTACGAAACTTAGGTACGAGGGGTTGGGATATCGGAATTCATCCATTTTTTTTATATTGAGGAAAATTGCTTTATTTTACCCTAGTTACCGGTGTATTTACGAAGTTTTTTTTGCAGTGTTAATTAAATACTTTAGTAATTATGTCAGTGTTTTTGGAAAAAATGGTGGTGTAAATGAAATAATTCTCTATGTGTTTTATGGCTTGAATAAATAGTCCTTTCTAAAATCTAAAGTGTTAATCTTTGTACGTGCTACCGACGGCACGCCAAGGCCGCCGGTTTTGTCAGAAGTCATTTCTACGACGGGAAAATTCCAGAAACCAGCAATACGCTAGCTTGGCCTTACCATGGGCACCATAGACTATACAAAATGTTCCTGTTGATTACCCATAACTTTAAGGTTTTGTTCCTCACTAAAAAAAAATCCTTTTTCCCGGAGAAAATGTGGTTCAAAAGTGCATACTTTTCAAGATATCATCAATCTTAATATAATGAGTTCATAAATTATCACCCTTGTAAAATCTCTGTAACATTAATTCAATAGACGCGTGTCACTAAAGCCATACAATAAACAACAAAAACATTTTAAACGTTTAGGAACGTTGCATATAATGTACAACGCAAAGCGTTGCGAACTGTAACTGTCTATAGCGATAAAATGCCACTTTGTCATACTTTGCATAAAGGTGTTTAACATAAGATGTTTTGAGTTAATTGAATTATTTTTGTATGAAAAATAAAAACAAAAAAAAATTGAAAAATTATTCACATGTTATTTAGTTCTATAAAATGGTCCCATTAATACTTCCCAGAGTTATGGGAATGGGGACCACCTTGTATAGCAATAGGCTCATTAAAAAGGATTGCGATGAAATAGTCTTGCCAATTATTTAGCGTATGCTCAGGGGTAGCCTATATTTAGGTATAGAGTATCGTGAAGGAACGATAGTCTAAGTGCGTCCCTTTTAATTTTAGAAGAAAAAATAATTTATAGTCAATAATTTAAAGTCTGAGGTCGAAGGAATTATTGATAAATTATTGATAATAAATTAAGTGTCGAGTGAATAGGTTTCTCGTGGATGGACGTGTAACACCATAGTCTTCATGCGCACTTTCCATCAGGTGGCATTGAAGACAAACGTCCTATCCTTACAATATAAAAAAATTTTTTGCGGCTTAAGTTCTTCAGTGTCTTTGTAGTCTAAAGTCCACTTCATGAGCACCCATCATAAAAAGTATAATGCCTATATTATATCCCGTTCTTCTTAACCCTTATTTTCAACTTTAAGATCACTTACAACCAGATGAAAATCAAAGAAAACCTCACTCACAAAAAGAAAACCTAATTTGCTTGTTGAGTTTCTCGCGCCCGTTTCTAAAGCTGCGTTGAAAGAAACGCGAACAATAAGTAAGTCGGTAAGTGTGAGGTAACTGGTAGTTTATTCACCACCTTGTAAAGTCTGAAGAAGCTGAGCATTGTGCGTCCTGGGACTCTTTATTATCCCTGCACCTGGGACTGCGTGTATACCAGGACTGCACTGCAGCACGCGCCTCAATGTAAATGAACGGTTTTGTGTTATAGCTGGCCACAGAGTTGGAGTTAAACCTTAAACTGATTGTTGTTTTCACTTTAGAAGTGGACCTAGCTTGTATTAGCAGCTACGTGCGTAGTGGGTAAATAATGGACGGTCTCCGTGGTTCTGTGGTCTAGAAGCTACTACGCCAATCTTGAGGTTGCGAGTTCGATTCCCGCACGGAACAAGAAACAAAATGTTCCAGGTCTGGGTGTTTACCTATATATATAAGTTTTGCTTACTTTGAGGCCATGTAGTTAGTGTGATTGGGATAAAAAACGAACAGGATATTTGAAAGATTTCTAGGTTCACGACAAAAGTGTATGCCTAGCTGACTAATGTTTTAAATATGTTCTTTGGCTGATTTAAATATATTTTATTATTTATATTAATATATTTACATATTCTTTCGGTTGTCTGGTAGAGATCGCTCTCGAGCGATAAGACCGCCTTATGTACCTTCTGTCCCATGTTGTTTGTTTCCCATTTTTGGTATTGTACAATAAAGAGTAAATAACTTTTGAAATATTTGTTTTGACGCCTCCGCATCTACGGCAAATAAAGCCTATTTTATTGTATAGCGCAACCGTTTTAAGTTAGAGCAAAATGCAAAATAACAACTACTTTACTTTAGCTACAAAATTCTATTTGCAGAGAGTTTCTAGCATAGATTTGTTATAGTCTCGTCCGTATTTGCCACTAAGTCTCAGTTTTTGAGTTGATGGCAATGTGTCGTCGGAAATTGTAGTTAATCATCACCTTGGATCGTTCGTGGCGTTAATGAAAGGAGCAATTAGAACTACCTTTAATAGAGTTTTTGTTTGTCGTCAAGGATCAAATCCTAAGCTTTTAGTTTTTTAATATTATCATTACTGGAATAAGTGGATCATCAAAAAATTCCTGTATTTATTTACTTGAATAAATTGCAGTCGGTAATTATATTGTTGTAGGTTGTCTGTTATAAGGACATTGACGGATAATACATAGTGTTACTGAAGGTACAGATTATTCACATAAAGCCAATAGTTCAAATACCGTACAGTTCATTGATAAAATATTACAAACCTTTTCAATAACATTATACAGCGTTTATTGCATTAATTGTTTGGCTTTTAATTATATTTCCATAATATTTTTAGTTTCAAGCTGCTTCAATTAAAAACCTGTTTTCTTTTCTTACAAGTTTTCCTGCTCCGTGTTTCTCTTGGAGTTGCCACAGCAGTATCATTTCTGTGCCTGAAAAGATTTAAGATGAATGAGTACGACTACAATACTGCAAGGGCTTACAGCCAAGTATGTTAAATGTAAACAGTCTGGCTATTTAGCTACACTAAAAATATATTTTTGCCCGACAACTCCTGAAGGAGGTAATGTTCTTGGTAAAAAACAGAAGAGTGGTGATGATGTAAAAGATAGATACAACTATACGTACCAAAAAAATATACAACATGCTATATTTTAAAGGAGAATTTTAGCAATCACCAATAATGGATTTCAATATTGAACCTCAATCCCTGTATATTAGATTTAAATGCCATTCGATGCCATGCCAAACAAAATCCAGATTGATACTTTTACGAAACGCCTTTTGATTGAATATTGAGACTGCATGTTCCATAAATTCATTATAGAGCTCTTAATTTGTTGATACGAATTTCGCCATATTTTTAGGTTGTATAAATAATTTAATAGGTTTAAAAACATTTACATTTGTAGTTGATTTTATTCAGAGACCCATCGCCCCTATTTACACTGCCATAAAACAGTTAATAAAATATATTGTTACAGTTGCGACATGGACAGATTTTAACACTGAAATTTCACGTTATTTTATTTAATACACAATTTATCTTGCATAATATTTCCTCGACGGAGAAAATTGTTCCAATAACAAATAAATAATAGGCAAAAGAGAATACTTCGCAAAGAAAGGGCGCATGCACGAACTGCCACAAAACGTGACTGTACTGTTATATTTTCAAAATAGATAGATTTGATAATTTTCATATGTTTTTACCGCCCACTTCTAGGCAAGTTTCCAGATTTCTTTTTCATTGCATGTGACAGGACCTATTAGTGATAAAACAGGGTATAAGTTTAATTATATAGGGTCTTTGAATTAGGACGGGTCGATTTCAAAATGGAATAAAACAGGCTGTGTGCGAGATATTCACGAAATTATTATTTTGTTTGAAAGACCTATTTATGCCATTTTATTTTGAATATATCATCGTTCAACTGCCCACCGCGACTTCGAGCAATGGCACAAATCTGAGGGGTCCAATTTTCAGCAGACAGACAACAATTAACAGGCAGGTCCATTTTACTTATTTTTTAAGCCGAAATTGAACGATATGGTTGTGGATGACATGTGTTTCCAGCAAGACGGCACAAAACAATGGCAATTATGCATGAAAGATTTGAAGGTAGGGTTATTTCATGCAGACGTTAGCTGTGAGTTGGTTACCAAGATTGGGCGATTTGATTCTGCTGAAAATTGGCCCTCTCAGATTTGTGCCACTGTTCGAAGACTCGGCAGGCAGTTGAATGATGTCATATTCAAAACAAAATGGCATGAATAGGTATTTTAAATAATAATAATTTTAATAATAATTTATTCAATTTCTCCAATTAAGTTTATGTAGAAAACAGTATTTACCTTATAACTAGTTACAACAAAATAAGTATTGTTTTTTAATTATTTGAGCACACTAGCCCCCACACTAGGATTCCCTGTGTTGTGGGTGGCTAGTTTTTTATAAAGATTGCAGCACTAATTATGATTTAAATAACGACATGAAATTGACACAAATCAAACAATCCTAAGAGATAAAAAACATAGCACACATTAATAAAATTGTTAAGTTGTCTAAGTAGGCAACACAAAAAAACAATGTACAATAAAGCCAATCCAAATTCTTAATATGGTATAGTATTATATAGTATAGTATTATATATGTACAATAAAGCCAATCCAAATTCTTAATATGGTATAGTATTATATAATATAAGTATGGTATAAAGTATATAAGCTAATTAATTCTCACCATTTGATCGATCTTGAACATTTTCAATTTGTAATTTTATTTAAATAAAATAATAATTTCGTTAATAACTCGCACACAGCCTGTTTTATTCCATTTTGAAATCGACCCGTCGTTATTGAAAGACCCTATATTAAAAGATAAAAAAAAAACAATATTTAGCCGTGTAAGTTGGCTTAGAACAGCCGTACCGTCACTGAATTAGTATCAGGAAGGGTTCTCACAGCGACCTTTTACTTAAAATCTGTTGCCGAATATTACCGCTCCAGCGGTGATGTTGTCCGGCAATGTCGTCTTCTCCAGTTTTTTTCTAAGCCCATGTGCAGACATCTTTCACCACACCTTCACTATCCATCAGGTGAGATAGAGGATAGCGACCAAACGTGTGATTTTACACTAATAAAAAAAAAATCTAAGTAAAAACGAAAACTTTATATGTTGCATACAAAAGAGAGTTTAAAAAGCCCATTAATATGTATCCCAATGTAAATAGGTATACCTAGATAGAGTTAGGTACAAAACGAAATGGAGTTAGAGGCTTAGGTCATCGTCTAGACCGGAAATGACCCGCAGATGAGATGTGATGCGGAGGATATTAGTATTTCATATTCTACCTATAAAACAGACAACGATTTCATATAATTTATACCTATTTCGAGATGTTTTTAATGATTCTGTTTATAAATAAATAAGTAATGCTTAGTAAGTGGTTCTAAAGTAATATAAATACTTTTATGTTGTAGTGTTTCATAGTACACACACAGACTTGAACCAGTTTTGATAATTATTATTTTGATTCATCAAATTGCATTTGCACAGTCATTAAATTGCAGTTTAGAAAAGTTCAATTTTAAACTGGCCCGGCTGGAACCGAACCAATGACTTTTCACACCACGGACGAACACTCAGATTCCCAAGGTGTCATGGAACAGTAAAATTAAAACAAAGTAAATTAGAATTAAGTAATTATAATTTTACATACATACATAACTTCACGTCTGTATCCCTTATGGGGTAGGCAGAACACCAGAGGTCATAAAACCACCTTATGTCACGTTTGACAAATTTGGAGGCATTATAATAGTGGAGAGAGAGACTTTTTTGGTAACTATAACTGGTAATTATAACTGGGGCCAGGCCTATGCCCAGCAGTGGACGTCTCCAGGCCGCTGATTTTGATGATGATGAATTATAATTTGTGTAAAAATCAATGTTTTTCTTACTCTACCTATAAAGCAGACTATATTTTTTTTAAATACTTACCTATCTCATACTATTTTTAAAGTAGGTGCAATAATTATAATGAAACAAAACAACTTCGTATGAAGAAATCATAAGTTAAGAAAACGAAATAAGCAATGTATTTCATACTCTACCTATAAAGCTCACTACTATTTAAACGATTTCTTGTTGTTTTAACATGTCTCTTTATAAATAAGACATAATTCAAGCAAATGAAAAAAGGAATATATGAACTTATAAACTATGAATAAGATCCAGTAAAGTAAGCTTTGCAGTAACTTTAACTTTAAGTAAGTAGATTAAGGTTGAATTTAACCGTTCTTCAGTTGCGAGAGAGTTGCAGTTAGAATATTGGGAACCTTTTGATGGATTGTGTAATGAAAATAACTATATCAAACAATTACTGACAGATACATCTTATTTTAAAGTTGTTTGCATTTTATAATGCTTAAATATAATTTTATAGATAAATCGATCCGGGATGGGTGAGTCCCAGATCTTCCGCATTTCGCGCGGCCACTCTACCAACTGGACCCGAAGTTCAAATCCCAGCCGGGATAGATTTTATTTGGTATACTTATATCACATGAGTTTTTTGAAATATAATATTTGTAATCAGCAATTGAATTATTTTAATTAAATTTTAATGTTATATTTAGTTTTTCTTTGCCCATAGGTAGAAGTGGGCGTTTTTTTATAAAGTTGCTTGCAAAAACCTGCACACTAAATATGATTATTGTGAGAAGTAATACATAACTGGCTAAGTTCGCTTACCTACTCACCGGTAATACTTTCCATTTAAACATATCCAATGTAAAAAAATACAGTTTGTATTGAGTATAGGCAGGCACTTAATTGTTGGGGATAATAAAATAATGAAATCAATAAATAAATAACATTAATTAACAAATAACTTGTTATTTGAGTAATAGTGTGTTTTCATTATTTATTTATTCTTTCTAACTTTAAGACACTCTTTCAATTTATCTTGATTAACATTAAACATTTACTTTATTCACTACATTCAAAATTTACTTATGGTGACTATTTACGTAACTTAAATCAGTGAAGTTAGCCTCGTAAGACTAATACCACTGTACAAAAATCAGACTTTATATAGAAGGGTAGTCAAATGTGGAGTCGCAGTGAGGGGACCTAGAGTAGTGGATTTAAAACTCTTCATGCGCGAGGTAATAGTACGATAGTGACATCTAGCGGAATACTTGGAGCTAAAAATTGTAGAGCCGACAAAGACGTCGTTTGATCTTTGGAGACCTCAGTCAGTGTATGTATAATTACTTATAAAAATAATATATTATCATCGCTTTAGTAATTAAATATTTCATTTGATAGTTTTATCCGATATAACCTTTTCTAGTAAGATTAAGTCAAAATGCGGGCTTAGTCGTCGATCTTATTCTGGTATGTATTTATTTAATGTTTTATGTGCACACTTGTATAAATATACACCTAATCATAAATACACGCTCAATAATAATAATATTATTACTAAATTAAGATTATAGGTTAAAAATAAGATTATTAAAAAAATAGAATAACTTGTAAACAAAATTATATTTGTATTGAACTCCAATAAGAGCTTAACTTGAGATTCAAAGCGATCTCTACTTTGACTTAGGGTGTTACCACAGCAATCGATCGACGTCGATCGAAGGTTGATCGACGGCGTCGATGGATGTCGATCGGTTTTTTGGCCTAGTAAAAACTATCGATCGACGTCGACTGATCCATTCTACCATCAATCGACGTCGACTGATCCATTCTACCATCAATCGACGTCAACTGATCCATTCTACCATCAATCGACGGTCGATCGATTGGTTTGGTAACAAACGTTTAACGTTTTTCATATCTAGGTTCTGTATTATCTATTAGCCTGGCTAGCATGCTACCGTCGACAACGATAAATAGGGCCTTTTATCGATATTTCTTTATTAGAATATGGTATTTAGTGTATGTTATTTATTAAGATCATTACATATTTGGTTCTGTGGTTTTAATTATGGTATCAAATCGAGTAATTCTATCTATTAATTATTCTCAAACACAGGCATTGAATGTCTAACTGAAGACCCCAGACGACTATTTGTATTAGAATAAGAAGAAGGAAGTAAATAAATTATTATTATGGTGCGCATATAAGCTTACATAATAGGATAAAATAACAAAATAATATTTATCTTGTAGCCCTGCATGTGTATTATTTTAACGTTTCAAAACTCACCGCATGGCGACCTTGACTGGTTTTGCAATTACTGACAATAGTTTATTTACATAACAAACTATTGTCAGTATGTCAATATTTTTTATATTTGTACTATATTTGTGATTTCGAGAAGAGGAGATTAACTTATTTTTGTTTCTTTCTTTTCGTTGGTTCTGTACGAGTATATGCTCTATCTAAACGAGGAATTTGATGGAGATTAGCGGTAACTATAGGAAAGCTAGGTTGTTTAATTTATTGTTTAGGCCAGCTGGTGTCTTTTGATTGAATGCTTTGTGGGATGATCTCCCCACGCTTTATTCTACTCAAGTATTTTAAACGTTTTTAATATAAATCTCAATGAAATCAATTACCTATTTACCGAAATTCTAGTGCGTGGTGTATGATAAAAGTAAGACCCTGTCAAGTATACTTAAATGTATAAATAATTTAATATTTCATTTATTTATAATTTAAATCTTAGAAATCATCATATCTTGGATATTCAACAAGCAAACTATCTTAAACAATCTTAAATATGTAAAGTTATGTAGCTTAGCCCAAGCATATAACCACATATAATCTATAACCACAATCTATAACACCAATAAAAAATCAACAACATAACATTTAACATAGTTAAACGTAATAGTTTGTTTACTTTGGCATGATTACGTAACAATCGTCAGTATGAAAATACATCATACGTTCGTTGAGAGCTACTTAATAAAAAAAGTGACACATTAAACAATGAATCAGTTAGAAGTTGTATACCTAGCTATAAAATAATGTTTCAAAAATAAAAATGAGACAAAAGGAGTTAAAAAACGAAATAAACGGATTAGATGTAGGTATTGTAAGCTTTTAGTTCTAAAATATCCAAAATGGGTGCTATGCATGGAGTTCTAATATCTCATAGAGTAAATATCATAGGTAATCTAAATAGATGAAAAGCCTGACCCCCAATATTGATTATAAAAAAAAATAAAGTCTTTATAATGTTAAGTAGCATTTTCGACAGGAACCACTCCACTCACGTTGCGTGAACTATTCCATTATAGCCATTGTTTTTTAAAAATCAATAAAAAACACAAAGGATTCCGTGTTCAATAGGTCCAGCTTTAAGCATTATTCTCAATTATAAAGGTTTAAAGTGGTCCCGGAATGGCCAAGCGTTCCAGGAACTTGGCCCTCGACTTTTAAACGTTCTATTTAAAACCCTACTTTAAGAATGTCTATTAAAGTGCAAATTGCCGTAATTTCAGTTGTATTCCTTCCCTTTTACTTTACCTGTTTCGTCCGAATAATTTAGCAACTTTTCAACAAGACATTGTGTTAAGTAAAAACAAGGCAACGAGTATAGCGTCGAAAAGAATATACTTAGATACAGATAGTTTTAAAATCTTCTGGTAAAAATCTAGTTTGCCGATTACCGCGTTGATGATAAGTATCAAATCTTATCGTGAATCATTCCTTACATTTTATCATATCTCAACATGTAAGATTAAGGTCAGGAGCGTTTATTTGCCTATATTTGATATGTAAAAAAGATTTCCAAAGTAATAATATAAACAGGGAATCTTTTAAAAATAAGTCATGGTGGCTGCTAGATTATTCGTGCTAAATTCTTCACCGCAGTGCGTTTAAAATAGCATGGTATTTAAATTTGAAGAACAAACTGGACTTTATTATAATTGAACAAATTAAGTTGAAAATATATTTAATAAGTATTATAAAATAGTTGAAAGATTGTGATAGTTGTGTTATTCTGGCGATCCATATTTTAATGATATGCCATGTCAAAGATATCATGATTCTGTGATCGCCTGTTTTTTTCTAAACATACCATAATTATGTGGAATGATGTATCAAGTATTTTATAACAATAAAAAATAAAAACCACTTTTAAACCGGACCGAGTAAACACATGGAAAAAATTATACGCGATAATAGTGTAATATTATAAATTATGAATCGTATTTTTTCTCGATTCAATTTTCAAATGTCTAAGATATTTTATTTACTAAAATAAATTCTTACAAATGTTTAAGAGAATTATTTAATTAAAATACCAATGCCACATACTTTTCTTAAAGTCAAGGAAAAACAACAGCATGTATGAAATGGCTATGAAGCGATAGTAGCTATATTTTTGCTGGTGTACAATAAAAAAATAAATAAAAATTGCACAAAAAACGAAAATTCATTAATTTATGTAAAAAAATCCAGCTCCGAAATGAACCAATAAACTATGTAGAATAATAAGCTGACCTATGTAGAGCACGTGTTCTGGTTACTAATCCCTGAATTATAGTGTTTACATTTATGGGTCAATGTATACGCTTACAAATAATCGAGACTTAGAACTTAATAAATTTAAAGATACTTATAAACTCAACTTGTCTGAAGAGGCTATTAAAATATCTGATTAGTCAGTAAAAGTTCATAGTTATAAAATACTCGGCCATTTTGAATATTTGTTCAATATTAAGTTTCTTGCCAATTCTTCCCAACAGAGCGAACATCTAGAGTTGTCGAAGATTCGTTGCAATTTGTTGATAAAAGTATTTAAGAAGTAAATAATAGTTTGTTTTTGATAAGCCTTAAAACACACAATGTACTCCAAAATATACCTAGTTCTTTACACTCTCTCACCCCTGATCTAAGTCAAAAGCGTGTCGTGCAAAGCATACATCTATTCGACTTTGTTAACAGCATAGATTAAGGAGAATTTCAGCTTTTGCCTGGATAGCGACAATCCTTCAATAAAGTCGGTTACTAAATATCAGGATCCAGTTTCTTTCTGAACCCATGTGTCATCTGTCAACATTATCCTTACTTACCATCATGTGAGCTAGATGTCTAAAGCAGGTTTACATACACCTCCAATAATTGAACTAAATGCTACTACAAACAAAATTACTAGAACACATTGATATTCAAAATAGGGCTGCGAGCAAAATTTCAAAGTCCCAGGTGATTAATGAAGGGTCACGTGACATTGACGTAGGGTTGTCACGTCGCACCCTTAGACCGATGAAGTCTCTATCGCCTTTGCAACCCTTGCAAGGGGGCTATTTGGATTCTAGATAATTTTCGGATAAAGGTAGGGATGAATAGGATATTCGCATCTTTTGACATATCAACATATGGTACGTATTCAACAATTAAATACTAATGAACCTGTGATTTGAAAGATTGATTTTTACTTTTCTCATTATAAGTAGACTATATCTTAAGGAATGAGTTTTGAATTAAATATGAAATTCAACGCTATTCTATGTATTTTGACAATTATTCGAATATGAAACAAACTGACTAACTGTTTTTGTAGAGTCTTATCAATTGCTAATTATTTTGTAAGACACTATCAAAGTCGAAAAATACAAATATTTATTTAGCTAAGTATGTACGCTCACCTGCTGAATAAGTATTTCTTAATAATTAATCAATATAATCGTTTATAAGTAGGTATGTGTAAATTATATATAACAAATAAAATGTTAAGTAAATTTTGAGTAGGTACCTAAATTTGTTTTCCAAAATGTAGAGACTATATAAATTATTGCCTGTTGTACATTTTTGTTCTTATGCAATAATACTATCCATAATCTCATCGCAGCCAAGTAAATAAAAATAAGTATAGAAAAATACCTAATCGAAGGTATTGAAGGTTTGAAGGCGTTGAAATCCAATTTCTGCCGGTTTTTCTTGGTAGAGTCGATGGAAACGAAACGATGGTTGCTTAACACATTTCTGTGTTATCTTTTCACACAGTTACAATTTAGTAACAGATAGGATTGTTACAGAATAAGAAAACACTGTATATTTTCCGAAAACCGACGGGCAAGATTATAAATTTTAAACAAAGAACTATGTTTATTTGTAGGGTCGCGACCAATTGAGAGAATCGGCATCGATTCATGAACAGGTGTTGTTATGATTTTGGTTTATTCAGGTGATCATGAGTAGTAATTGATGTAAAGGACATGGGTTACGGTGAGAAGAGAAGAGGCGCGCGCACACAGCTGTAGGAAGGAAGCTGTGATGGCAGCGGCGGCGGCGGGGCGGAGCGCTCGTTCGCGTCAGTCAGTCTCCGACCGCCGCGCACACCGGCCGTCGCTCGCCGACTCAGAATATCGGCAAACTGGTTCGCTAACCTTGTACATACCTCGCAGTTTTCGTGAAACAAAACCATTCTTTTCTTGAACGCGTTACCCGAAATAACGGTCGAATCAAACCCAGCATGTGAACTTTCACCGAACTTGACCTGTGATTGTTGTCAGTGCGCGTGTTTGTATTTTATCGATAACATAACCTGTACGAATTCAAGGGCATCGAAGACTAGTATTTAGTTTGTGCTTTGGATGCGGTGTTGCAGGACTCCTTGAGTGTGTCTCGGCCGTTTCTCTGAATTGTAAGTGGGCGTACCTATTCGAAAGTTTGAAAATCGATCGGGTGACGTGCGTGCGTGGGATCTTGCGTTTTCGTAATCTTTGTTTACCTTGGTCCTTGCCGTGCACCGTGATAACTGCTGCGAAGGCACACGGTGCACGTTTGTTATCATTGCACGTGACGTCACCCGGAGCCGTCTGTTACTGTGGCGACGGAGTTGTATGCGACGCTGTTTTTAAGTTAAATGTAGAGGCATGGGAAAACATGTCTCTAGATTATCTACCTATAATAATTTTTGAGATTGTTGCATGAGATGACAATCCAACTGAGCTCATCTTCAGATTGTCAGACAAGTGATAACCTTTATTATAAGATTAATCAATAGTTCTTTAAATTTTGTATTGACACGTAGAGTTCTATTATTGTTATACGGGTAAATTGAATTTAAAATATTGTGCTCCTTTCCAGTTTCATGGTCTTCGTCTTCATTGGTCAAATAAGAGTTAAGTTCCCTTCTTTAAAAAAATTGTTATTGAATTATTCCAACACCATAAAATAATTATTGCGGTTAAGAAATATAGTATAAGATGGGATGTAATTGAATAAGTTTGCAAGTAAAATAAGCCTGCACTGTTCCTCGAACTTCCCGCTGCAAAATTGCAATTAATATAATAGGATCAAAATTGTCAAGAACCAATAAGTAGCATTAAGAAGTTGTATTGAATTCTGACGCAAGCGGTTACAAGAAAGTTAGTTGTTCCGGGCCCGCCGACGAGGGCGTATAAATTACGTTAAAAGAGGAAAATCTTCCAACATCACGCCCCTGACAAACTCACAAATATTTGCGGTAATTTAATAAATAAGAATACTCCGAGATAAGACTCACAACAAACAACCAAAGATCCAAATATAAACCAACCAAGATTAGTATACATTATGCAGGAATGAACCCCTCAAAGGGGTTTCACCGTTTCAAATCTCTCCATAAAATCGCAAAAAGACCGGATTTTAATTAAAAAAAGAATAATAAATCCCGTTGCTGTTTCATATTTGGGACTGGACATCAACTGGGTGATATGAAAGGACTTTGTTAATGTTTAATAAGGGCTTTACAATACGGGGACATCAATAAAGTAGTGAGAGCCCGTGTGCAGACGCAGGCAGTTCTTTCAGCGCGCGCGTGCATATTTCATGAGCCTGTCGCAGGCACGAGGGCCGAGTGCAGAGGTCGTTGCACCAACACATAGAAGGCCTTTGCTTTCCAATAACATAGCTCTAACAAACTACACTACAATTAACTCGCTAGCTAATGCACTTTTAAATTAAATAGCATGTAGAATCATTGAGGCTATTGTTATCGTACTCGAAAGAACGTTAATTACATCGGTGCCTCAATCACGCTTCGTAAAAATTGATGACACGTTAAACTATCTCTCTTATTACAGACATATTCAGATAAAATAAAAAATTAATACAGATTGAAATTGTTTAATACTAGTCGAACACGAAACGTTGTTCTATTTATAAATCAAGTATAAATATAATATAGAGACGTCAGTAAAGTGCATTATTCCGCAAATGTTTCGGTTTACGACAGTATGAGTGGGTCGGCAGCGATTGGAAAGTAAATCATTACATTTATCTCAAACGACCACTTAAAACAACGTATAAACATTTCTATTTCGAGACCTGTGTAATCTTTTTTGGGAGTATCTAATTAATGAAGAAGCATTTGATGTACTTATCTACGCATTTAAACTTGTAGGCCGAAATGGGAGCAAAACAGTTTAAGATGAAAATTTACTTGGAAGTGTCATTAACAGTACAAATTCTTGTAGACGCCCCAAGTATCAAAGTAGGTATATCTCAAGAACTGAAATACCCTCCAAGGATATCATTAGTCTCGAGGGAAATTAGAATGAATACAACTCGGTATTACTCTACCATATCGTCTTCTTGTATGTTATTCTACCAAAGCGTCGGAATATATGCTTTTGGAGTGTTCAAATGAGCGTATGTTGAATTTAAAGTAAATTAAAAACAACTCAATATTATGTTTCACAAATCACACAAATCATCACAAAAAAAATACAATTGCTAAATAAAATAATCTTCATGAACCAACCGAGTCAAAGTTGAAAGAAACCTAAGTATATTTTTTCCTTAAATCCACTAGAGTTTAACATTGGCAATCGCTTGTTGTAAAACTTATGCCAATTGCTGGCGATAAAACGTTCAAAGCTTGTAACGTGTGTTTGTAAACAAATCCATTCGACTGGCTTAGAGTCGGCGCGGCGTGAGTAAGTAGCACACGGAGCAAATACCCAGTAGAGTACCTAGTCTTTAGAGCAATTGCGCATTTGTTACAAAAATAGTATCGTGATTTACACACAGAAGTGGAAACAACCGATTGGCTGTGTTTGTCATTGATTTGACATTTGTTAGCATCTCGCTTGTTGCTTACATTGAGTTATTATTACTATGTATAGACAGGACATCTCAAATATATTATGTCCGTCCGACTTTAGAGCCTTACCTTACCATAAACTCGTATAAATTCGTCTGTGCCGGGCGCTTGCTCTCAACAATCACGTCATGAAATTTGCAAAACATTTTTTTTATTTAGGACAGCTTTTAATGAATAACTGAATGGTTGCTTACACGTAACTTTAGATATATCTTAGTAGATTTGAGGCGCAGTATTACTCTATTATGTCTGTGTTCGGTGTATGTACTCACCGCGAATGAGTCAGAATGATGCCATAGTCTGTGGGCAGGACTTGTGGCTACCGAATGCTGTGTATACTGAGGTACATTATGATATGCAGTTTACCATTGTACCATATATTGTTTCTAAAAGATTTGCAACTAGAATGAATCGATTTTTGAACATCTAAAGAACAGCGTAAATGCAACTTTATGCATTACAACATGTTTCGTGTGTTTACGTTATCGTGTAGACGATAAACGTTTCAGTATTCGTGTTCGTAATTTATATTCTTGTCTAAATTCTAGAATCTTCTGCTATTGTGAAATTTTGGTAACCTCATAAATAACGCATGCTCATGTTTATTGGTTGGTTTGATGTTAAATTTACATATGAATTGATCGTCTCATTATATTCCTTTGTCTATTTATGGCGATAACTTTCTTTTAGTTACTGACGGAAATTATTTACCTAAGACGTCAGAAACAATGACGAATGGTATATCGCTTCTGTAACCAATAGTCGCTTTCGCCAATAAATACTAATTGAAAGTAAAACTAATGTTACATATAAATTATGAGTTAGCACTAGCAGTAAATTATGCGTCCAAGAAACTTTCCAGAAAATGATGAACAGATTTCAGTTTGCAGATACAGTGTTGCATCATTCAAGAGTTTTAGTTCAAATATCGTTGTCATAATGTAAATTATTGCGATCTGTCATCGATGTATTCACAAGGCAATAGCCATATTTGTCATCGTGAACCTTGGGAATTACTGGTTCCGGACTTCTCTAGGTATACAAAAATAACTGGCATCTTACGTAATAAACGTAAAAAGCTTAAATTAATAACCATGATTACAGAAAAATGCTTTGGTATTACGGTTATTAGTGGCTATTTTTAATGTTAGGAACAGGTCGTGTGTAATGTAATTAATTCGGTTTATGGGACTACCTAAATAGGTTCTGTGGATACCGTCACACCACACGTTTCGGGATAAAAAAGGATGACGGGCAACTTTTAAATCACATTATTTATCGCCCAAAAGAACCCATAAACCCTAATGTGAGTGAGAAGGGTAGATAAAGCCGTTAGCGGTCTCTATAGGTTATTATTTTAAGCAAAAATCTTGAAGGATTATTGCGGTGAATATAAACACGCTGAGTTTTCGGTTTTATTTAGGTTGACAGGACTAGCTCAGGTTAGTTTAAATTATATTAAAGTTCAGAGGTCAAAGTTTAATTGGTTTTACGCGACTTGGTTCTCCTAAGATGGGACTACACTGCTGAATAGGGTCGAGGTCGAAATAATTACTTTTATTATTTGCGCACCTCGCTCGCGCGGCCGGGACTGGTAATCTCTTGTAATCGTTTCATTATGTACTAGCTGTTGCGCGCAGTTTTATCCGCGCAATTTCGATTACCGCGGGATTTTAGGAATAAAAAGTAGCCTATACGGATTCGGAAGAATCCCTCTAAGTAATGGTAAAAGAAATTTTGAAATCGGTCCAGTAGTTTTTGAGCCTATTCAATACAAACATACAAAAATACAAAGGTTTCCTCTTTATAATATTAGTATAGAAGTATAGATAATGATAAATGTTAAAATATCAAATGTTTAAGGAAACAAGGTACGTTTAAACTAGGTACGAGGTAAACGTGGCCGAATCCTGACTTCACATTTATAAAAAGAAAAACATTCAGGTACTTACTTACTGTGAAATAAAAAAATGTGGTTTTCGTTTTTACTTCAAACACAAGGTGTAACTAGGTAAACTTATATCACAATTAGAGACTTACGCATTAACTTTTGCGAAAATTAGCAAATAAGTAAGTAATTAAGAATAATCAAATGAGCAAGAGTTGTATTTGGACCGAGACATACCGGAACTGATGAACGTACGAGAATGCAACCAAGCGAGGACGACTCAAGGTCACTTATTGCTTAAATTAGTATTACACACATATTGTTATGATAATACTTATATTTAAATAATCAACGAATGCTACGAACGTTGGCTAAGTTGGGAATGACATCAACGTAAACATTCTCCGAAATCATACATATTTTTTCCAAAGTTTGAAATTTTCAATTAAGTCATCAACCGATTTCGATGAAATTCAAAAGGGATCAACTCTGAAGTATCCTCTATCATATGAAACTTCAACAATTTTCAAAATCAATTCATAATTGTCCCAAATATCGTGTAAAAAAAACATAGAGACGAATTGATAACCTCCTCCTTTTTTGGAAGTCGGTTGAAAAGTGGGCTTTATAAACATACCATATGCTATGCATACACTAATGATTTTATATAATACTTATATGTTTTAGGCGAACCTACAAAAATAGCTAAATTATCTTAATACGTAAATTAGTCAAATTTTAGAGTGATATTTTAGTACAAAATATAGAGAGATAAACTTAACTGTACCTACATTGTTTTTCTCTATCTGTATTTAGAAATCCAAAGCACGCATTCCCAACGAAACTAATTATTCGTTAACGACTTGCAGTAACTTAGTAGGTAACTTAGATCTATATCATATGAAATCTTCACTATACCCTGGCAAATATTCAATGCAGTATAATGAATTGTTTTGTGAAGCAATAAGTTATGTGGGGAAGAAAAAAAACATCTAACCAAAAAAAGGGTACAGAACTTTCAGTCCAATTCGGAATTTAAAACGCTCAAAGCTGATTAAAAAGTCCCTTTTTTAATTAAATACCTTACAGGATGTGTTAGATAAAATTACACGTACCAAAGAACGCTCTCAACGATCAATATAAACTTTGGCATTAATACCTCTGTCTACAAGTTATGATACCTTTTATAGAAATAGGCAACCACAACAAATGCCTCGAATAACCGCAGCATGTTCTGTGATACTCGTAAATACCATGTTTAAAAGTAAAGTAAAGTAAAAACTGTTGCGCACTACATTCGATTCTTATCCGATCTGAATCCGAGAAATGACGGTCCGGCGAGTAGCTGTAGAACTATTCTAACTAACTATGTGAGTTTAGAGCGGTTATGCATTGCATCCAATTCACATCCGTTCTAAATCCGAGAAACTGTGGTCCAGTGTGTGGGGTAGCCGTAGAACTATATTGCTATGGTAGCTTACAGCCCGTTAACACATGGTCCGCTTTTCTGGTCACGTTTTACGGGATACGTTTTTTTTTATCGACGGCGCATGGAGTTGTATGAGCGACTTGAGACTTCACATATGGCACAGTATTCAGTATACGTATTTACCATACAAAAAAGATATCCAGTAAAACGGGTCATGTGTGAACGGGCTGTTACGCACTACATCCGTCATCCATCATTTCATACAAGATTTCTAGATTCTTATTTTCTCGGATTCGTGTCGGATAAGATTCAGATGTAGTGCCTAACCGCTTTTACGCAGCGCATGCAGCATTCGTCATCCGTCATTTCCTACATGATTTCTAGATTCTTATTTTCTCGGATTCGTGTCGGATAAGATTCAGATGTAGTGCCTAACCGCTTTTACGCAGCGCATGCAGCATTCGTCATCCGTCATTTCCTACATGATTTCTAGATTCTTATTTTCTCGGATTCGTGTCGGATAAGATTCAGATGTAGTGCCTAACCGCTTTTACGCAGCGCATGCAGCATTCGTCATCCGTCATTTCCTACATGATTTCTAGATTCTTATTTTCTCGGATTCGTATCGGATAAGATGCAGATGTAGTGCCTAACCGCTTTTACGCAGCACATCCAGTACTCGTCATCCGTCATTTCATACATGATTTCTCGATTCTTATTTTCTCAATTCGGATCGTGTAGGAAATGGATGTAGTGTGCAACCGCTCTAACTCGATCAGCAAAAAGCGGATTGGCAGCTATAGGTTTGGATTACTGAAGCATGACGAGTAACGGATTTATCTATCTTAGTGCAAGTCTATTTATTATGGAAAATAGCTGCCCACGGCTGTGGATATGCCTCATCTAGTGCAACCGAATCGTAAACTGTTCTTGTTGGTTTCAATGTACTTTTTTTAAGCTGGCCTGATATATTTATTTATGAGGTTTGGTTGTTTAATAAAACAAACTTTTTTTTTTCTATCTTCATTCATTTTAGAATTAGGTAAAGCGGTTTCAATGAAACTATTAGGTCTCAATTTTTTTTATTATTTTTACGGTCCCGTAGAAGATACTGTCATATTATTTGAATGTCAGCTTCTTTGTTTTTAAAATTATAATAAAATATAGGCAAATTTGCAAGTATAAAAAGTAACTGTCGGACGTCCAACAAGAAACTAGTTTTATTGACAAACTTGTTCTTATGTGTTAGCTACACAGAAAAATCTGCAAACTTGGTTTCCGCGTAGAGTATAATAATTTAAAGTATGATAAGAAAAAAGCTGCTTTAAATAGATAAATATTAAACTGAAATTCTAATACACTTATTAACCAAAATAGTGATCGTTATGTAGTACAGACAGAACCTTTGCTATGTGAGTTCGCCTTACAGTTGTCCGGCTTTATTTGATATTGCGTGTTTATCAGATTGCTAAAAAACTGATTTGCTATCGCGTAGTAAAATTTAAGCTGGTGCTGATTTGATGCGTGACCGTGGAGATTGCGCACGATTTCTCTGAAAACAGAAAAATCTACAGATCATCTCATAGTTTAAATATTGAGTAGATTGAAAAAAAGGTGAAAAGGAGTGAAAAAATGTGATAAGTACGCATGTTTTTTTACCAGGAGCCAGTTTTCTCTTGACTTATTTTTTTTACGATTCAATAGTTTTACTACAGGGTTAGTTTTAATAAGCGCATCACATCTTGCAGGCAGCCATCAATCCTAACAACATTTGTTCTGCGACTTTTAACAAATTTTAATGAATAACACAAAAATTTAAAAACCAAAACAATTAAATAAAACACTTTTTAACCGGATTTATCGCGTATATTTACATTTTAAATTTTGACTCGACGTTTCGGTGTCTTTGCAGACCCCGTGGTCACGAGCGACTGAGGCGTCAAGCGGCAGCGTCGGATTGATAGATTGAAAAAGTTATACATCATCATCTCCATCTGTTTCTCAGTCTTCGAGCGTAGCGTTCTGGATTGACACAAAGCTGACAGTATCTTGAGTTTCAGGTCGTGCAGCTTGCTGGATGTTAGATTTAATGTTTTTCAAAAAAAGGGTAAATCCGGTTAAAAAGTGTTTTATTTAATAGTATGAATCGCGAAAACTTAAGACAATATTAACCAAAACAATGTTTGCTGCTTACTCTCCATTTTGTAAGAAGTACCTGTTATGTTTATGAAGCGATATTTTACTACGCAAGGTGTATGGCGTATACATATTTATACTTTTTTATAGGAAAACTAAAATGTAAAAAACTATTTTTTTTAAAATTAGATAATTAACTATTAATTAATTTTAAAAAGTCGCAGAACAAATGTTGTTGCTATTGATGTGGAGAGGCTACTTGCAAGAGGTGATGCGCTAATTCAAATTATTTAAGAAAAAACCCTGCATATTTAAGAAAAAGAAACACTTTTTATTTTTTACTTTATTGAACTCAAGGTTTCGGTGTCTGTATTATTTAACTAAGCTCTCATTGATAGCACGAGAACTGAAGTCAACTAGATATAATAGAGTCTGGTTGCAGAACAAGAACACATCAGTCTATAGATGTTTGTATGTTGTTTCGGGCGCTATGAACGACGGAAGCACTTAAATTCATCGTGTTACGCTTGTTTGACAAAAATAATACAACACAAGAAAGGAAATGCTGCCGTCTCATGAGTCTCGTTGTGTCAGGTTTTAGGCAATACTCCAGAAGAACTTGCGAAATATTTAGTATATTTTTTTTTATTTAGACGATTTAATATTTTGACTAGTTTGCTATTTAAATAAATTTATATCTATGAATCTCATTGTAAACTTGAATTAGATAACTCAATTACTAATTACAATAACCTAATTTTACTATAGGTAATTTTCTCCCTTGATAATTAAAAAAAATTACAAAAATATAGAAGCACAAATATTAAATCCATTTCAAAATAAATATAATCAAATCTAATTCGACTTTTCAAAATTATATTCGAGTGTACAAATTACGCCGTATGGGTTCTCATAAGCAGCGGTGCGAGCACAGAACTTTATCGACTCGTATATAATGTAGGAATGTTCGTATAGTATGGAGTCGGTTGCAAATTTTTAGTCACATTCTAACTTTTTATTTCACAGTTATTTAAGAGTTCAAACATTCAAAATAAGGCACACATTTACTTAAGCTGGCCGTGCGGCAATGGATAGATTTCAATTATTGCTTACAAACCGTCTCCATACTATACGAACAATCGTAAACATTCGAGTCGATAAAGTTCTGTGCTCGCACCGCAGCTTTGTATAGAAATCAGAAAAGATTTTCTAGTCTACGAACGCCTGATTGCACATTTCAAATGAAATAATGCAAGCTCATTAAACAAAATACGATAGTCATAAATCATCTCAAACACTTGAAAATCACTCACGATTTCAGTTTTAGCATGTAAAAGCAAAAAGAGAAAGCTCAAGAGTGAATGCAACGATAAGATTTCATGACTCAGGCAAATTTAGAAAAACGAAGCTCCAACCTGTGGTTAAATAATGATTACTTGTTATTTTGAAATAAAAAACGCGTAATTGTATTTAGTTTTTGTTCATCTGAACTTAAGTTCAATTGAAGCCTACTAAATACAGCTTAGCAAATGCTTACATTTTACGTCGAGACCAAGATAACTTTTATTGTAATGGTTGCACATACGATGTGGCTTTAAAACTAGTAATAGAAATATTGCAGCATTGAATCCACAAGTAAACGATGCTTACATTAATCTTAAAATGGAAGATTTTACTGTTGTAACATTTCACTTACACCATTTTTTATGAATCAATTCCTAGTATTAACGTCAAGTAGGTAAACAGAAAGGCACCCAAAAAGATTTAAAGATTAGTCCGCACTTTATTTTCTACGACCCCTTGTGTGCATACTTACTGTACAGTCCCGGATTAAATGTCTTACGACTTGTCTGAAGATCCTTATCTGGACACTTATGTGGGTTGCCATTTTATTAGTTCTCCACATAGATTTTACATCACTAGTGTTACAAAACCACTTAATGTAGGGGACAATGGAAATTTATGGCGTTTTAAATTAAGACAATTGAATGCTTCTATTCGATTTGTTAGTTTGACCGGAGACAAGTATAATTGAAACTGATTATCGGTCAAATTATATCTTCATTCTTTTAATACAATTTTGGCAACTTTTAGATCGTTAAACATAATGATGATTGACAGAACTCATACTTGATATTGATACTTGTTATACTTTTATGTTTACCGTATTTAAATATAGGTACTTCCATCATAATGTATTTATTATAATAAGAAGTTTGTATCTTTTAAGTCAGTTTTTAGATAAACTTAGATCAAACATTTTATTGAAAAAATATTTACTAACTACGTTTTGTCTACAAGAAAAAGCCTTAAAAAGTAGCCACACCTTCCAGTTATAATACACAAAATAAAATACAGTAGAATCTGTTTTTAATAACATAATAACATAAATTTCGACCTCTTAATTCTCTTGTTTTGTAATCTGCGGTTTTTTTATCATTGACTTACGAGAAAAGTAACTTTTCTAGCAAAATGCAAATTTCTAGAAGCGAACTAAAGATCAAGGTGTCGAATTACCCAATAATTTTACAAAATAATAACGCTAATAATAAAATGCAAGTAAATATAGCCTGCGTGAAATTGAAAGCTGATCTAGCTTCTTAAAAGGAAAGTAGATGAGGCAACGTTCTGTAGGCGTTGCTTACAAATCTTACTGTGTCGCGCCGAGCTATTAACTATAACTTCGATGGAGTATAGACTTTTAATGGAGCTTTTAATAACAGTTATTTAAACGTTATTCTATGCGGGACTGGGAGCGAAAGAAAAAAAAAGAGAATGTGCCAGCTGCTTCTCTTCCCGGGCATACTGTAAAAGTCAGTTAAGGGGTAGAGGTTTTATTGTATTTTTTTTGTGGCTCCTCATTTAAATGCCTCCAAATTTGTCAAACGTGATATCAGATGGTTTTATAACCTAAGGTGTTCTGCCTTTCCCATAATGGATATAAGCGTTAAGTTATGTATGTATTTAAACGTATACACAGTAACAAGCACGGCTGTCTATGATATTTCTGAGCCAGGTTTAGAGGTAGCATTTCATTACAATTCGCCTTACTAAACGCCAACTTTTTTTATAAATTCTGCAATTAAATTTATTCACTACAACCACGATGTTTTCTAGCAATTTTTCATGCTCCATATTCGACTAAGAGAGTCACTAAGTTATTATCACGTTTTTGGTGCTCATTTTATACTTACTCTATTAGGTCGTGTCGTCGCTGGTGAACCACAGCGACTTAAGGCAATGATGGATAACCAGTGAATCATACCAAGGCATTGAGTGTTGTGTGAACGTATTTCAGTATTGATTCGTGAGTGGCTGTGCCGTTGGCCTACATTTTATACTTGTTAGTAATCTTTGTTAAACTTTACTCCGTCAGCCGGTTAAGTGGATTTATTATTTAGCAATAACAGAAGTTGTAGTCACGTTTATATTTAATTCGAGCACGAAACTTTAAGGTGACTGTTTTTCTTTCTATTATACTGTATATTTTCGATATTTTTTCCTGTTTTTGATTACGAAGTTCGTATAATACTTTAAAAAACAGGAAACAGGTTGAAATTTGTAAAATTTGGGCAAATTGAGAAGGAAAAGTGAGTAAAATCAACAAGGTCTTGCTGCCTTGATGGTACGAGATGGGATTAAAAAGGTATATCTGATTATATCTTTTCATAAAATACTACCGTAAACATCGTTGCCGAAGCTTTTGCATAAAATATGTTCACTAATAAGTGTGACTGTGTATGGCATTCGTGCCATTTGGGTATTAATTAGGCCGATCAGTTGGGGTGCTTTACGCTACAAATTTACACAAGGACTATTACAGGGCCACTTTTATAGCTAAACCTCACTTGAGTAGAAATATCAAAAAACACATTTATTTTTTCTGCGACTATATCCACTGTTGACCTCTTACAATATTGCCAAAGCTTAATCATTGTTAAACGTTGACGTTGTGAAAGTTAACTACGCATTTTAAAAGTAAATTTTTCCAAAAACATTTCCGGAACACTACATACGTTTCAACTTGAAAACAAAAACATGTATTAAAGACTGTAGAAATAAAAAAGTTTAAAAGTTGAGAAGGTTAAATTTTAACATTCGAAAAATTTAATAATGTTCCGTTGAAAATAGTTTAAATCAAATAAGTCTTTAATGCTTTCACTATTTACTCCCATTAGGTCGTCAGCTTACTAGCTTACGCTAATTCCATTAATGACCGCTCGCTACTACGAGCTATTTTAACTTCTAAATAACAACCTAAAATAGAGTACACTCGAGTGGTTCACATCTGACGGACGCTATTTAAAATATTTCTTTATTTTATTTTAATATGAAGTACTTAAATATTTCTGACATTCATTCAATATTATGTAACCTAAGTTAAGGGTTTAAAGAATTTGTGTTATGAATACAGGATAACGAATAATGAACTTAAAAAAAAAACAAAAACAAACTTTAATGAAAATTAGTCTGATATCTACTAACTTCGGGATTCGAACCCAGGACCTGCGGCATACAAGACAATGGATACTACACTACCACTACACCAACCGGTCGTCAAATTAAATGGTAGCATTTAGAGTAAATGTCATTGTTTTAATTCAAACAAAGCGCGCTATGGTGGATGTAATAAAATGAGTTTAAAAGTTAACTAGGCTTGGCTTACTGCGCCCACATTTCGGATCGTCGGAGTGAGTGGGGCTTGTGTTTATCTTATGGAATAGGTTTTTTTACAACCTACAGCGGAATGTTGTTTTTTGCAACCTCTCCTAAGATACAATTTAAGTTATCTTATACCGCCGCACTCATAATAGTTCCTTAACTTAATACTAAGGACTAATTAGCTAAGGCTTCATTAATCTAATTAAGAGAGTTCTATCCCAGAGACGTCACTTTTGGTTTCCTTAACTAAGGAAACACTTAAGTAAGCTTAAAGCTGAACTCTCATTATCGAGAGAATATCGATAAACTATTTGTGATACCAGTAAAATAAATAAAAAGTCAAATTAATTTCTCAGCGTATAAATTTATTCATAAACACTTATTTTTGAGTAAAAAAATAGTTAATTATGATGTTCAAATACATTGAATAGCAGGAAACTCCTTAATTGTCTAAAAACAACGATTAGAACGAAAACTGACTGGTTATTTTTACTGTGGCAATATCCAAAGTCAATTCATTGTCAGTGCCATCTGTCCATCTGTTGGTTGTTTGTTTGTTGAGATTTTCCGTTTTGGAAATAAGTTTTTCGTGAAATTCGTGAATATATAAGTTGAAGTACATAACGATTATGGTAAGTGTTTGTAATGTAAGTACTTACCGTGTTTTTACAGGGAAATAACTACTTTAATAATTACTTACCTATTTTGTTAGGACCAACTACCAAAAACACCACGTTCAAGAGTGCCTAACTTTACTGGAGACGAAAAGGCATTATTAGCTTATTTAATAAAAAATAAACCTATAATTGAGAGCAAAGTAACTGATGGGAAGTCACTGGAGAAAAAGAAAGCAGCATGGGCTACAATAACTCAGGAATTTAATAGCCAAGCTAACGTTCACAAGGTAAACGAAATGTGGGATTAATTATTATTATTTTAAATAAATGCACATTGTGCACATTATATCAAAACAAGTACCTCTTTCAAAAACTAACAATTTCACCTTGCAGCGTGATACAAATACTCTTAAAAAGGCTTGGGATAATATGAAGGCCTTAACTCGCAAAGCTCGAGCCAATGAACGTGGCAGCCTGTTTAAAACAGGAGGTGGACCGTCCTCTGTACCTCCACAGACACCACAACAGGGAGCCATAATAAGCATGGTTGAACAAGTAAGTATGCTAAACTTTTGTGTTTTATAAAGGAAACTTATTTTACTCATAATTGTTTATAACTATTTCAGGCTGCACCTGTTATAATTTGCGAGGTGAAAAATCCTTTCGATAGTGATGGCAGCCTTCTCACTTCAGTTGAGGATGTACCTACCATAGAGTCTCATCGTATTGAAAATGAATTCACTCAAGGTAACTTTCAAAAAGTGAAATGTATTTATTGTTACTAATCACGAATATAGATAATATTAATAATATTTTATTATTACAGAAATAGACATGCCAGCCTCAGAAGAACCAAGTGGGTTCAGACAAAAAAATACAGGTAGCTATAGAAAACCTTATGAATTGTTATCTAGTAATTTAATATTATAATTGTAATATTATAATTATTATCACAGTTAAATATTTTTAGTAATCCAAGAAGAAAAAACCTGATTAATTATTTAATTTAGATATTACAGAAATAGACATGTCAACACCAGAAGAACCAAATGGGTCCGGACACAAATATAATTCAGCTAGTCATAATATTCAGTATGATGTGAACATTCCGAGAAAGCCTGCTGATTATGTTAGAAGGGAAGGAGTTATGAGGCTGAAACATTTGGAGATGAAAAAAAGGGTCGAGATGAATATTCTGTATTCGCAGGTGATTTATAATTATATAATTAATTTACTTAAATTGCTTGAGGATAGCAGAATTACTTATTTCATAAGAATTCTAGCTAATATGAATAGTTAATATCTACATAGTGATTGATATTTATTTTATTTTACAGTTGGCTGCACAAGAAAAAGCTGCGGAAATGGAAAGAAAAGCTGCTGAACTAAAATTACAGCTTTTAGAAATTAAAATACAGGCTGCCAAATTGGAGGCAGAAAAAAATCAAGTACTGCTAGATAAAGCTTTACTTGAAAAAGAAAACATAAAAAATAAAAAAGATTGATTTTATTCAAATGTTTTATTATTAATCCTTAAAGTAGGTACCTAATTATAAAAATATAATTATGTCCCAGAAAAAAATCTATTAACAATTGACTGTCGGACAAGGAAACCATTGCTGTTTACATTTTCCGGTACCACATTATTTTCTATATTTTCTTCTAATATTTCATCCTCCGTAGGCATTATAATATCATCCAAAAGGATTGAAATATTGTGTAATGTGGCACAAGCTGTTATAACAGCTGCGGCTGTCTCCAATTTCACCCCCATTCCTACCTGTAAAGTAAAAAAGTAAAGTGTGAAGTGGGTCAAGACATAGTCCTCCATGCTGGCTCAGTTCGGGTTGGTGGATGGATGACAATGTTAGATAATCATGCAAGCTTGGCCTTAGTATTCCTACCTGAAGACATGGAAATTTTCTCTTCCAAACACCAAAGGTCCTCTCTATAGTATTTCTTGTCTTTATTTGACTTTTATTATACTTTTCTTGTGCAGGAGTGTTTGGTGACAGAAATGGTGTCAGGAGTACAGGGCTGACTGCATACCCACTGTCACCAAGCAATAAACCTTCTAAATTTCCAGCGGTTATCCGCTGTTTCAGGGAACTACTATTGTAGATGAAGCTATCGTGTGTGCTTCCAGGCCACCGAGCTACTAAATCAAAGAATTCCGTATTGGGTCCTGTGACTGCCTGCACATTAATGGAAAACCACCCCTTTCTATTTCGATACACTTCTGAAGCTGTTCCACCAGGGCTTTTTATTTTAATATGGGTGCAATCAATGCACCCAATAACTCCGGGAAAGAAAGCCACTTCAAAAAATTTTTGCCTGCAATACAAAATATTGACAATAATATGTTTACATGATGATAAACTATGAATAACTAAATTTAAAACATACTTTACTGTATTAATATCCTCTAAGGAAGAGGGGAATTTTACAAACATTTTCATTTTTTGTGCTATTGATGTAGTGACAACAGCTATAATGCGCGAGACTGACTGTTGACATATGGCCATTACATCTCCATCAAGTTTCTGAAATAAAGGAATGTAAATTAGTTTATTATCATAAGTTATGAACTCAAACCACAATAGGTACTTATCTGGTTGAAGGTGAAGAGTGTATTTATTTAACTTACTTGAAAGCTTCCTGTAGCGTAAAATCGCAAAGTGATGAGCACCATTATTTCGACAGGAAATGGTAATCCTCTGTTACTTGATTTTCGTAGATCTGCTTCTAACAAGGGTATAATTGTATTTCTCACTGCTTGCGGAGTAAAGCGATATCGCGAATGAAATTGCTGAATACTGTACTTGTTAAAAGGGTCAGAAAAGTCTCTTAAATAACGCTTTGGTCTTTCTCGTACGCTTCCAGCAAAATTTACAAACTCGAAAAAATCTCCGAAGTCCGACATCTTTCAAAATAAATACTTTTTGTGAGTGATGAATGATCAAATCAATTCAAGGAACAAACACACAATGACATAACATAACCTCAAAAACACGCTAAAATCATTCCTTAACCATTTAAGTACAGGTCCAATGGTACTTAAAGTTAAGTATCCCTTAGGCCTATTAAGGAATCCTTAAGTGACTATAGGATTGAACATTTTTAATGCTACACTAAGGAACTACTTAAGTATTCCTTAAGCGACTATGAGTGCGGCGGTTAATCTGAGACTTTCATTTTAACCAAAAAAGGTTTCGATCTAAAATCAAGCCCAGAGTTTTGGCTAAAAGTGAAAATTCTAAAAGAGATACTATTAAACTCTACATCTTTATTATATCCAATAGGTATACAGGGTGACTGATGGGTCATTTTTACTGACTAAATTCCAGCACGTGACAATTTGACCATACATAAAGAGAAAAAATAAAATAAATATTAATTATTTACTTAGTAAACTTAACCGAAATTAGAAGAATTAGAGAATTCATTACGCAACGCATGGTTACTTACATAAGCGTAATGCAATAGATACTTAGCGTGTGGTGGTGTGCGTGTGGAAGGAACATTGCTGTGTGCGTGTTGACTGAGGCAGCGCGTCGGGAATAGTGTAGTAATGTCTCTTTATTTATCCATAGAGATTTTTGGTGATAAATTAAATACCTACTTTTATAACATAATTATGATCAGAAATCAGGTCAGAGTGCGAGTTCGGTATTTAAAATTTGTCACCAGCCACCCTGTATTTTGAAGTTACTTTAGTTCTCTAGAATATCTTAGTAATGCAAAGGACATAGGTTCGATATTCTGTCTAGTAGGTTCATCCCCGCTAAACGGTGGAAGAGGGTAGCAAAGAACTGAGCGACAATATCCATAACACAATTTGTTTATAAATGTTTCTTCATTATTTTATTTATTTAAACTAACTTTAGGGTTGCAGGGTTGCAATAAAAGCACTATAAGTGTTGTACAAACGATAATAGTAAATCAAATGTTATACCTACATAAACAAATTACCTATGTATGCATTTTCATTTGAAATTAGAAAGTCAGTATACTTATAATTTGGAGTTATTTCACTATATTTAAATACTCGTACATATACTTATAATTAATTGGCAACAAAACACTGCAATCGCATTCCGGCATTTGAACGACGTTTGCCTTTTTAGTGCACTTCCTGTCACGTAGCGCCAACATTGTGCGGTGACACCTTGGCCGATATGGAGTGTTTATTATTTTTTATAATAGTATTTTTGTTTAATATAATTCATAAGACTGCTGAAAGACCAGTTTTTGGTCATTCTTTCTCTTTGCAATCTGAAACATCGTTCATTCATTGTGACATTGCTTTGCTGATCCTCCATTAAAAAACTTTAAGTAAATAAAACTGTTCTTCAAAATTTTAACTTGAAAAACAAATGAAATATCCATCAAGGTAACCTTGTTTATTAGGGCCGCTACTACCCTAGGTATTAATTAGGTGCCAATTTTAAGGTATTCGTGATTTTATATATTATTAAACAGATCACAGCACGATATTTCTACAGCAACTATTAAATGTGCTGTGAATTACTTATATGCAGGTACTTAATCAGGATCTATTTATAAATTTCAAATAACAAGCACAAACAATGAGCGTAGTTCGCATCTATTTCATGTTCTCACATAATACTTATTGGTGTGTAGTAATGTTAGTACTTAAAAGCGTTACCAACGCAAAAAAATATGTTAACTCTACGATTACACACTCATGCAAAAAAACCCATCGGTACAGCATAATAACAAAACGAATTGGTCTAATTACATGTTTGTCGTTGTTAATGCCCATACTAAACAAACGCATGCGTTCGTGGCGGACCGTGAGAAACGTTGGCGCAGCTTTGGCTTTCCACCATTATCGTCACGCAATGTAGACCTGCATAAATCACATGGACTTCAATTGCAGGGCAAAGATTTAAGTTATAGAGACGGCGGCGCGGCGGTTGCAAAGAGGTTTAACAAATGAAAAGTCTTGCTTCCGTCAGAACTTTTTGCGTCGTAGGATTGACTTAGAATTATAATAAGCGTTGTCGTAAAAGTCGGCTAATCCAAATGACCCACGCTTGGTATTTACCTGGCTAGCTACCACTCTTCACATATAAAATCTGCCGGCAAATATTACCGCTACATAATCAGGTAGTGATATAAATAAATAAATAAATATTTCTGACACTCACACAACATTATCTAGCCCAAATTAAGTTTCTTAAAGAACTTGTATTATGGATACTAGATAACTGATATACTTAAGAGATATATAAACATACATATTGAATGAATACATATTTTTTATTAGAATAAACTTAAATAAACATATAAATATCCATGACTTGACGACTAATATCTGTGTTTATCACACAAATATCCGTCGCCGCTGGGATTCGAACCCAGGACCTCTGGCATAGAAGGCAATGTATGTAACCGATACACCAGCCAGTCGTGAAATGTTTGTGTCGTCAATGTCGATATATTTCAGCAAGGTATTTTTTAGAGCTTCTCGTAACTATATCTTTTGTAGAAAACGTGTTTTCATTATCGGTCTCATCTTCACTTACAATCAGATGATGTTGAGGTCAACGATAAAAAAGATTTTTATTCAAATATGTGTCAGTCTACACTGCAAACTTAATTACAACACCCTTTATAATAAAATTTGTATGCAGCTTGTTACTAACTTCACTGTGATTTACGTAGCTTCTCTTATAATAATATTTTAATGGCTTTATGAGGATAGATGGCTGGATGTTTGCTGCTAAGTATCCTTTTTTACGCTAAAACAAGCCTGATTGAGTTAAATTTCTTACTTAGGTTAGGCGCCTGTAATAACACATATTATACTTTTTATCCAGATATTTATCTATATAATCATGGTTTACATGTGAAACAAACAAAAAAGGCTTTACAGTTTATAAAGACAATCAAAATTAAACCCTTCAAGCTTCTGCTTTGTTTCTAAAAGTTATTTTGCATCGCGTGATGCAGTTTGCAGTTTCGTATCGATCTTAACCTCGTTATTATTTATTAGTTTAATTTTAGATCGTCTTACTCAATACGATGCGCTCTAAACTTGAACACAGGCTGTGAAGCATTCACAACAAAAATAAAGATGATACTATATTTCATAAGCCATCCTTAACAAATATTAAACTTTATCTGAAAAGCGCATTGTTTTCAATCCTATTGCATTTTTGTATGAGCAATAAAACTCTGTGAAATCAATTGTGTTTTGCTTTTTATATGAGAACAACCTTGGGATGTCAAAACTGGATTAAGTAATTCTGGAGATTTAAGTCAGTTACGCCTACAATACAGCCTTTCAATTATTTGAATCGTGTCTTCAGAACTATAAGCTTTTGTCATTTTGAAATTGGTTAAATGCAGCAGCCAATCATTGAAGATAATCTTTTGTAATGCTAACTCTAGAGTTTAAGATTTCTTATTGTGAATTATCTGAGCACATTTCAAGGCTTTTAATAAACAAAGGTTTCGATACTCACTGTATTTTATTTAACTATATCTTCGCTATAACTATTTTGTTTAGTAGGTCAGTGAACTAACGGGCGTCTAGTTAGAAGTGACTGGATCTTTGACGCGCGTGCGCCGGCGCTTAGCAACGAACCTTCGATGTGTGTCAGTTGCAACATTTCATTATATTTATAAATGTATTTATATGAAAGTCAAAGCTAATAAAATGCCTTGAGGCTGGCAAGAAAGTTTAGTGCTTATGGATCTAAAACGATTCACAAATGGTAGGTGTAGTTAGTTTGTATTTAAGTTGGATCAATCTTAACTATTTTAAGTTTAGTTACTTAAAGTAAATCTTAACTAAGTCATAGTCTTTACCACATATCTCTAAATTTGAGTGATTTCTTAGTCGGACTTTGTGCAACGTAATCACGTGCTTGCCTAGATAATTCATAAACTGCATTGGACTCATCCATTAAATTAACACAAACTTTATTAAAACAACATTTAAATCCGCAACTATCGTGACTGCTACATTCCCACAGGATATTATATGTATGTGACGAAAATCTATTATTTTCATTTCATTTAATTTCATTTATTATCACACACACACACACATATACAAGAGTAATCTAATAACAATAACAAATACATAAAACTAAAAACACTTAATATTAAGCACTTATTACAGAGAAAAAAAATGTGATAAACATTAAAAGGCTCAGCTTGTGCTGCTAAGATTGTAAGTCTCAGCAGCGCTGATTTTCAGCCTTCACTTTGCTCTCAGACAAAGAAATACATAAAAGCATGTGGAATTCGACAACATAAGTATTTAAATGACAAAATGTAATAGATAAATAAATTACGAATTAATAAAAATAAAACACATACTTAGAAGTTTAACACAATGCAGGATATAATACCATTGAAACTATTCTATTCATTTTATTTTAACTATTTCATTTTAAAATTTAATTTACTAACACAACTAATTATCTAAATTAATTTTCAACACACTTGCTCGTAAAGTGAGCCTTATTCTATTGAATTTAGAACTATAAACTGGGCTATAAGTCACGCGTGCATAATATATTATACCCTAGTGCATAATATAATGAATCCTACAAAGTTGGATTGTACCTTAGTGCAAATTACATGCGAGTAAACAAAGCCACGCGGCGCGCGGACAGGCGGCGCGCGGACAGGCGGCGCGCGTGCAGCAGTAGCGGCTGCACGGCGCCTCCAAGCAACAATAGCGTGTGTACGTGTCTACTGACGCGCAGCAGCTAACAGCTGCTTCAAATAAATTTTATGACCACAGTATGTCTGTCTTTTACTCACAAGTGTGTTAAAAAACGTCGTATGTAACTCGTGAGCGTTGCTAATTACAGTCTCGGCTCACAGCCTCGACTGTTATTAGCAACTTAGCTCACTTGTTACATAATATACTATTATAGTTTTGAACATAACAAAACTAGTTAAATGATTAGATTATTAAAAAAGATTATCACTATGCAAGGTATAGGCATTACACAAATTTAGTAGGTTATCCGTAACTGTTTCTCTTTATTATCAAAGTATTTATCTAAATATTTACGGCTAATTTCTGTGACTTTAAATGGTGAACCTTACAGCTAGCTTTAAACAGATTACAAGGCATGATATTTCGAATTGGTGGTGGAAGATCATTCCATATTTTAGAAGCCGCAAATTTAAACCCACCTCTACATCCTACTGAGCTATGCTTTGGCAATAGACATTTGTTGTGCACTTTAGACCTTGTATTAAACGCGTGTTCTTCTGTGTAAAAATTAAATTTGCAAAAAAGATAAACTTGACGTTTCTTCATGAAGTGTATTACAAGTTCAAGTTAAAAAAAAGAGATTTTTATTCAGAGTATGCGTAACTTTTTCTACGCATTGGTCAATGCTCATCCACTTGCCACTTGTGGCAAAAAATACATTGCCATCCCTTTTCAAACAATCTCTATAATTTTCATACACTGCAAATTTTTAAGTTTGATATTACGGTTGTGCTATTTATAAGCTGTAACTGTAGCGGTCAAGGTTAAACCTTAAACCGAATAACCGCACCGTTTTTCATTTCAGACTTTGCTCAAATAAATTCGACGTCCAAAATTCAAAAATTCAAAAAGTTTTATTCATCTTAGGAATTTCACAAAACACTTTATGAAGTCAGTCCAAAGCCGCGATACAGGGGATTTTCTGAATGTAGTTCGTTAGCGAGCTGCATTATATTAAATTTTTATGTCAGTCGACCTACTTTCGATACTTATATGAGATTGTATTTTTTTCACCTATTAAAAAAAAATTAACAGATTTCAGCGTTAATTAGAATATACATTTTAACTCAACGTTTCAGGTCCTTGACCACGAGTGACTGGCAAGCATTGAGTTAGAATGTATAATATCATTAAACACTTATTAAATCCTGTTAAACTTGACCATCAACTTTATGATATAGTTATATACTAAAAAATGTATGACAGATTTACATTTTTGGATAAAGCAAACAAATAAAGTATTTTATTTGTTTACTATTCAAAACAAACAATTTTAAAAAAGAAAAGGCTTTCGAACCGACTTTGTCTCTAAAACCTACTTTTACTTTTTCGTATACCGCATTTAAAATTTCTTCATTTATTAAATGTAACTTAAATCTAACAGGTAAGTAATTGTACAAATTGTACACCTAAGTAATTGTAATCCTCACCTTAAGTTAATCACTTGTAATGTAAGGAATTGCCCTATTGCTAAGGTCTCACAGTGGATTACCTAACATTTATACGTGATACATATTCATGAATGTTTCATTTGGCAAGAGCGCTCTATAAGCTAACTAACTACTTAAGAAAAATTGTAACTAGACATTTTCAGTGTCATAATCTTCACATTAGCTTCACAACGTCCACTACTGCACAAAACCTCATCACAATTATTCCAAAAGCCCCACAGTTGGCAAAAAACTTGTTGTTTTCAGTTCCAAACCGTTCCGTAGAAAAACCTCTTACGATTCTCTTTCTTATTCAGAAGCCACCAGAAGTTACTTTTCAAAATAACTTTAATTATAATAATTTCTTAAAAAATATAGGTCAGGAATCGATAGGGTTTACTACCAGGAACTTCGAAATCATACGACACAAATAATAACTTTATGAGGCCAACAGTTCATGTTTGTTTGTAATGCGATATCCTTGTCACGCATAAACCGATTTTACGTGTTACCTACTAGCTGATGTTGATAATATTCCTAAATAAATCCTAAGCACTTAACTATATGTATAGAGACTTTAAGCTTCAAAAGTTTCTCATTATACTGATATATAAATTTCAAACGAATACTATCTGAAATTGAGGAAATCCCATGTGCATTAACACACATAATTCACACATTATTTTAGTCCGCGGCTTGTCCTAATTCTGCTTTATAGTCTGCGCAGACGTCTGAAACCGTGTTAAAGCTTATTGAAGTTAAGACACGGATTATATTACAAACATATAATAGATGATTAAACGAACTTCTAAGTGAAGTTCTATCGCTATTATATGAGTCGCTTCATTCGAAGATATTATATAACAGGTAGTCCTTTTTAGGTACTAGGTAACTTCGCATAATTTAAAGTATCATAAAAAAAACACTGTGGTGGGGCGCCGCGTGGCATGATCCACCCGGTTCGCGCCAAGCCCTCATTCTTTAGAGACCCTAAACGAAACTTTTAAATGGGTTCTGGGGTGGGTGGGTACGTCATATCTTCGAATGAAGCGACTCATATAATAGCGATAGAACTTCACTTAGAAGTTCGTTTAATCATCTATTATATTTCGTCGCTTCATTCTTCAGATATTATATAACAGGTAGATTTTCAGAGATAGAAAGTTTTGTTTAGGTATATACTTGGAATTGAAATAAGTAAAGATATAAATATGAAATTACATATTTTATTATTATAGTACTTAATAATTAGTATTATCACATAATGAGCTTCAAATAATCTTACTTTATTTGAGTCGCTAGAAATTATAATCAGCTTAAATTAATGAAACTTAGTGATAGTCTATTTATAGACACATAATTTTTAATGTAGTAATTTACTTAATATCAAAATATGTAATATTCAATAACTATTTTTAATATTAGGTTAAGTATTGTTCATGTCTCGATTAAGTATCGACAAAGCAAAGTTATTTTGTTGATCATCTAAAGGCCGATGGTAAAACTTTGCGAACACCTGTGAGTTTTGTGTCCACCCGGCCGTTTTTCGAATGACATCGACACTGAGACCGGCCGCGCGCGCGGCTGAGTTTGACGCGTGTCGTGTGCTGTGCGCATCAAAAACGCTCATGTCAATGCCGCTCGTGGCAAGCGTTTGCTTAATCCATCGACTTAGCGTCTGACTTGATGCAGTTCTGTGGGGAGCTTTGAATGTTACGAAGAGATTCCCGGAGTTTGAACCTCAGATATTTTTTGTAATAAAAATATATTCTTTTAAAGTTGATACTGGGCATATGTTGATATTGCTTTGAAAGTTTGGGAGAGATAATAAGGGCTGTTCACGATTTGGAGCGGAAGTCTTGATTATATCTGTTATAATAATATTTACTTTATCAGATTGAAAAACAATATTTTCTAATTTAATTAAAGACAATGTCTGTACTCTTTGACCGGTACATAAAGCTAATAATGTAACGAGTTTTTTTTTTTTTTTTTGTAATATTTTCTAATGATAAATTTATATTTGGATAAGAAGAAGACAGTTGTTTTAGTACTAAATTTGGATCCCAAGTAAATGAATATTTAGGCTAAATAGGTTTAGTTTTATAGGCTCCTTTTAAGAGGCGTTTAACACAACTATTATCACTTATCTCTTCTCCTAATAAAAGAGATAATGCAGATCGATGTGTATTTAATGAACCGTAAGAACATCCTTTATTAAATTGCTCGTTTAAGAATCAAAGAACTAATGGAATGGATTTTTCGAAACTATTAATGCATAACCACACTTCTTAAAACCATAACTTCAATGAGACGTTGTACTGGCGAACAGTAGTGTCTGCGAGCGAGGCGAGCATCAACGTGAGAGCCTCTGGTGGGCAGCCGCGCCGGCTGAACGACGCCCGGAGAGCCTCGCAGCACCCAGGGTAAGGCTGGAGTGCAGTGGGTGCTGACTCTATTGCTGGGAAGGCCAGAAGGGGAATACAAGTACCCCTTCGGCTTTATCATCAATGATTTTTCGTATACATTTTAATACAAGAGAAAAAGGAGGAAATGCATAAAAATCCAAGTCAGCCCAGCTTATTGTAAATGCATCAACTGCGACTTCATCAGGTTCAGGCTTCCAGGTGACAAATAAATAACATTTGGCATTGGCTCGACTTGAGAACAAGTCGATCTTAATGGGCCCGAAACTATTTACAATAAGTTGGAAAGCGCTATCCGAGAGGGCCCATTTCTGGACACGAAATCTGCTCGATTTTCTTTGGTGTTAACATAAGAAGCAAATATCTATAAATTGCGTTTTTCACACCATTGCCAAATTTCTCTACTTAAAATATTCAAATGTGGGAACTGAATACCTCCCATCCTGTTAATGTAGCTAATGGCGGTAGTACTGTCAATATGTAATAATATTGCACAATCTTTTCCTTCACTAGCTATACTTTTGAGACCTAACAAAACCGCGAGTAATTCTAAAAAGTTCATGTGATTTTCTTTTCCACTGTTCGTCCATGAACCACTATATTTATTATTTTTGCATACTGCTCCCCAGCCTGTCCTAGATGCGTCGGTGTAAATTTCTAACTTATAATTTTGAGGAATGATTGGACAAGAAATAATATTAATATTATTTTTCCACCACCATAAATCTTTTAGTAATATCTTATTAAGATTCATTTTCGCCTCATAGTTAGTTTCCTCCGAACTTATTTAAGGCTAAAAACTTTTGTCTCTCTAATATTTTTGTATATAAGAATCTATATTTTGTGGCTGGACAGGCTGCGATCAATACACCTATAAGTTTAGCGAAATTTCGTAATGAACAAGTTTTAAGATTAATGTACCTATTTATTAACTGTGCAATGTTATGCCGCTTATCGCCAGGTAACGTAATAGACATATGTTCTGTGTTGAACATAAAACCTAAGAATTTGATTGACTTTTTTGGTACAATGTGACTTTTATCGAAATTTACAATAAAACCTAGACAATGTAATAACTTCAAAGTTTCTCTCACATTAATCATGCATTCTTCATATGTATCTCCTAAGTAGGTAGTAGACTTAAAAACCTTGTTTTCTCAAATGACTCATTACTTCACGCATAATTTTTGTAAATACCCACGGAGCTAACGATAATCCATACGGCATTGCTGTGAACTCGTAAGTGATCGGCTCAGACGAATCATTTTCTTGGAATTCGAATCGTAGGTACTTTCTGTCACTAACAAAAAACGGTATAAGTAGATATGATTCTTTCATATCTATGTTGGCTAAGTATCCATTACGAGGAATTAATTTCGAGGCTGTTTTATAAGATTCCATTTTAAAATGTAAGTACTTTTGTTACGAACTTGTTTAAAGATTTTAAATTTAGTATAAACCTTTTTTCTTCGTTACGTTTCGGAGCTAAAAATATATTTGAAATAAATTGATCATTTGAAGGAGAACAAGGTTTTATAGCCCCTAAGTCTAATAATTTATTTATAGCTATTTTCATGTCTCTTTTTTCACATGATGACAAATTATTTTTAGGAATAGAATACTGACAAATTTGAGTATCAAATGGTATTCTAAATCCATAATTTATCCACTTCAATATGACTTCGTTTTTAGTTACTTTTGTCCAACAATCATAAAATAAATTAATTTGACCTGCATGTACCTTGATTAATGTTGGGTCGGAGCACGCGTCCTGGACGAAGTCTGCGGCTGGAACTTGGCGTTGAACGCAGAGTTCGATTGAGGGCGCCGCTGTGTTTGAGCTGCTATCGGTTTCCTCTGACCTCCCCGCGCCCCCCTGAACGACGGGTAACGAGGAGGTCCTGTCCAGTTTCCCTGCTGAGACGACCGGTTGACCGTTGATATTTGAGAGGAGACTGTTTTGGCTGGGCCTTTTTTAATTAGGGCTCCCTGCTTTTCAGTGGCTTTACTTGCCTTTATTTTTTCCGGCAACGAACTTCCGAATAAAGTTTCGTCTCTTTCGGAGTCTTGTATAACATGTTTAAAGTTTGTATCAAAATTAGGTAAAATCAGTTTTACCCTATCTTTGATGAACATAAAGTGGAGGTCTGATAATAGGCAGCATCCATCACTTACGTGACGCAGGGCCTTCATTTTGTTTTCTTCCTTCTCAAGGAGGACGTCCATCCCTCGATTTATGGCGGTAATACCGTACCCCAGCTGTTGCTGAAAGTTTTGGATTTTTTTTTTTTTGTCACGTGCTCGTGCTAGGTCTGTTATGGCTGCTGAGATTTCAGCATTTGATTTTGGGGCTTGCAAGTTTTTGCAGTTTTCGGGTACCGTATTTTCTATGGTTAATTTATCTTTGTCTTCTTTGGACAGTCCTTTTCTTAGTAAAGGTGTCCATAAATTTGAGAGCGCATCGTGTATTTTAGCGCCAAATTAGGGTGTATCGGAATTTGCAGCTCCAAGTGCAGTAAGCAGCTCTGGATCCAGATCGGGATTAGGTTCTCCCGATATGCCTGGTGCGTCTTGTGATATTGACGGCTCCGGATTAGGGAGCGTCTCTGCAGATAGCTCTTGGGCCACAGTGAATGACGCGGCAGTCTTCTGGCTATCCAGGTTTACATCATCCAGTGGTAGCGGTAACTCATACCTTGGAGGCGACATGTTTATGTTTTAACAAACATATAATTCATATTAATATAACGCCCATAACGTATTACAGACAACGAGATAGATCTCTTTGAGATTACCCGCATTTTCTGTAATCGTATTGAAAACAAAAGGTGATCGATAAGATCAGATAAAATTTATTAAAGTTTACATCATTACGATATTGAGCAGTTAACGTGATATATCTATTATAGATTACACGCATTTTCTGCTCTGATTTTTTAAATAACATTTTTAAACCGAATAAGTAGGTCGTACCTTGGAAGATTTCTTCTTTGGAAGAAATAATTCGCTGTTTCCGTTTTTTATTTATTTTTTGTTCCAACTTTTTTATCTTTTTATTATAATGTTGAAGCTGTTCTTCTGCTGTACGTTTAGGCATTTTGTAAAAACTTAAGTAAATGATTAAAGTAAATGACGTATGCTTGTTACCACGCACGAAAAAAGAATGAGGGCTTGGCGCGAACCGGGTGGATCATGCCACGCGGCGCCCCACCACAGTGTTTTTTTTATGATACTTTAAATTATGCGAAGTTACCTAGTACCTAAAAAGGACTACCTGTTATATAATATCTGAAGAATGAAGCGACGAAATATAATATACGATCTCTGTTTATTGCGCAATTTATTATAATTAACAAGAAACTGAGTGCAACATCATTTATGCATGACCCTTTTTGCAAGCTTTTCGTGAAGATATTAGCTTACTTTTAAAGTATATTTATTACCATAACAGACATCTATACATATAATAAAATGGTAGGAAAGTCAAAACTGTACATTGAATATTTTTTTAAAAGAATACTTGGGGTATGATCTACAATCGAAACAGAAACAAAAAATATAGTTTTTAGAATTTTTGTCTGTTTGTCTGTTTGTCTTTCCGGGATAAACTCAAAAAGTACTGCATGGATTTACTTCAAATTTGGCATGAAGATAGTTAAGAAGTCGGGTCAACATATAGGCTACATATTATCACGCTAGCAGTGTTATAATCGTAGGTGCGTTTGGTGCTGCATAGCGTTCACGCAGACGACGTCGCGGGCAGCAGCTAGTTTAAAAATAAAACAATAAATAAGCTTTCACCAGTGCAAAAATTATGAAATCAGATCAGTAAATCTTGGGATTAGCGTTGATTATATAGATAACGGATGGCAGTAAGCAAAAAAAAACTATTTTTGTTTAGTTTTTGGAATTAAGGAGGCCTTACCAATTTGTTTAATTGTCACAAAGTTGTTATTTTCAAGCAGTGTTTGGAGCTTGAACCGAGTACCTACGTATTTAACCATATCCTTCGAGAAAGTAAGGATATAATTTGTGATATTCCAGACTACCTGTGGCGCAAATCTTTCAGCTCAACAAATACACAAATACTAGCCACCGCGTGCGGTTTTACCCGCGTAACTTTTGATCCCGTGTGAATTTCGGCCGTGGGAAGGCCTATAACCTTCCTCAAGAGTTGGGCTATCAAATGCAAAAAGAATTTTTCAAATCCCACTTGTAGTTTCTGAGATTAGCGCGTTCAAACAAACAAACAAAAAAATAAACTCTTCAGCTTTATATATTAGTAAGTATAGATTTCAGCAAATATTCAGCTGAACTTTCCCCGCAGTTTTACGGTATAAAATCTACAAAATCCATCTATCCTTATAAACTTTTATGTCTTTAATATTAGTAAGACACAACATCATGAAAACATTACTGTTTTTCAAAATGACTGATACACATTTTCTTATTTTACGACTCCAAAACAAAGTATCTTAGTTCTCATTATTGATCATGACTGATCATGATTATTCTTTTTGTAAGAGTTTAAACTCTTTTTTATATGTTGTACGTGATTAATTTCACTCTACAATGAGCTAGTAATACAGTAAACTATTATACAAAAAATATGAGACACTATAGTATTGATTAACAGATGAGCACTTCGGTATTTTTTTTCCATGCCTACGGCTACTAGATAGATATTCGATTGCTTCACCGATAGTTGCGTACAAAATTGAGCTAAGATGATAAGTATAAGGCTATGGTCACTAAATATTAAAGTCTTTTTTGTTTATTATGTTTCTGTTAAATAAAGATATGTATTTTTTTTATTTTAAAAATATTTGTAGATTGTATTTGACTATACTTCGTATTGTATTTTCAATTGTTAAATAGAAATAAGTACAATGTTTAAATTTCGTTTACCAAATAAAATAAAAAGCAGTTAAGAGAACTATTTTATGACGCCGAAACGTGTGTTTAGAAAGTGTCCTAAAGGATCATTAGACAACTTTTTTACATAAATCGCCGCCAAAGTTCTGAAAGCAGACACAGACACTGAAGACTCCTTAGTTCAAGCGCATTAATTCCCAGTGCAGCCGTCCCTGAGTACCCTTGGCTATAACGTTTGGCACCAAAACTGCGAAAATCAAATTGACTCTTTCATTAGCTCGGCGTCTATCGCCCTTCCAGCATACTAGTATAGAGGTCAGTGGTAATAGTAGTCTGTAAACCCGATCCAGTAAGCTGCACGCCACCGAAATAGAATGGAGCTGTGTGATTGAAACTCGATCGAGTGCGGAATATGAATGCACTGCATTAGACCGCCCATTATACGTGGCATGGATTCTATTGATGTCATATCTTACTGTGCATTATCTTATTAGTAGGTATAATCTACATATCGTGCACGGCAAATATAGGTAGTTGTTAATAAAAATATATAAGTTAGTTTTGTAATGGAAAAGATGTTTGTGTATTGTTTAGGATTTGCTGATGACTGATTTTGCTGATGCCTTTATGACTATGCTACTTTTTGAATTTGACTCTGACTTCTCCATGTCCACGTCCGTGTCTGTGTCCTGTAAAATAATATTTAAGATTAACCCTTCGATAGATTTAAGAATAAGTGTAAAAAGGTTTAATATAAGATATCCGGATGCAAAAAGATGTGATTCCCTGGCTGTAAATTTTTATTGTGTACTTTTAAAAGATGATTGCTGTTGAGTTTATTGCCACTTCTCAACAGATCGACTTTCCGAAGAGGTGGGAGATTCAGTCAATTTGTAAATACGAGTACCTACGAAATAAAGAATATTATGACTTTGACTTTGCTAACAGACATAAGTCTCTCTAAAGTCAAATTAGGGACTTCAAATTCAAAAGTTGATAACCAAAAACTGATTTTGAAGTTTCTTAATTTGACATTAAAGAGACCCAAAATTGGAGATTGTATTGTCTAATACGGCCAAATGTCTGAAAATTTTTTAAAGTATAATAATCATGTTAAGAACGTCTTTCAAACATTTTTTATGTACCAGCCAAACTATACCTATCGGTGTTTTATTTATCATTTTATTTAAATTATACTTTGTCTTTAAGTTATTGTCTGATTAAAAACGGATTATATTTAACTAAAGATAAGACTCCATTTCGAACCGAAAGTCAGCAATAATCGTTCATAGTAACATTATAATCAAAGCAAAAAAGGTCCACTCGACTTGGAGTCCGCGATATTGAAATTATGTTTTTCAACTTAAGGGAATATAAAATAGCCTCCATAACCTCTTAACCGATGAGCCTTAAAATTGAAAACGCATAGGCAACGACTTAGACAATATATGCGACGTATACGTATCTATATGCAACAAATAGACAAGGGTTATGAAAGGTGTTGCATTACATGAAAGAAACTGGGTCTTGTTAAACGCATTAACTTTCAAGAAATATCGATAAAATCTCCTAGAAATTAATCGTATGTTAGTTTTCGGTAATAACTAGTGCAGAACGGATCACTAGATATAGTGTATCGATATCGATTACATTTCGATGTTTTTGTATCCAGTGGTTTCGCCTCGTGAATTTATCTTAGTAGGTTAGTTAATAAAAACTATCTAGAAATTTCATATCTATTCTAAGAATAAATAAACATTTAATTTTCGCCGGAAACAGTGATTAAATTACATTTATGGTCGGAGGTTATCATTAAGTATTCGTTTAACAGTTTTTAGTGTAAAAACTGTACAGATAAACACTGTCTTGTTGACTCGTTTATATTTTTTCTTCATGAAAGACGTAAATAAATGATTTCAAAGAAAGAAAATACTAACTCGGCAAATTACAAATTTGCATGATAGAAGACCCTTGGCATGGTTGTAAAGAATTTTGGTCTTGAACTCCAATAAAAAGGAAATAAAAAGAAAGCTTACCTATACTAAAAAGATAGCACATTTCATTATTTTTTCCTGCCTGACCCAAATAACTTACTTATTATGATTTTTTAAGCATTAACAACAGCTATGGTAAGACCCTATTTGTTTTTAGATGCGTGTTAAAAATAATATTTAAATTAAAAGGTAGTTGTGATTTCAACGGTGTGAAGAATAACATCAGAGTGTTAATACTATATAATTTTATGACGTGCCTCACAAATAATATCTCTGAAGTTCAAGTTAAAAGCAAAGATACTTCTAACTAAATTAAACTTCAACCGAACAATGGCTGGGTTCAATAAAACGTGAAAGGTTTAAACCAAACAATTATCCAAAAGGTGAGAGGCGCTATTGAAAGGCAACACAACGAGCCTCGTGATGATTGACAAATTGCCCCTGATCCCTGCCCGATAGATGGCGTCACGCTGCCAACAAAGATTAACCTACGGCCCTCCACTCTGATCCCTTCTGACGTATACTCGGTGCTTTTATGAAAACGAGGACGCTAATGTAAAGAGCTGGCAACTCCAGCCGATTTATAAAGGACTCGAATATTTATAAAATTGTTATGTATTTTTGTGGTTTATGAGATCATTTTGCAGTTTGCTTCCAACCAATATTGTTGGAAAGGAAACGTCTCGCTGGTTAGAAATTTAATATTGTTCATAGTTCACCTTAAGCCTGCTATAACACATGCCATAGTTTCTATCCCGACGTTAACTCGGAAACAGTATACGAGTAAGCGAGCAAAGCCATGAAAACAATTGGTATAATAATCACATCATATGTTTTTTGTCCTTTTTATCTTCAATAATTTATACATTTTAGACCTTACGTTTAGAAAGTATAAGATCCGTTTCAATAAATAACTGAGCGTTAAACAGTCTGTCTTTGAATGCAAAAGGAGGAGAGGTAAAACTTGTCAAGTTTTGGTGAATAAAGTGTAAATTGTTTATCAACCATTGACAATTAAAGAATCGTCTTTTTTTATATAGAGGATAGTCATATTGATCATTAATATTTATCTTTTTTCTGCAAGTCAAAATTGTCTTGGGTTAACCTTTTGTTTGAGATTATCTTAATCTTTGTTAATTTAATGTTTTTTTTTCCAAACAGAAAATATAAACATAATAATCTCTTAGACTTCTTTATAATTTATGTCTTGATAGAGAAATACGCTGAAAACGAACATTATCAGGTCACCTTTTTTGGGCATGTGTGCGTGACTAATATTTTACGCTGCGTTTTATTTTGCTTGAGTGTGCGTGTCGTAATCATTAATAATATGAATGATCAATCAATGACTTTAGAAATGCAATAATTTATACGAATGAATGATAAAAGGTGACTCATATCATCTATTCATCCACATTTCATTTAAATAAACTTCTTTTATAGGAGTTAAAAATATCGGAGCTTTCATAATCGAATGTCCAGAGGTGTGACAAAATTATGCTTTACAGCTTTACAATAACCAATTAATATTTCCGTGACAGCTCATTTTGATCTCGGTGAAAAATTGGAGCAAAATTAATCCTTATCATATTGTAGGCGGTTCATAAATCATTGATTTTGTGAAGCTGACAGTATACTGATGTATAAAAAGCATTTAATATATGAGCTTTAGTTCTAAGAAGTGGTCGATAGTACGCACACCTTTCAAACAGAAATTATCAAGAAACTACATAATGTTTAAGTTATATTTTCGCACCAACATCAATTTGAATCTTCTTGAAAGAGTACAGCTAATGCCATGTGAGATATAAAATAAAATTGTGCTCGCTGCAAAAGGGAAGTGTACACAGCTTGCATGATAAAGTAGGCTTTGTGCACTGAGTGGAGGTCACGTACTTGCGACGAACCAGTCCCGGTGTCGATGCCCTCACACCGAAAACAAGTAATATCATTCAGCGGTACAAAAATAGACGTTTTTGCATGTTTCCCTGATCTATAAAATATGTTGACCTTAGGTCACGTTACGATTCAAAAAACCTATTGACACCATATAAGTTAAGATCTAATAAGGATAAAGCACATGTGAATAAAAAAATTAATACCTTATTAACTGGAGAAAGACCTAAACCAAAATGGGCAATGCCGAAAAGTCAAAGCGTTCGAGCAGTTTGATTGAAGATTGAAAGATACAAGACGTTGTCTACAATTCAATTAAAAGTAAAGATGAATATGAATATGAATATTTCTGACACTGACACAACATTATCTAGCCCAAATTAAGTTTCTTAAAGAACTTGTGTTATGGATACTAGTTAACTGATATACTTAAGATATATATAAACATACATATTGAATAAATACATTTTTTTTTTATTAGAATAAATTTAAATAAACATATAAACATCCATGACTTGACGACTAATATCTGTGTTCATCACACTAATATCCGCCGCCGCCGGGATTCGAACCCAGGACCTCTAGCATAGAAGGCAATGTATGTTACCGCTACACCAGCCGGTTGTCAGATAAGAAATAGGTTTGTTTTATTCATAAAGTGATATTGAATACAACGCCCTTCTCGGGCTGACCGATAAAAAAGCAAAACAACATGTCTGTTTAACCATCAATCAACATGAATTCAGTAGAAAGCAAGAAAACACTGAGCAAATCAATTATCATAGCAAACAACGTACCTAATGGCATGAATATTGAAAAGGAAAGTAATTAGAAATACGATGGCTAAGTTAATCAAATGTCAAGTGGTACGTTATAAATAAACAGAGGCGAGAACTTTCGCCTCGTCGAATATGGATTAGTTGGGAATTAGAGGGTCCTGTATAAATAGTGTACTTTGACTTTAAGAAATTGATTCGAAATGTTAGAACACAACGCTAGGTTATTCCTTCTCGTTTTTAAAAAAACATCTTAAAGAAATGAATATTTTGAGACTTCAATAATCACTGCCATAGTTTGGCTATTTCGTATAATCATCGAAATCATTCTCATGAATCAGTCTGTTCATGATTAACAATACGTAAGTTTATCGCGACAGCAGAGGCAACGGACCCCAGTTTGTTTCTTTTTATATTAATTTATTAGAATAAGTATAAGAATTTATTTATTTGCCAGAATGATTAACAAGAATCAAGAATTAATTAACAAGTTCTTAATAGGTATACAGTTTTTTATTACAGTATTATTCAAAAGTACACACATTCACTCCATCTGAACATGCAAACATATTTTATAACAAAATTTAATGATTATTATTTAATATTATTATCTAAGGTACAAAAGAGGCATTTAACGCCCACTTAACGAAAAATAATTTATTTTCAATATAATTATGTATACAGCTTATTGGATAATAAATTTTAAGTTACATAAACGCATCATTGCTTTTTTTACTGAAAAATAATAATTTATATGAGAAAATATGTACGTTTCACGACATGATAGCCTCTTTTTAAAAACATGATTTCGGGCGTTTTTAGAAAGGGTATGTCTATTAGCGCCCGTTTATAAAAAAAATCTTAAAAGCCAGAATATCGTTTTTAGACATTAAATAAAACAATAATGGCCAATTATGTAAATATTTGACATAATTGGCCATTTATAAACAACTAAAAAAAGCATACAAAAACGAAAATTTAACTTGTAAAATCTCGAAGTAAACATGTTTAGTTGTCTTTTTTGGTTTAAATAATCAAAATAAAAACATTAGGTAACAGCTATCAAGCTTTTTAATTGAAAAAAAAAACTATTTATTGTTCATTCATTGGGCGTTATTAAACGTAGTAGGGTAATGACGCCTTTGAAAAAAGTGGTGGTTTTAATAACGCCCATAAGCAGCAATAATATTTAATGATCTAATAACTTTCTTCTTTTTTCTCGATTATGTAATTTTGTTGGCCTATAAATACAAATTTTTGTTTAAAAAATAAAAACTGCGAATAGCTGGTCATAAAATAACTGAATTTGCACTTTTTTAATGCCTAAAAATTTTGGTATATATAATAGCGCCCACACATTGTCTTATAACGCCTCAGGGGCTTTTGGCTGGGCGTTATTGGACGAGGAGAATATATTACAGTTTTTGTAATTTTTTGAGGAAATTGAGTAAATAACTTAAAAATGGTTTACGGATTATTTAATTTAACTTACGTAACAAAAGAAAACGTATAAAGGAATGCAATAATTGCAGAAAAATAACGGAATGCTTACAATTTCGCTTTGAGATATTTTTACAGTAGCAACAAACACGCGTGACGCTCTTCGATCACAGCTTCTCCCTGACAAGATTTCGGCTCTAGGGTCACGCGCCCGCGCTTGACTAGTCAATATTGGACTATTGTATTTTGCGATGCAGCTTATATATAAATATAAGTTCACTTTTCGTAGTGCGGTCGTTCTTGTGCAGAGGGCGTTAATTGCCATACCCACCTTAGTTTAACAGAGTTTCATTAATATTTTTCATTTAAATTCAAAATACAATTTATAAATAAGTCAAATTATGTTTATTATTTTATTTAAAATTAGAAAAAAAATTTAATGTCATAATGAGTAATGTCCAAGAACAATAATTAAAAGTAAATAAAAAAATGTAAAATAAAAAATTTTATTCTTAAATTAACATGCCAATGAAAATGTCAACTAAAAGATAAATATTCATAAACATTTTAAGAAGAGTTTTGGACCAACCATGATTTTAGTTTATGTTTAAAATAACTGAATGGAAATATCATCAGGCACTTTGTTAAAAAACCGTATGACCATTGAAGGACAATTTTTGTCACGCATAGCTGTGCGGACTTTTGGCATTAGATACTAAACAGTTTGAAGCTAACAGCTACGAATTCTCGGAGTTTCATACAAAGAGTCAAACAATTCTGGATGACATTTACAAAAACACATATTTCATTTATGTATAAATAAATTTTCAACGTCACATATTGCACGTATGCATGCTTTTTGGGCAATAAAAACTCCACTCAAGTAGTTACAATTACCCCATAATATTATACCATATTATTCTTTTAATTTTAATAACTATGTGCTACCAAAACAATGCGTCGCATTATGTGATCAACTTGACTAGAGTGAGAAAACGCACCAACTCTACAGTCTCACTTCTGTTTGAGTGAAATTTGTACTGAATTACCTTAATTCGACTACCCGGTTAGATACACGCACTTTACACTGTCGCAACGCTGTTTAATACGAGTATAAAGATAACCTGTCCTCGTGAAGACACTCTACCTTTAAGTTATGTTACTTAACTTATTTCCGTAGTAGATCGACATTTCAGTCGATGTTTCGAAAGACTTATTATCCTCTTCGGCTTTAACATCAGTAGCTATACATATAATCACAACAACTTAGTTTTTGCAACTTAGCCAGCAAGTCCTTATTTGCTGGCTAACCTATTTTTAAGACATTATTGAGTTCATTATATTTCTATTGCGTTTACTAGATGGTGCTTTCGTTCATACTTAGTCTAGATACAGCATTGCTTCGGAGCTATTGGTTAATTTTAGTTATCTGCGTACCTTAACCTTTACGACTAAAGCTCTATATATCAATCTCTCTCAAGTAAACGATGAGGGCCAGGGTTCAACACGCAAGTTTAGTAAGGATTCGTTGTCGCTATCTCGAAAACCTAAACAAACCGAGAACAGCAAACGTGATTGGCATCACTATATTTTTGCTGAAGGCATCGAAACAAAACAAGAAAAAACAAAACTAAATGACATTTAGTAAACAAACACGCACCTGTTTAATTTTCAGCAACAATCTCTGCGAGCACATTGTGTTAATATTTTCGTTTAGAAACTTTTAATACGAGTGTCTTGTAGTTTTCGTCGGACGAGCCTCTTGAGGGCCAGGTGTTTCCAACTCTTTTGTTCCCGAGAGGTTTTTTACGAGTCAGCACTTTGTCTTCGTTCGTGGCCGTCTGTTGGATGAAAAAAAACGAGTAATTATCCTGTAGCTGGAAACGTTCCACTATTTTCCTGACGGATGTTTTCAGAGAGAATTTTTGTTTGTTTATGCTATTGATTGATTCGGGGCGTTCCTTTCCCCTTCTGATTGATGGCCAATACATGAATACATTTTTAGAAATATGTTAAACAAACAAGTTTAGTATCGATTTATGCCGGCTTCGTAAACATGCATACCTCGGAAATGGATTGAGAATGGACTGAGCTTTATAATAAATTATTATACAAAATCTTAATATTTTTTCGTGCTGTTTGTTATAAAATACGCGTTGTTATCAATTATTTTAATTATTATTAAACGTATCATATTAACAAATTCAACGTTATTCACGTATTTCATTTCATTTTAATTTCATAGATATAAAAAAACACAAGCTCTGCAATATTTGTTTGCTAGTAAGATTTGCACATTTATGATAATTGTTAAGTTAATCAAAAACACTTTTATCTTATTTTTGTCTAGTTTATATTTTGAATAATCCATTAGCTTCAAATTGTAACCTAGATATAATTTATTTAACAATTATTATTCATTCGAGATGCACTTACTTTCAGATATCAGTTGTCACTAGGACTTTCTAGAGAAATCTTTAGTTCTTCCATGACTTAGTAACTCTGACACAGTTGGTGACCACACTAGAATATAAACTATCTCAAGACACTTGAGATTCACCAATTGCAAAAGAAAACTCTTTTTAATACAAGTATTTCTTACACAAATTCATAATAGTTTTCCACATAATCTACAGGATTTATAATAACTTTTTTTGTTTTTCAGATATTTTGCCGCTGTTGCAAGCACCATGTAAACAGGTATGCTGATCTCATTTTCTAAATAAAAAGAAGACTAAAAATATCTGTTCATTTTACCTTGTTTTTCACATGCTGAACTAGGTTTTTTTGCATTTATGAAACTAGTTACAGGTCATTCTAAATGCAGTAAGCCACCAAGCTGGTACTTCGAAGCACCAATCCTAGTGCCGATCGGGGCTCAACGTTTGATTAAGCATATACAGGGTGTCCAAGAACTCAACATCAAGCCGAAACGTTGAGTTCTGGGACTCCCTGTATAACTATACACACAAATACCGCTACGCTACGATGACTTTTAAATAGAAATTACAATTACATAATAGCCATTATAAATAATTTATGAGATTCGCCCCTATACAACTTCATTATAAAACAATAACCTTTCGTGCGGTTCATCACTGGCCCTGAGAACATATGAACGAAAACACGAACACCACATAGTTAAAATTATATTTATAATTAATATAAACCAAATCAATCAAACATTAAGTAAATATAATTTAAATACGATATTCACAATTCAACGCCCTATTGTTTTTACGTAAACAACAGCAGTTGTATACGGGAAATATATTCCATTTACGTAACGAGCGTTCCATTGTATCGTAACGGATGATATTTTGTACCGATTTTTTCATACGAGATGAAACAGCACGATTTCCGAACGCTTACATGGCCGTGTTGTAATTTTAGAACGGATTTAAAATGCTAAAGGAGTGGAAGTCATTTATTTATCTGTTTATTTGATCCGAGGAAACGGGAGCCGTACATCCAAATTTATCACCTTGACGGAGATTCGTCTAAATACGGCGGAGACGGTTGTAACTTTGCGAGGAGAGTTTGGAAATAACTCTGAAATTTTGTCACATTATTTCCTTATACTTAGTTAAAAGGTTCTTTGGCGGGAACGTGGCGGCAAATGTCTATTTGAAATCTACAATTATGAAAGTGCAATAGTTTTCGACTATAGATAGATCGATGTTTCTTGCTCTAATAGCGGATAGTATCTATAATTTTATTTTGATATTCCCACTGTCTTTAGAAAGAAATTATAGTTATACAGGGTTAATTTTAATTAACGCTTCACCTCTCTCCACATCAATCCCAACAACATTTGTTCTACGACTTTTTACAAATCTTGATAAATAACACAAAAAATAAAAACAAAAAAATTTTTGCTTCTTATTCTACATTTTGTAAGAAGTACCTATTATTATTATGAAGCGATATTTTACAGCGCAAGGTGCGTGGGATACCTACGCTCACGGTAAATAGAGTTATGACCCTAAACAGATTATTAGTATATTATGTAACAAATGAGCGAAGTCTCGGCTCATTATTAATGCGGCTCGGGCTCAAATCACAGCCTCGACTGTAATTAGCAACGCTCACGAGTTACATACGACGTTTTTCAACACACTTGTGAGTAAAAGACAGACATACGAGGTCATAAAATAACAAATAAATTTGATTACAAAGCTGTGAATTGTGATATAAAACCTCTTTGTTGTTTCTGAAAATATTTAATGTATAACCCGGACCAATAAAATATGCTCTGTTTACTCGCATGTAATTTGCACAAAGGTACAATTCAAATTTGTAGGATTCATTATATTATGCACTAGGGTATAATATATTATTGCACGCGTGACTTATAGCCCAGTTTATAGTTCTAAATTCAATAGAATAACGCTCACTTTACGAGCAAGTGTGTTGAAAAAATATTTTTTGTATGGGAAAACTAAAGTTTTAAAAACTATTAATTTTAAAAAGTTGTAGAACAAATGTTGTAGGGATTGATGGCGAGAGGCTGCCTGCAAGAGGTGCATACAATGTTATGTAAAAAAATAAAAGCGTAATACTGATGAAGAATATAAACGCTGTATTAAACTAACTTGACAACTTTTATGTAAATCTTGAATGCAAGTATGAGTACTGCACGTTGCACTCGCTTTAAGCTGACCTCGTTTACAATTAGAAAATCTCAAATAGGTAATAACTTTTAAAGTACAAAGACTACTTTGCATTTATCTAAAGCAGAGGAATTGTCGAGTTAAAGTTTAGTTAAGTATCTATTACCTACTTTATGATACTCTCAAAACAACTGCATATTTAAAGACCTGACAGACATACATCTACATAGGCTACGCAAGTGTCACGATTTGTATTGAAACCAATGGTGCCGAATTTTTAACACCTGTTTGACGTCATAGCTGATATGCATTGCTAGGAAATACAAAACGATTCAAATACAGCCACTAAAATAGATTATTAAGAACGATATCGATATTGTGAAATCGATTTTCTAACAGACATACAATATGTTAATTTTATACTTGATCAAACGAAATGTGCGGATATAACATTAAAAATTGTCGCCAAACGCGTCGAAAATTTTTTGTAATCCATTTAAAAATTAGAGTCACTTAAATTTTTTTTTAAAATTTAATTCCCATTTTTCGGTGTTAATTTTTTTCCTAACTAAGTAGACCATGGAATTTTTTTTAATTAGTCTTATTTTGAAGGTAAAGCCATGAACTAGTGATAAAAATTTAAAAACATCACAATATCAAGCCGGAAAGTTGTAAAAAAAATAATTTATCTTTCTTTTTTCATAAAAAAAAGTTTTTTTTACATGTTTTACCTTTTACTCCGAAACTAGCACGTCAAGGTAACTTTTTTAGCATGTTTTATTAAATTTCATAACATACCCTACAAGTTCACCATAATAACATCGGTACTATCTATCCGAATAAAGTAGGTAATTTTAACAAAATTAAATAAGTACTTGGATTACATCAATAGTGCAATAAAAAACACAATTAAACTTAATCATTTATTTAAATCAAGTTTTCAAAGTGTCCACTATTCTCATCCATGCAAACAATGGCACGCATTGCCACACTACATACAGTTTTTTTTAAAACATTGCGTTTTTCTCTTGTTTGATAAGCTGCAGCCATTATTTTCTGCAAAAGCTCTTCTCGCGTTGCAACTGGAGTACCTACTGTACACCATCTGCTTCATATCACCCCACAGATAAAAATCAAGTGGTGTCAAATCTGGGCTGCACGGCGGCCACGCCACTGGTCCGCCTCGTCAACCTAGCGGCGACCAACGTTGACGCCAGGTCGGGGTTCGGACACGCAAAGTACATGCATTTGCGTTGTCTACGTAGATGTATGTCTGTGGACCTGATAATATCCAATGACTTCAATGAATATTTAAAAAAGATCCTGAATCTCTACAGTGACTTTAAAGTTTGGTTTTGGAAAAACTTTCAAATTTCCCTAACCTATTTTTAACTCAATATCGAGGGCTTCGAATTTAAGGCGACATATTGAAAAAATGCATTGACTTTCATCGCAAACTATGAGAATATAACAAGACGAGTGGATCTGACATTTTGATATGTGTAAATTCATATCTTTATCTATACTTTGCATGCTCAAAAACATGATTTGATGATTTTTACTCGATAGTTTTATTTTTCGAAAACACGTCTAAAAACATACTTTTTTTAAAATTACCAAGTAGTTATGAAATCCATATGCTTAGAATTTACTTAAATTCAATCTTTACATTATTGTTCGGACTTTGGTTGCTCAAAATTTACATAGAATTTACCGTTATTTTTTTATCGATTTTTGAAACGATTTCAGTGTCTGTGCGGTGTCGATGGTGGCGATTTCTATGTAATACGCGACCTTATGTCGGCGTGTTAAGGTGCTAAGATTTCAAGAACAAAAACATTTCGGTGTTTCGTCTTAAGAACAATTTTTGTCACATTTGGAACGCTTGATCTGCTGCCTTCTGTACAAAAATTTAGGAAGAGGGAACTAGAGCGACTTTACATCTCGATGTCTTTATCGATATTGGTTACAAATTACACAAGAACGGCCATAAAAACTTATCTGCAATAAGAACGAGTAGTTGGTAAATAGGTCGTATAATTTCAAGAATCTATTGCTGTTAACGATAACGATATTGTGATTGTTTATAGAGATAAGGCACATAAAAATATATGAGTATTACGTACATTTACTTAATGCATAACGGCAAATGGTCGAAAAGTAATACTATACTCGAACATAAACTTTTTTATTTTACTTTCTCTGGAACGTTAGCGACAAAGTAATCAATGCTTACAATATCTACGTCTTGGTATGATGTCAAATGTCAGTTGACTTATGTCCAATCATAGTGATTTATTATTTAAATGAATATCATTTTTCATTCGGATATGGCTCAGCGGTTCGTTGAAATTGAGATGGTTCTTTGAACGCACTAATCTTGAAAACCAAAAGTCGAATTTGAAAACATATTTTTGCAGTCCAGAGAGAAGTAATTGACTGTGTTTTGGTAAGTATGAAACTTATTGTGTTTCATAATTTATCGTATAAAAAACAAATTAAAAAAACCGTTTGTTTACTAAATACGATACGTAATAAAATACCAACTTTAAAACAATTTTGCTTCTAATTCTAACCTACATGTGTTTGATGTTGACAACTGCACGGCGATCGACTTACCAAACATCATCTATGTATATAAAACGTTTTGTAACCACATTGCCTACATCCGCCGTAATCCGCCACGTTTTCAGCGTCCATAATTACAGATGCTTTCTTCGTTTATTTTTATATAATAAGTCAAGTTTTTGTTTGAAGCATGAGAACACTTTCGCTGTATGCAGTTAATTATCAATGTTATTCAACATGTGGTGCATTATTTCACGGTCTATGCGGCCGGCGGATTCCGGTCCTACTGCGTACTGATTAGCTTTACTAAACTGGTTCACATGGCATATTGCTATAGACTGATTACTGACATTAAAGGTTAGAAAAACGAAAACATATTTTCGATGCAAATTCACTAACTAAACCCAAAAATTCGTAAGAAAACAGTTTGTTTTCAGAAATTTGCCATCCTGTAATTAATTTCAGACTTAACCAAAATCACTGTATAATTATTATTACAGAACGATATGCTTATTAAAATTTATATAATACGAGGGATTGGGGAGTTGTGCAGCTGACGGTGCCTGTAGTGCTGATGCCCAAAAAAGAACAATAAACATAATCTTCGACCGATACCATGATATTATTGTAGATTATTTTATTGATTGATTCATATCTTTCAAAAACAGTTCGGAAAAGTTTCTATAAATAAACTGATAATATATCAATAGAAAAACTGACTTGGCTCATTTTCTTCAGTATATTTTTGAATAGGTGCAAACTGAGTAAGTAAGTAATTCTCAGCTGTAAGGTATCGAGTATCGACACGATTTTGACATTACGTTCAGCTGAAAGTGACGTTAGCGCCGGGTTTTGCATCATACCAAATGCCGAGGCTGTTTCTGTGTTGAAATAGGAATGCTGCTGTGAAAAATTGAGCCTATTTATAGCCGGTTTCGGTTAAATTTTGAAGGAAAAAAATTACCATTGCGTTCGTATTCTGTATGCGTAATTCAAAGGAATTTCGCTATTTACCTCAACTGAGGGAAAAATATTATATCCTTGGGGTTGTACGTCTTTGATAACTGTGCAGTCTTTGTTTATTTCCTTCTTTAAAATTGGTTATTCCAGTCTTTTTACAGCTTCAGTTATATCGAGCCGCTCGGAATTTTCGAATGAGGCGAACTAAGCTCTTAACAACAAATTACTTAAGGTTTATTTTGAATCCAATTCGATATTGCAATTCAATATCAACAGTTGCTTTTAAATACTGAATACAAAAGGTTCTAAGTTTAAATTAGTGAAACTAAAATAGTAGAATGCAATGTCTAATTGGGGCTAGTTTCAAAGCAGTGTTTAAGCGGTTTGTAATCGAATCAAAGTGGCTTTTTTGCAATCTAGCTTTTCTTTTTGGCACCATTCCATGGATTCTCATGGGACGTTTAGAGTTTATTTGAGAGTTTTAGATTCTCTTAATTGCCAGTATGATTTGAAAACAAATTGAAATGGTTCAACGATTGACCTCTGACTCGTGCTTGATAAAAGTTCTTGTAATATTTGGCGTTGCCTCTGAAAGTTTTAGAGTTAACGCTAAATATTATGCTGTTGACATTCTCATCATGAACAGCACAGGGTTAGTCATTAAGTACCTACATAGAAAATTAAATAATAAGGGAGTCTTAAAGATAATAAAACCATTATTAAGAATGAAAACTCACATGTGCATCAAAAAGAAAGGAAGAAAGAAAAAACGACGGACACGTGTTTATAAAAAATCTAGGAAAGTCTAGTATTAAGTCAGCATAGGCTTACTGATGGTTATATCAAGCATAAACGCGCGGGTCGGTGCAGGCCGGTGCGGTGCCGGCGTACGAGGCAGTAATTACTTTGTCACATGAACTGATGCGAATGTGAAATGTTTCCCACGCGTGCCGGCATAAATATGTTATGCGCTCGGTGCACCAGTTTATACCCGTCTGCAATATGTGTTAATTCCTGTTTTACTGTATTTTTACCGTAAAACTGTTACGCCACCCGGAAAGAACGTATTTATGGGACATTAAACGTAAAACTTCAGTTTCATGCGCTGCTGCTGCTGGTCAACTTTGAGTCAGCTCTTAAATGCGTCCTTTTCAGAGATACCTATCTGATGTCAGAGTAATGTGTCTGGGCTAGTGATTTCCGGATCACGCCTTACGACGTAAGTACAATAATCGTAAAAGTCCCCTGCACTCGAGATGGGGCAAACTGTCCTAGTGGTGATAAAGAAAATGTATAAGTTGCCTTCGGGGCCGAAGCCTTAAGGGGGAGATTCTATCAAAATGTGGGGTGGGTATTAATTTGCGAACATTAATGCAAATTTTTTTTCAAAGCTTTAACTTACTTATTTCAAAGTAAAGTAGTTAGGAGCAAGATAAAGCTATAACGTGAATTCGTGATGAGACTTTTTATTATTCATGATAATGAGGGTTCCCTTTAAAAGAATCCCTCGTTTGTTCTTCTTTGGTTTTGACTGTAATATTACCTGCGGAAAATGATTTTCTCCTTCAATATCGGTCCGAAAACCATTTCATTCGGCCTTACCTGCCAGGCGTGTTGATGCGATTGAAACTGGATTTTATAATATTCTCGGAAGATTTGATTTTATGCCAATTTTGAGAAAAGTAAATGTTTGAACGGATATATTTTCATTTAAATCTTTAAGTACCTACTTATTAAATCTCTTTTTAAGGTTTTCCTTATTTTAAATTGAAAACTATCAAATTTATTAATATGCTTCAAAAAGATTTAAAAAAAAAAACAATATGCTTTTACAGCGTTTTGACGACTTAGCCCTCGATATTTAGCCGCGTTTATTACGTTTATTACCTTAGGACCCAAACTTAGATAGAAAAACTATGTTATCTACTTACTATAGATCGTGAAATGTAACTTCAAATAGACTTAATACTACAGAACAAAAAATCGAAATTACATAATGTTACTGTTAAGCTTTAAGAAAGTATCTACTTACATATATTTCTTATTTTTACCCTTCTTTAACAGAGGTAATAGCCTCCCGATAATCTTTATCCATATAGCTTTCAATCCGTTCTCAACCTGCAATAAATTTCCTATGTAGCATTCCGGAGAAGAATGGATAACCGTTCAACTTTTATATCAGTTACAGTTCTGTACGGAGGGCACTCTTCAGCATCGATTTATACTTGTGCAGTCGTCGGCAGTGATTGTTAGGTTGCTTAAAAATATTTCATCATGCACTAGGCTTCAATTTTGGGTTACGGCTCAAACATCAGCACCCTCGAGACCTATGACTATTCAGTAGGCTTATAAAAAATGGGTTGCGTTTTAGTTGGTGCCAGCAGTAGAACACCTCGGTCCCTTATTATGAAAGCGTTGATCATGACTTAAGCATATGGTGACAAATTTTAGATACTGAAGGATACTCTATGCTCGATTCTGGTCATAATTATTTAATAAAAGTAGGTACTTAATTTTTCACCAGAATTCCCTATAAATAAATAAAGAGACATTACCTCAGTCAATACGCACACAGAGTGTTTCCGCCCCACACACAGCATCACCCGCTAAGTATCTATTGTATTACGCTTATGTAACCATGCGTTGGGTAATGAATTCTTTAAATTTCAGTTAAGTTTACCTAGGAAATAATGAACATTAATTTTTTTATTTATTTTTTCTCTTCATGTCATCACGTCCTCGAATTTCGAAAGTGACCCACCAGTCACCCTTTATAATCACCGTTTAGTCTCTATAGAGAACTGTCAAAATATCTGTACCTAAGTAGAGATCAAGTCTAATTTTTTTTTTATATTTAAAGCTTAAATAAGTCTTCAAACCTTTTAGTTAACTACAACAGTTTGCGTGAAAATACCTTATTAACACGATAGTTACATCGTCAAATCAACTAAAACGTTCGTTATTCATGTGCCATCAACTGTAATCGTTTGATCGACCGATGCCTCGACACGCGATTTCATGAAATTTCGTTACGATGATAACTGAAAGTTGTGAATTAGTTGTTACACATAGAAACAAGTGAATTATGTAACTCTTAGCGTGTTGGTAATCTGCGTGTACAACATAACGTGCTCTAATCTAAAAACTTAGGATTTTCTTAGTAATCTGGAGAGTGTTGAGATATTTACAATTCAAATGTGATATTAAGTTGAAGACGATACTAGTGTCTTTGATCTCTTTGAAATTAATTATATTTTAATTACTTAGTCTAGTTACTTCATTTACACTTTTTTTGACAATTTCATCAACTTGCACGCTATTCGTCTATTTAAGATTGGTTTATCTGAATTAATTTATCATCATCAGTAATCAGTCATATCTGTCTGACTGAAGCATTCGTAAAACTCTCATTACAAATAACTTATTTTAAGATAAGTAAAGAAAACAGTTTTAATAGACGGCTTAGCTATGTTTGCAGTTAATTGATTACTAACACAAAATAATTATGAATGAGTGTTTGAAAAGCGAATATATTAGAGGGGAAGCGTCTAAAAAGTCCCTGCCATTATTGTTCGCTATCGATATTGAAATTTAACCAACCTCGGTTGTTTTGTTACTAGGACAGGTGATCACCACTATTGATTTATTAAGCTCATCAAGTCTATCGGGTTCCTAGAACTGTATCCTTTTATCCTGTTATTCTGTTATGGTATCTTTTACTTCGAGCGTATAAAAGTTAATAGATAGAAGGTACATTAAAGTTAAATTTCGTAATCGACATGTTAATAAACCAAATGATCTGTAAACAAGACTGATGGAGCACCCCCTGCAGACCCCTGAAAAAGGTTAAATGTGGGACCCAGAGGCCATGCTCTTCCGTCAAATGAGATATTGTACTGAATAAAAAATTGATGATCTTCATTTTTTGCATAGGGTGAGTATCATCCTCCCAAAAAAATGGCAACAAAATCCAGTATTTTGACACAATGTGTTCAGACAGCATTAAAGTAGCCATTTTATGCCGAACCAACGCCATCATGCACTTGATCATTCGTTAACATCAGGTGAACTGCAGCAAAACATTACTATAAGTCGGGCTGAATAGCTAAAATATTTGAGTAAAAGATGGAGATACTATTTGTAAAAAACTGTAGTTAATTCTCAGAGAATTTCCAAGTTAAAAGTGTAGAATTAATAATTTCCAAAATACCCGGAATGCTGTCTCGTACTAAATTATGTTAAAATGTTCCAAGGTTCATTGCACCGCGACATGTTTTAAAATCGAATTTTACAGCTTGATATTACTTAATTTGCAAATTTTGTGCCAGTTTTTGATGTGTGTGGGCCGATTTATATATTACACTTTTGTCCTTGCGGTTTAAGTTGTAAAACGGAGTAGACGTTTTTACAATCTATTATTTTGATTATCTATTTGTCCTTTATTATTATTGTAAGATAAATTATAAGGATATATGAATAGGTAAGTATATAAACGTTTCTTGTTTATATGTTGAAAAACACATGTAAAAGAAAGCGTGACATAATGGAGATTTATGTTTATTCTCATATCCTGATACGATCAGGCTGAAGTCGCAAAAAACTTCTTTTATCAATGTTTTATATTTAACTTCTAATAAGTATAGTTTCTATAAGTACGTACTACATGATTTCGCAATTATTATTTACAAATATAATTTCTAGACGAGAGCTTTGAGGAGCATGTGTGGAGTGAAATTGAGTGAGAATACGCAACAGTGAAATAAGAAGGAGATTCGGATTGAAAGATGATGTAGTGACTAAGATTGAAAGGGGTATGCTGCGGTGGTTTGGCATTTGGAAAAGATTAGTGAAAGTAGATTTACGAAAAAGGTGTACAAAACAAGAATGGATGGTGTTGTTGCAAGGTGTCGTCCTAGGTCACTTTTCATTAGACACTTCGATTCATAATTAAAAGTTTGCAGTTCAATCAATCTTCTAGATCACAATCGCAAGATACAACAAGTCAAACCATTTCCGATGAAAATATAAGAAGTTATTAAATTAACAAGCAATATTTATTACTAGCATGTTTCTCACGAACTTAGCAAGTTTATTTTATAATGAAATACAAAATTATTGTAAACACAATCATATCTAAAGAAAGTTTCAGGTAGTTGGTTACATATAAGTTTTATAGAAATCGGTTAGGTACTTCTTTATACATATGATTTCGGAGAATGTTTACGTTGATGACAGTCTCAACTCAGCCAAAGTTTTAACGTGAAGTCGTTTTTTTAATGCTCTGCATTCGTTGATTATTTTTATTGAAGACTGCGTTTGACCTTAATATCACTCGATGTTAAGTGAAGCCAACTGAAGTGCTTAGGAAACAACGAGCCAGTTGTTTCCTAAGCACGTGTGCCATCTTCGACCTCATGTGCTTAGGAAACAACTGGCTCGTCATTAAATATTGCCGGAACACAGCACCGCGGCTGGTGCGGAAATATTTAGCGGCAGATAGGCCCTGCCACCGAGCGGGGCCACTCAGGTTGGTCGGCTTAGAAACCCCCTGGAAAACGACACGCAGATCCAGGGGCGACACGGCCATTCTAAGCCGGCCCTACGCGGCCTGAAGTTCACATTAGAAGGACGTGATGTTCCTGGCCGTTTGCGCCTTACTACCACGATCTCGGATTCCATGATTATTCATATATTTAATGTGATTTCACTTACCAAAAATACTTATTCTAATGTGGTAAAAACAAAACACTAATCACTAAAAAAATTACTGGATTCGAAATGAGAATTTTATATGTTTAAATTCAATTATATTAGAATTTAGAATTCTTTGCTGACCCTAAATAAATTAGATTTCAAATGCCAGTATTGTAGAACGGAAACTTTAAGGTTAGGACCTATTTATTATTCGCAATTAATCCAATTCATAAACTCAATATTTCACCTTCGGGCGTTATAAACAGTTTGGCCAACAACAATCTTTATAATCGATGATTCATCGTTAACGAATGCAATATTGAACAGCTTTCGGTTAGCAAAATAGACTTCCAAAACAAAATTGCCTGTCATAATTGCAATTTCTAAGTTAAAAAGTCGTCTTTTTTGTAGGTAGGTATATTTTAGCAGACAGCAAGGGTCGGCCCAGGTGCGAGTAAATTTCCTTCAGGGGATGCCACGGGGGGGATGTGGGGCGAGAAGGGGGGAGAGGAGGGACGTGACGAGTTTTTAAGATGAACACAAATACATATTTCGGACACTGTCTGCAACTAACGGCTTAGATTGTTGCCAAGCTCCGGATTAGATTTTGTTTATATTTTTCCTTCTGTAAAAGGTTATGTAGTAAAGTGTGTTGTCTATTGTTTGTTTTTTTCAGAACATAAAAATACCTACCTTATAAATTATATGTCAATGGCTTTGTCTTTAAATTCACAATTGAGTTATTTGCACTGGCTTTCTGTCAAATACTCTGCTCCTATTGAATATCTATTTAAAAGGTTACTTTTAAAGGTTCACTAGTTTATTGTGTTTATTGATGCTAACTGGGACTTTTATGCTACGACTGGGAGCGAAAGAAAACAAAGACTGTACCAGCTGCTTCCCTTCCCGGGCATACTGTAAAAGTGAGTTAATGGACAGAGCTTTTATTTACGTTTTTTGGGCGAGAGGCTGGCCCCTTGTCATCACAATAATCCATCTTTATAATTCCTCCAAACGTGTCAAACGTGACGTCAGATGGTTTCTGCCTACCTCAACAGCCCCTGATGTTCTGATTGCCCCATACCTAATGGATACAGGCGTGAAGTTATGTAGGTATAGTATTCATTTCTTTTATAAAGAAACACCCCATAAAACAAAATTAGCATTTTTTACGCAATTCGTATATCAAAATATGCTACTTATTTTATCTGCCAAAAGTGAGCTGGTACCTACTTATTTTTTATAAATATTTATAAGTAAATCTTGGACTTTCCTAAACCATACCTGTATAAAATAGGTTTATCAGCATAAAGGTAACTAGGGTTCACGACACTTTCCAGTCGACACCTTTCGCATATTTAAAACTTGACATCTACATGATACGGTATTAGAGGTGTACTAAAATATTTATAGGCCTATTTAAAGTTGCGTGCACCGCGGCATTGGGTCAGGAAAGCGACCGTCCAGCAGCGGTTACGTACGGCCGTATGACATGGGGTCACTGCCCGGCGAGTGCCGACAACTCCAAACACGTGCTTCGCTATTCATATTCAGAAATTAGGGTGTTGTTTTTATAATACGACATTTTGAACTTGTTATGTAGCGGGATTTTGTAAAAAAAATATGCAAATTTTCGGGTTTTTGGAATTTATTTAAAATTTCTAAGTATAACAAACATTCATATCATATTAACTGAGTTGAATCAGAAAAAACAATCTCTTAAATGTGGCTTCAAAGCCCTTTCTGTAAATAGACTGGCCGTATCAGATATTGTCAAAAGATAATTTTGGAATTCAAAATTTATGATTTAGAATGTTTGTCAATTCATCACCGCCGTCACTAAGATTGACGTTGATAAAGATACAGACTTTTATGAAATGAATAATAAAAAAAATTAAAAAACTTTTACTCCATTATTCATAACAAGCCGTAAAGTTTATTAACGAAATGAAACAGAGCAAACAAAATTTAATGTCATTTTAAAACGTTTTGAAATAGCTATTATTATGAAATAACCTTAATTTAAATTATAATTTATACCTCTACTAAACATGATATTGGAATTCTTACAAAAAATGTATATAAATAAAGGGTAACAAGTTCTTCTTTTCCACACAACTGTTATTTTTTTAGAAAAAACAAGTAGACATCTAAGAATCAACCAGAAATAATTTTATTCCCCTTATGATCCCGTGTGCTTTATCATCGACTACATCGTCACTTGCCATCAGGTGAGCTTTAGATCAAATACCGGTTAAGTCTTCATACTGAAAACGTAAAAAATACAGTACCTACAATATTTATCAGTACAATATTAAATTTTTTATCAGACACTACATTCATAAAACATTTGTTTACATACGTTATCACATATAAAAGTCATACGCGACTTGATTATTTTTAATTCTCAAATAGATAATAAATCTACAGAACAAAATCAAAACACTATGGGATACTGATTGGAAAATAAACTACACTAGTAAATTACACGGTATAAGAAGTTCTATTTTTGATAAATCACCCACTATATTTGATACTAGGAGAGACCAAGTAAATATCACCAGACTCCGAATTGGCCATACAAATATGACACGTCATATTCATTTAATAACGAAAAACAATAAAACAAAATGCATATGTGGAGTGGATCTAAACGTTTTACATCTTTTAACAGAGTGTCAAGCTTACTGCAGCGAAAAAATATCATGCAATGTTCCTCATTATATTAAAGAATGTTTAAACATAGAGGGGTATAAAAATACCCTAGAATTCCTTAAAACTATTAAATTGTACAACTCAGTTTAAAGTCATGTATACCTAATGTGGTCGCTAATGACCGTTGTTGTTAAAAAGCGACCTTAAATAAACAATTAAAATAAAAATCTACAGAACACTATTAACTTTTATCAGACTACATTCATGATATTTGTTTACGTTCGATAAAGTCATTAATAACTAGATTATTGGCGTCAAATATCCGATGACACAAGAAATATCTCCCAAAATGGGTCAACTTATGTCTTATGTAATATGAGCAAGAGTAGCTAGCTAGAGTCAGCTCGGAGGCTCATTCATAATAATTCTATTTAGTGAGCAGCGTGCCTTGACAGATATTGATGATGGACCACCATTTCATACAGGTCGGTAATAAGAGTAGACCGGAAAATTGGTAACACTTATTACGAGACTTTGTTTACTTGACTTTTAGGATCGGGAGTAATAAGTTATGGACAGTAAGAAAGTTTCATTTCATGCAATACTTGTTGTTTAGCATAACAATAATAATCAACGAATGCAGAGCATTAATAAAACCGACTTCACATCAAAAGTTTGGCTGAGTTTTAATGTCATCAACGTAAACATTCTCCGAAATCATACATATTTTTTCAGAAATGTTTAATTTTCAATGAAGTACTTAACCGATTTCGATGAAATTTATATGGGACCAACTATAAAGTATCTTCTATCATATGAAAGAAGAATTTTCAAAATCGAATAATAATTGTCCGAAATATCGTGTAACAAAGACACAAAAAAAACATACAGACGCATTGGGAACCTCCTCCTTTTTTTAAAGTCGGTTAAAAATAATAAGTCCTTTATCTAGCAGGACCCATTAAAGATCAACATGGCTAGCGACCAATTAAAGTCTGACAACAAAAGTCATACCTCTATTTTGTTTATCCGACATTTATTTTATAGGCATTTATGAATTTGGCGCCACTCGACATCATTTGACGCCGAATGACAAAAATAAACTGTCTCGACACTACTTTGTTAACTCCTATAATCTACAGAAAGCTCCACAAACGTTATTTACTTGCAAGTCACTCCAAAAGACGTTACAAAATACCTCAACTTTAGACATGACTTGAACGTCATCAAGAAAATTAAGCAGCAAAAACTTACCAACCAAGAATTTATGCGAAATACTTAAATCCTCTCTCACACCTAAAAGATTAATATCAAATAAAACAAGGTTGGATTGGCTCTTAAAGCTTTAAATACTTTAATGTTGGGGTAAAACTTGGGCAACATTGTTTATTTTAAAGTTTTCTAATTTCAAAAGTTATACAAGTCAGTAAGAATTTTCATCCCTTTTAAAGGACAGCACGAAAAGGCAGGAGGTGTTAAACTGTCATGATTTTATTACGATAATGGGTGATGTTTAATGGTGGTCGCGTCTTATATTTATTATTAAATCAATAATTTTGAACAAACTGAAATGAAATCAAATGCCTTTTAACGTAAGTATATTGCATTTAACTCGATTTTTTGATCATCTTCAACACTATTTCGCTTAATTGTATTTGAAAAAGTTCAGTTAAAAATTCTTTAAATGAATATGGCCCGTGAAATTAAAGACAATATTAAACTGACATTCCATATAGTTATATTATGCCACAAATATAAAAAAAGGAATAAAAATAAAATCATTTTGTATTTTACAGAAACCTAGAGTCGCTTTTGAGCACGATGCGTGAAAAGGTGTCCAAACGTGACAAATAGCATTTTAGATTATGATCGGATGAAGACCTTAGAGGCTTAGATCTTATTACCTTGAGAATATCGAAGCGTGTGAGTTTTATTAAAATTACCCAAGACTTCAACGATTTAGCTTTTTTCAACTTTCGTGTTTCTAACATTGGTAGATTTAGTTTTAGCCCGCTGTAATAAATAAATAAGACCACGTATGACTCGGTCTGCAATTTGTGCAACCTCGTAAAGTGAGCGACCCACACATTGTTGTTTCTCCGGTTTTTAAAATACCAAAATCAATATAAACCAGTATATTGATTTTAATCAATATAATACATAATAAACAGCACAGCGTTCTTTCAACCACGAAGAATGCGTAAATACTAGAACAGAAATATTCTACATTTTAATAACTCTATCAAACGTTGACTTTTCTTTTCTTTCTCGTAGAAAGACTTATGAAAGCAGACACGTTAATTAATTTTTCAAAGGTATTTTAAAGAGACGTTTTTATTGATAACCTTTGATTTGATGTATCTACAATCTTCGTCTTTATTATTGTTTTAAAATTAGATGTTTTACCCAATTTGTAGTATACATTATACTACAAATTGGGTAATTTTTTTTTATTTAAAGTGTCGCTAAGTGACAGACATGGTTCAAACTCAATAGCAGTTACCAAATACACTACTAAATTTGAGTTTAGGAAGAATTTAAAATATCGACTTATATGTCAATTTTCCGAATTGACAGTTTACTTTGCTTTTGACCTTAATCTCACCCGTCATCCGATGATAACTTACGATGAGGACAAAAATGTAACATCCAGGATGAAACTTGATTTTCATGAATACAATTTGACCTTCATGTTTTATTAAAGCCTAGTGGCGTACATATCCTATAATTAAATAATAAACATAACAACAGTTAATATATTAAGACTGATTAATAAGCGGTAGACCTTGATCTCACCGGAAGAGCGCATAAAGTCGGAATCCCAGCGGGCCGCGCCGTAGCCGCGCCGCCGCCGCCGCGCCGCCGTCGGTACCTCGGTACGTACTCCGCAATTGTCATGCAAATATAGTGTTGTTCCTTGTTCCCATTGTATTCAATTACCTATTGAAGTCGAAAGGGAGTTTTTGCTCGTTAGTGCTGGGAGGCTTTCTTTGAATAAATTACCTTGGTGTAGGAATCACTTTCTTTCCGGTCGGTAGTTAAATCTTTTGATAGCCGCAATCGTGTTTTTATTGCTTTATTTGTTGTTAATTAATGTTATTAAACAATGGTTGAACAAAGCGTTTAAGATCGTTTTTAAAGAGAGAGGCTCTAGGATGAAATAGTGCATAAGGAAGTACATGGCAGTAGGAAATTCTTTCTTCGACCTTTAGTCCAATCTATACATATAATAAAATGGTAGGAAAGTCAAAACTGTACATTGAATATTTTTTTAAAAGAATACTTGGGGTATGATCTACAATCGAAACAGAAACAAAAAATATAGTTTTTAGAATTTTTGTCTGTTTGTCTGTTTGTCTTTCCGGGATAAACTCAAAAAGTACTGCATGGATTTACTTCAAATTTGGCATGAAGATAGTTAAGAAGTCGGGTCAACATATAGGCTACATATTATCACGCTAGCAGTGTTATAATCGTAGGTGCGTTTGGTGCTGCATAGCGTTCACGCAGACGACGTCGCGGGCAGCAGCTAGTTTATTTAATAAGGTTATCTATTTGGAGTTATTCGATTTCCGAGGATTGCTATATGATTGCAGTTAGTTGAAGCTACAACCGCAAACGTGATCCAGGTATATTGAAATTTGAAACATAATGCGATCATCGCGAGCTGCAAGATTGAATGAAACACACTTACATAGCATGACGACCATTTTAGCGATGGGGTAAACCTGTCTGCCTTAGACGCCAATGGTTGCGGGTTCGATTCCCGCACGGAACAAGAAAAAAAAATGTTCCGTGTCTTTGTGTTTATCAATTTATGTTTTTATATTCTAGGTTCCCCCCTAGTTCGCTACATGGTATTTCATAACGCAAGCTATGCTTACTTTGGGGCCATGTAGTTGGTGTGATTGTTTGGGGATTTCGTTTTATTTTATTTTTTTATTTGGAAGGAAGGAACGAATCATTGATTTTTATTAACATATTTTTCTAATGAACAACTTATTAGAAGATTAATTGATTAAAAGAACACACAATAAATAAATCATTGACTCCTACTCGACACTTTAGTCACTTCTGGTGTGCATAATAATGTATTAGGTACTCCTTAGTTCTGAACAAATCTCTAGATATGTTAAATTATGTCAAAACAATAATGATTGGCTATTACTGTAAGCAAGTTTTCTGTCTAATTATTCCAAAATACTAGTGGTGCAGAATTTTCAACCGACTTCCAAAAAAGGAGGAGGTTCTCAATTCGTCTGTATGTTTTTTTTGTTATGCCTTTTTTACGTGATATTTCGGACAATTATTATTCGATTTTGAAAATTCTTATTTCATATGATAGAAGATACTTCATAGTTGGTCCCATATAAATTTCATCGAAATCGGTTGAGTACTTCATTGAACATTAAAAATTTTTGAAAAAATATGTATGATTTCGGGTAATGTTTACGTTGATGACATTATAACTCAGCCAAAGTTTTGACGTGAAGTCGGTTATTTTAATGTTCTGCATTCGTTGATTTTCGTGTTTTGAATTGGACGTTGCACCCAAAAAGCATACAATCACTTCTGGTTGCACCATGAAGATGTTTGTAGTTGAAGCGAAATTTAGTTTTTATCACAGTGTTATAGATAGTTCAACTCAGTTGTGCGCGCGGTGCTATGTGTGGGTGCGTGGCCCTATGGGTGTGTGCGCTAGTAAATATACAACTTCTATTTGTGTGGCAGTGACGCTGCAGTCATCGTCACTGTACGCACACATAGAATAATGACAAGTCACACAAAGTCACTGTATACGTACAAGGTTTACCCACACATAGGGCCGCGCGCACAACTGAGTTGAACTATCTATAGGACAATACTCTTGAATGTCACGCTATCACATGAAGCCGCAGGGAAAAGCTAAGTGCGGTATAACAGCCGGTTAACACATGATACGTTTTACTGGATACCTTTTTTGTATCGTAAGTACGTATACTGAATATTGTGCTATATGTGAAGTCGATATACTACTCCATGCGCCATCGATGAAAAAAAAAACGTATCCGGTAAAACGTATCCAGTAAAACGGGCTGTAACTTATTGTTCCTGACACTGTCAACGCAAAAAATTAAACACAGCAAATCAAAATTAAATATCCCAGTGATTTATTTCTAAATTAATTCCAGGCCAACGTTCGCAAACAAGAAACCAATTTGTTTGTTTATTGTGTTAATAAAATGCCTCCAATTCAGTAGTGGGTAAGCAATTTCACGGTGGTCTACATTTTTGTGCTGACCGTGCAGAACTAGGTCTCACCGAGATAATAGCCGAACAAAGCGCTACCGGTTACTGTTGTTGTTTGCACTCGTTTCATCGTAAAAACTTCAGTAGTTAATAGGTTCGCAATGTTTGGCGTTTTTGTTCGAAGTTTGCCTCAGTTACGCTTCCGAAACGATAATTCTAGGAAAAGTTTTTTAGGGTTCCGGACTAAAATGGCACGTAATAAACCGGCTTCTCTGTCTTTCACGCCATCATAACTAATTTTCGCTACTACTTAGTTATCGATTTAAAAATTTTAATAATTTGAAACAAACTTCCAGCAAGTGTAGTCAAATACGGGTTGCTATTTAAAATAGGTAGGTCAAGTAGACTCGATTTACATTACAAGACATGTTTTATATTTAAAGACACGTTTTTACAAATAAAAATGACGCTCCTTTGAAAGCAAAATGATGATCAAATCGAATAATTTGATTTTCAAGTTAAAAAGGATTTTTCCTTTACATTAAATTATAGGGTTTATGTATGCTTGTCCTTCTTAAAATGCAAAGAAAAATAAGTTATACTCTTTAACTCAATATTGATGTATAGCCTTTTATCTACCTATTTGCAATGCAAATTAATTTCCGTTGTTAGAAAGCAAACAGTTTCAAAAATCCAAAACATACTTTTTCCCAAGCAAACTCCATAGCTTCCTGAATATAACATCACTCCCATAGGCTCCAAGCTGTAATTCAAAGCAGCTCTCATGTCCGAAATTAGGAAGTACCCGTAAATGAAAGTTTGTCGTCGGCGTGTGTTTGAAGTCACGCGGCCGTGGCGGCCCCGCGACGCGCTGATTTAAACCAAAACTTTCCCTTGTTTTGCATTTTACTGTAGCGCAACCAAACTCACCCCAGGGATTTGAATATTTTAGAAGCGTAACTTTGCTAAGATACGTCCCTTTATGCGTCTTTCGGACAATTGCGTCACATGCTCCCAGAGAATGGTGCCGTGTTTGCAAAAATAAATGGGATTTTCGACGACGGAGAATATTGCGGGGAAATAGGATGAGTCTTATATAAGGTAGGACGTTGAAAAGTAAAAAATTACTGCTTGCATTACGTTTTGATTATATTTTTGTGTTGTAGTAAGAACTCTTACATTTGAACGACATGATCACTCATGCAAGGCATCATAATAGCAGACAACTTCATTATCATTGTGCCTTTATACAATAAACTCCGCAAATTACTCATAAAACTGAAAATAAAAAAAATACGTTCAATTGTTTCTTACTTTCGACGGAGTCTGGTAAAGATATTTATTGAGTTCGGAATTGTTTGAATCACCCACAAGGGTCCAACCAACACGGATTTAAGACTAAAAGAACAGTGTTCCACGATATCGTTCATTCATTGTTTCCATTCATTTATTACAGAACGACTGATGTCTAATGCATCGAGATCGATTATTCCATACGTTCGGAGGTTCTGCAAATGTTGCTGGTTCAGCATTTTTGGTACGTTAGCCGCAGCAGTGTGCGGCGACGTCATCAATCAAGTTTGATTGATTGATCAACCGCACCAATCTCGTTGGATCCCGCCGTCGGTATATTTTTACATATTTTTTTTCTGAAATCCCTTTTAATAGTAATAGTAGTGAGGTTTTTAAAAGGGATTTGACATAGAACTAGGACAAATTTTTGAATAGCGGAATTTAGGTACTACTGACCATAATATGTTTTTAATAAATTTTTGTTCAACCTAAAAATGTACTTTGCAGTTTTAAACATGCGTGGGATTTTTTTATATCCTAAAATAAATATCATAGCCATAGGTCACATGATAAGGCGTTGCCTTTGTGTATTTTTAATTATTTTAGTTAAAACTACGATACAGTACCTAAACAATTTATTTTGACCACGACTTAGTTGATCTAACTTGTTCATCAAACCTAGTAAGTTTTGAAAAGTGTAACATAGGTTGCATAATCATCAGTTATGGGTCCTGCGCTGCCCACATGCAGCGTTTACCGGCGATCTCAATCAGATTAACGGCGGCTTGGCTGCGCTCCGTCACCCTCTATGTAGCTCCCACTCAAAAATATTACAACCCCAAATGCCATTTGATTCTACGAGCTTTATCTGCCCATTGTCACTTCAAGTCACATTGGGACTTTGGTTCGCCTGCAAATCAAATCTTGGCATATTCAATCCCACAAGGAAACTCTGAAAATAGTTTTCTCCAGTGCCCGTTGTGCTTATTTATCAAGGCCAGTGCTAATGACTACGTCTCAGTGTTACACGTCAACAAACCTTAATCATCAAAACTGCGGTCAGAAACACGTAAACTTACTGAATACCATGTTTCTATCCACTTATTCAGAATAACGGCTTTGTTGTTTACGTATAGCTATTCCACTACCTACTTATGGCAACTGTACCTATTTACTTTCCTAAGTATTTAATTAACTTTATTGAGAAATAAAAATAATATAACATGATAGAACCACAGATATAATTGCTATTGAGATGTACGTCACGCGTTGGAAACATTCCTGTTCGTTGTTGAAGTGGTTTTTCTTTGCAGCAGCGAGAGCCGGCCAATTGCGGTTTCTCGAAGTTTTTGCCCCTTTGTTTCTCTGTGTCGGAAATCGAACGCGTTTTTTTTTAAATAAATTTGAGAGTTCTATGTATGAATGTACGCGAGCAAAAAGGTTGTTTGAAGAAGGTTGAGGAGGCCTTGTCGGTAAAAAGTTCTTGTAAAACTGGATTGTTACATTAACTGGCATTCTGTATTTACTTTTCTTTTTTCGAGTGAAGTTTAAATTTTGAACATCGACTTGCTTATTTGTTTGATTGATTTAAACACAACTACTATAACAGTTGGCAAGCTTAAAGTATATAGTTAGATGAAATTTATACCTAATAACAGACTTTGGGGTTAGGGTTACCAGATGAGAATTTATAAGAGCAGCACGTGGCAGTTCAGATAAACATCTTTTCCTATCAAACCCATGGAGAATATGGCCATATTTCAATTAAAATTTACATTTCTAAATGTTAAAGATATCATAACAATTTATTTAAATAAATTTGAGGACGGGGAGATGAATAAAGGAAGTATATTTCGTGCGTAGTCAGTTGATACCCATGTGAGAAGCTACGGTTTCGTTTTCCGTGGTGTGTTCAAAGTTTGAATTGTGAAAAGTGAAAATAGTATCCACAATAACACAGTTCAACAGTTCTATTCTAGAAAGCTTCTTAAAAAAAAAGTCCAGTAAACTTGACACTGGCAGTTTACAAACAAATCCTTAGTAAAAAACAAAACAAGAAAGCTCACCAGCACGGTGTAGAAGGCCATGAATCGAATTACACCACGGTCGCCACCGCAGCCCGTGGTAATCTGGTTAGGGTGACCAAATGCCTCTGGCGGGAATCGATCGACTTAATTGGATGAGTACACCTGTCGCACCGGCTAATTGTTTACGCTGGAACTATCAACCGGCTATTAACCTGCTATTTGAAGTTGTGAAGCAAATAGGATATCCTGTCACAGCGGCGAGGCAGTCTTAACTATGTTGTGTATAATTTACAACAACAAAGTTGACGTTTGGAGCAGGGATTCTAGAGGGTATCGTTGGATTTGGGCAATTAATAGTGGTTTAGTGTCAATCTAATGTATGTCTGGATCGTAGCCATTGGCGTTTCCTAGTCTCTGCCTACCCCAAGAGGAGACAGGCGTGAGTTTATGTATGTTTTTGATGTCAGACTGACCTTCGGATTACAGTTCGAAAAAATCTTCGACACAGTCGCTATCATACTTTTACGAAAATATATAAACTACCGATAAATGTAGAATTATTATATAAATTTATACCGGTACATACCGCCAAAGATAAGTCAATGATTACAGACAGATTGACAGCACTTCAACTTCTACAACGCCGATACCAAAATAGACAAGAAGACAAAGGCTTTACCATTCCCTGTTTTCGTTTATACAAATAATTTCGTGACACTTGACATTTAATTTGGTTCGTATAACAGTGTCCTACATGAAATGTTAACATGAAAAACTGGATAAACAACCATGTGAATTCCTCGGTGAGGGGTCGTATTAGGCTGCAAACTGGACAGCAGCGACAGCAAGAGCGACAGCGGCGCGGGCAGTGACGCTGGGAATCTGGGCCATTCTGGACGCCAGCGGGCGCACAAGCGATGTGTCGCGGTTTCATACAAACACAATACTTTCTATCGTGTCCCTGCCCGCGCCGCTGTCGCTCTCGCTGTCGCAGTCGTCCAGTTTGCACCCTTCCGTATAGATGTAATGTAACATTTAATTAACGTGCGGCCACTAAACCTGTAGTGGATCGTGTTTATGAAAGATACGTGAGTGTGCGTAACTAGGAATTTCAATATGGTTTATATTGATATCAGGTACAAATCGAGCATGGAGTTGTATTCCAACAATAGCAAGATATCACATGTAAAGTTGTGCTGAACCTGAAAGAAAATTATTTTAAATAACTATGGTAAGCTATGACGATTAATTTTAAAGAGTCATTAACAATATTAAAATAAATCCAGGTCAGAGAGTGTGTTATTTCAAAAAGATGAGTCAGGCGTCCCTCGAATCATTGTATTTAGTATAATTTGCTGTTTTGCTTCATTTATTCATCATTAAAAAGAGTGAACCCTTCTGTATCATATTGAAATACGATAAAAAATATTTGAATTATCTTATTTATTTATTTATTCACTGATTATAATAAAATACTAATAACCAATGGAACCTCAATTGCATAGGTAGGAACATCAATAATCAACGAATGCAGGACAACTTCACGTCAAAACTTTGGCTGAAAGCAAATATTCTCCGTATTTTTTTTTTCTTAAGTACTCTATCTATTTCGATGATGTATATCTGCGACCTTTTCTGAAGTATTATCTATCATTTGAAACAAGAATATTCAAATTTATTGGTAACTAGCTTTGTCCCGCAACTTCGTATGCGCTTAACTACCCTTCTCGTGGAAATTTCAGAAACTATACAACCAGACACCCACTGAAAGAACCTTTATACCAAGTATCACACCCATGCACTGAAGGAATAAGTTTTTTTCATACAAACTAAATTCATTTATTTCCCGTGCCCGTGGGAATTTTGGGAATTTTTTTCGTAGCACAACAGTCACTCTTTGAAGAACCTTCATGCCAAGTTTCACATCGGTGCACTTAAGGAATAAGATTTTTCACACATACTAAAAAGTCCAACCCTTTCCCGTGGGAATTTCGGGAATTCCTTCCATAATACAAACAGACACTTATTGAGGAACCTTTATATCAAGTATCACAGCCGTGCACTCAAGGGATGGGTTTTTTCATACAAACTAAAACATCAAATATTTCCCGTTCCCGTGGGAATTTCGGGAATTCCTTTCATAACACAACCACACACTGCCACGCTTTGCCGGCAGACTAGGTGGGTTCGGAGGTTAAACCAAATAAAAAAAAGGAATAACTTCGGTTTAACAGTTATTTAATTACTTTCCTCGGCTAAGTTATAAGGTAACAATGTTAGTGGAGCACTGGCCTGTTGTTTGAAGTTGTGGTCCTCGTGCCGGTGTTCTGCTCCAGGCGCGTCCCTTTTAATCAAATTCCAACAATGCAGGTTCTTCTCGGTAGTATTCTGCACGTAGGACTTTTAGGGTAGTAGTTGTTCCTCACGTGCTTGTTAGGATTATATATATGCAGGATTATATATTCCGCTTTAGATTTTAGTCCTCTCCTTGAACTTTACAACTTAGTCCTCTCCTTGAACCTGGAATGCACGGCGAATAAAAAGGGCGTTAGTCGCGTTAACAAAATGGCCGACACGACGCTCACGGCACAAAGGTCGCAGTGTCTCCATAAGGATGTTAGGAAAGGTATTCTAGGGTTACACATAGTTACTTTACAAAAGTTAGAACACCATAAAAATAAACATTATAGAACAATAAGGGGCAACTCACCCGGTAGACGGGATAACTTTTTCAAAATATATAAGTTGAGTTAAATTGTTTTTTTTAAGCGCGTCCGCTCTCAGTTGAACACGAAACGAAATGGCCGAGGCTGAGGCGCCCGCAGGGAGGGAAAAGAACGAGTTGGTTCTCAGGCAGCGTTGCGTTCATTCACCATAGTGAATGTAATGTATTTTAAAGTTATTCAACAGGCAAAGAATTAAGCTATTAAGTATGCAGATTGCTACAGTACCCCCCGACAAAGCGAAGGATTTGGCGTACTTGTATGCAAAATCCGACTAATACTACTATTTGGACCTACTATTGTTTCTCTCATACATCTTTCATACTTCACGCAACATTCATTCATAGCCATACTGTCATCATATCATATTCGGATGATTTGAGACCCTTTCAGACAGAGAACAATCCTTTAAGAACAAGATTGTGCTCAAACAGCAAGTCTTTATTTGGTAGATTTAAATAGTCATTAACAAATCATTATTCTTTTAGGGAATAGTTATTGAAAAAGAACAATCCTTTTAGGTCAGATTGTACTCGAACAGCAAGACTCTGTTTTAGTAGATTTAAATGTGTAGGCATTTAAAAAAAATTATTACTCTTTTAGAGAATAATATTTAATAGAGAACAATCCTTTTAGGTCAGATTGTGCTCGAACAGCAAGTCTTTAGTTTAGTAGATTTCAATGTTTAGTCATTAAAAAAAATGTATTCTATAGGGAACAATGATTTAATAGTTAATAAGATCAGATAGATAGCTAAGTCTTTACTTTAGGAGGTTTTAATTGAGTAGTTAATAAAATTCATTATTCTTTATAATTAGTGAGTTTGAAATCTTTGATGTGGTATGATCCTAGTGGTTTCCCAGACATGTCGGCTAGTTCATAAACAAGTGGAGATAGTTTTTTAATGATTTTACATTTAATAAATTTTGGTGCGAGTTTTTTGTTAAAATATTTGTCCTTATCGCTTTGGTAAAATGTTTTTCTCCAAATCACATCACCAATATTAAATTCTGCAGGTCTCCTACGTAGGTTATATTGTTGACAGTTTCTGCTGTGAGCGTGCAATAAGGAAGCTTGCACCTTATTGAAGATGCTAGATAGTACACCTATGTTATCAGCATAGCAATCGCGCGGTTGAAAAACAGGATGGTCATCGCTTTCCTTGCCAAGGTAGTATGATCCACATGTTACTAACTCACGTCCATAGACTAAGAATGAAGGAGTGTAGCCAGTAACCTCATTCACCGAACTATTAATAGCAAATTGTATTTTGGGTACTAGTTGATCCCAGATACGCTGATCATTTGATATAAATGACGATATAGCAGTCATAATAGTTTTATTATATCTCTCAACTGTGTTCACATGCGGAGAGTATTTAGGGGTGAAGTGGAGTTTTGGAACCTTATATTTTTCAAACATTTGTTTTAACGTAGCACTAATGAACTGTTTTCCGTTATCGAGAATCACGGTAGAGGGAATCCCATGTATGAGGAATACATGTTCTTCTATAATTCTAGTGACTATTTCAGCTGTTGCACGCTTGATTGCAAACAGCAGACAATATTTACTGAAACAACATGTAACTACCAGGATGTAGGAATTCTGCTTTCTGGTAGTCGGTAGAGGTCCTACTAGGTCGACGCTAATAGTTTCGAAGGGTCTAGAACATTGTTTCGGCCTACCCATTTCACCCAGCGGTGCATGGTTCTGGTGCTTGTGTGCAATGCATGTGTCACAAGACGTTACAAATTTTACGACGTCAGCATGCATTCCCGGCCAAAAGTATTTTAGGCTAAGGCGTTTGAAGGTTTTAAATATGCCTAGGTGACCGGCTGTTGCCTCCGAATGATTTTCAGTAATAATGTTGTGTCTTGACTCTACAGGAATCACTTCTTTCCACTCGAATTCTCTGTGTAGGACAGATTTAGTCTGCATAAAGCGAAATAAGCGATTGTCTCTAATAGCATAGTTAGGAAAAGACGTAGGCGAGTTCTGACAACCTTGATAGATATTCAGATACCATTGATCTGTAGTAGTTGGCATTATAAAGTTAGTAGAACTAGCAGGTGTGGTTGGTACGTTATTGATAGCTGATATCTGACAAGCCCGAGACAAAGCATCAGGTATGACATTATCAATACCACGGCGGTGTTTTATTTCAAAGTTAAACATAGAAAACCTAACGCCCCAACGAGCTAAACGACCAGTAGGGTTGTTTAAATTAAGAAACCACTTAAGAGCTGAATGGTCAGTATAGACTGTGAATTTTTTACCATTGTCCAAGTAGCATCTCCAGTGTTCTAGTGCTACTAACACTGCTAAAGCCTCTCGCTCAGTGATGCTGTAGTTCCTTTCTGGTCTTGTTAATGTACGACTAGTGTAGGCAATTGGATGCTCAATGCCATCTATGGTTTGGGTTAATAGACCTCCAACACCATAGTCGCTAGCGTCTGTGTGAACCTCGAATGGAAGATCAAAATTTGGGCAAGAAAGTATAGGAGCGGACACTAATAGCTCTTTTAGCTTGGTAAACGACTCGTCAGCTTCTGTAGTCCATACAAAGGGATTAGTTCTTTTGTTGGTAGACGTTAGTTTATTTAAAGGACCAGCTATTGTACTAAATTGTGGAACAAATTTACGATACCAAGAGGCTATACCTAGAAATCTTTTCACCTCTTTTTTATTTTTTGGTGTCGGGTAATTAACAATAGTGTTGATTTTTTCTGGGTCGACATGAAGGCCGCTAGAATCGACGATATATCCTAAGTATTTAAGTTCCCTACGGAAAAACACAGATTTTTCAAAATTTATAGATAAATTTGCTAAGGTTAGTTTTTTAAGTACTTTTAATAATAGAGAAATGTGGCTGTCAAAGTCAGAGCTAGCAATTACTATATCATCTATGAACACGAAGACAGAGTTCTCGAATTCAGGACCATAGAACAGCGTATCGACTAGTCTTTGTTGAGTAGCGGGTGAATTTGTTAATCCGAAAGGCATAGTAACAAATCTGAAGGTTCCCCGACGTGGAATATAGAAAGCAGTCTTATTTCTATCATTCTCAACTATAGGTATTTGCCAAAACGCTCTAGATAAATCTATACTACTTAGGTATTTGGCGTTTTTTAAGTTGTCTAAGATGTCGGCTATGTAGGGTAACTTATATGCGTCTTTCTTAGTAACTGAATTAAGCTTACGGCTATCTAGACAAAACCTTAGTTTGCCGTCTTTTTTAGGTGTGAGTAAGACCGGTGAAGACCAAGGGCTTTCACATTCTTCAACCACTCCCAGGGCTAACATCTCATCTAATTGTTCCGATAGGATACGCTGTTTTTCAGGAGAAACACGATAGTAGCGTTGTCTAATGGGTGGTGAATCGCCAGTGTCGATTTGGTGACTAACTAACTGTGTTCTACCTAAACCACGTTTTTCAGTAGAAATGTCTTGAAACTGGGCAATAACGTTGTCGGCGACTGTACGTTGGGTCTCGGATAGTACTTGATAAGATTGTAGAAATAGCGATGGTTCTTCCTTTATTGTCACTTCATTTAAATTAGTACAAGATTGAAGTGAAATAGAATTACAAAATTTAGGGAATAGTTTAAATTTTTTCCAAAAATCTATACCTAGTATTAAGTTTGTTTTTACAGAAGGTACCACATAAACCTTCAGTATGTGAAACTGATTTTCAAAGGAAATTGGTAGATAAATACAACCAGTAGCAGGCAGTCGCTCACCTCCAGCGGAAGTAAACGTTATAGAGGCGTTGGTGTGTAGCACCAAACCCAAGAAGCTAAGTTTTTCATGGCAATTGTTACCTAAGATGCTAACTGAAGAACCAGAGTCCAACAGACCAGTAAGTTTAGTACTACCTACTCCAATAGTTGCATATGGACGCATGTCATGATTAGATTTATTGTTATTTACTGTTGTAATGTAGTAACTAGTAAAGAAAATTTTTAGAGTTGTTAGCCAGTTTTTCCAGTCAATTTCATTAAAGTTTTTTGACTTTTTAGTACAAGGTAGGATAGCACTACCATTACAACAGGAAGAAATTAGTTTTTTGACTTATTATGAGGGTGGCATTTAGTGCAATTCGGATATTTAACATCTTTGTTACCGCATTTAAAACAAATTAGAAACCTTTCAACTTTGCACCGTCCTAAGGAATGTTCTGTAGTTCTACAGCGTGGACAGTAGATTTTCCTAGTGTGGGGTTCCGTATAGTTAATCGAAGCTACATTTACTTTGTTTTCCGAATATTTATTATGAGAATTATTGTCTTTATAGAAATTAGGTTTAGGATAATTATAATTAGATTTGTAGTTGCTATTATTATTTTTAAATTGATAATGAGTTTTAGCTTTGGAAGTGGTAGGTTCGTTAATTGATAAAAATGCCAGATCAGGGGCTAAAGTTTCAGATGAAATCCTAGGTGGTTCTTTAAATTGTGTAGTGAGTGATTGCATTCTTTCAAAGTTCCTACAGACTTGTTTAAGATTCGAAATGCTATCAATTGATGAGGAATTTGCAGCTAGTACACTTGCATAACAAGGTCTAATATTGTGCATTAGGATATTTAGTTGTTCACTCTCAGGAACTTTGGTTTTGAGTCTTGAAAACAATTCAGTCATTTTAGAAAAATAAATTATAATATTCTCAGTTTCACCTTGTGTTCGGTTACGAATTTCCGCTAGGAGACGATAGTCGAAGTCGAACTGGCTAAAATCCTCAATTAGTAAAGCTATTAATTCATCCCAAGTGCAAACAGTATCCCTAACGCTACGATACCAATGTAAGGCATCGCCAGTAAATATCTCAGTTGCATAAGATAACAATTTAGATGGATGGATATTTCTAGTGGTGCTATACTCGTTCACTCTCTGTCTAAAGGCGTGTACACAAGATTTACCGTCAAATTTAATTTTTTGAAGGTCATTAATGTGAGAACGATCACAGTTAACAGACATCACAGGTGTAGGGTTATCAGAAGTTGTTTGTTCGCTCTCTATTGCAGGATCACAGCTAGAACTTGCCAATTTATTTAAATTATTTAATTTGTTCCTAATCTTATTTAAGTTATTTGATAATAAATTTACTTTTTCTGTATGTTTAGGTTCAGAACAATCTATACGTTTTAAGCGATAATATAAATGATTGCACAATGCTGTAGTGCGGTTGAACAAACTCTGTTCAAATTTATCCTCAAGTAGTTTTAATTTGTTCACAAGTTCAGTAAAAGAAATGTTAGCGCCTGTAATATCTATCTCCGGTTCGATGCCTGACTCGACTATGTCAGATGTAGGTATTAATGGTGTTAATTTATTTATCTGCCTGCGTAGTTCAAGCACAGTATTTGCAGGTTCCTCGCCTCTAATAAGCACTTCGTAGGTTAATTCATTTTTGTTTAGCAAAAAAAATTTAATAGGGTGATTTCCCATGTTCAAAGATGTTTATACTACTAAGTTAAACAATATTTATAGTTAAAAGGAATTAAATGGTGTTCTTTACAATTAATTCAAGCAAGAAACTACGCTTAGGTGATATTATTTGTAGAAAATTTAGTTAATTAGAGAGAAAAATCAAAGTTAGCAATTTGGGGACGTTAAATTAATGCAAAATTACAAGTAGTTTTAGTAGAAAATAAACAATATTAGTGTACAAACTGTTATGTATTACAAATGGTAATGATTTAGATGTACTGGTTAGAACAGTATAAAAGTTATTTATATATACTGGTTAAAACAGTATAAAAGTTTTAAGTTTGTCTAAACCCGCGTTTGACGTTAATTTTACAAATTGATAGTTAGGAATTAATATACTGTAGGTTAAAAAATTAGAGCAACAATTAGAATTAAACAAGAATTTAAATTAAAACACAAATTAGAGTTTCAACAAAAGCATACGGGTTTAGTAGAGGTGTTATGAAGATGGAGAGAAAACCTCTGTCCCTTAACTGACTTTTACAGTATGCCCGGGAAGAAAAGCAGCTGGCACACTCTACGTTTTTCTTTCACTCCCAGTCCAGCATGGAAGTATTTGTTAACAATTTTGCATTTGCACAAAAAACTATATAAAAACGACGTTAAGCAATTATTTAGAATTTACAAAGAAAGAAGTTAATTAATTTAGACTAGTACGTAACAGTTTGCACACTCACCCACGCGTTCACACGTTTAGGTTATGTGAACCCGTAGAATTTAGGAAATGACGAGCTTTGGAAAGTAATTAAACCACGTTGTAGGCGCCACTGCCGCGCTTTGCCGGCAGACTAGGTGGGTTCGGAGGTTAAACCAAATAAAAAAAAGGAATAACTTCGGTTTAACAGTTATTTAATTACTTTCCTCGGCTAAGTTATAAGGTAACAATGTTAGTGGAGCACTGGCCTGTTGTTTGAAGTTGTGGTCCTCGTGCCGGTGTTCTGCTCCAGGCGCGTCCCTTTTAATCAAATTCCAACAATGCAGGTTCTTCTCGGTAGTATTCTGCACGTAGGACTTTTAGGGTAGTAGTTGTTCCTCACGTGCTTGTTAGGATTATATATATGCAGGATTATATATTCCGCTTTAGATTTTAGTCCTCTCCTTGAACTTTACAACTTAGTCCTCTCCTTGAACCTGGAATGCACGGCGAATAAAAAGGGCGTTAGTCGCGTTAACAAAATGGCCGACACGACGCTCACGGCACAAAGGTCGCAGTGTCTCCATAAGGAAGTTAGGAAAGGTATTCTAGGGTTACACATAGTTACTTTACAAAAGTTAGAACACCATAAAAATAAACATTATAGAACAATAAGGGGCAACTCACCCGGTAGACGGGATAACTTTTTCAAAATATATAAGTTGAGTTAAATTGTTTTTTTTAAGCGCGTCCGCTCTCAGTTGAACACGAAACGAAATGGCCGAGGCTGAGGCGCCCGCAGGGAGGGAAAAGAACGAGTTGGTTCTCAGGCAGCGTTGCGTTCATTCACCATAGTGAATGTAATGTATTTTAAAGTTATTCAACAGGCAAAGAATTAAGCTATTAAGTATGCAGATTGCTACAACACACATTGAAAAACCTTTACACCAAATTTCACATCGGTGCACTTAAGGAATAACATTTTTCATACAAACTAAAAAGTCCTATATTTCCCGTTCCCGTGGGAATTTCGGGAATTCCTTCCTTAGTGCACCCCTACATCTCCTAAAGAATGTATGTTCCAAATTTTAGCTCTTTACGCCCAGTAGTTACGGCTGTACGTTGTCTGTCAGTCACTCAGTCACTCAGTCACTCAGTCACTCAGTCACTCAGTACCTCAGTACCTCAGTCACTCAGTCAGTAACGGAACAGTTTTATATATATTGATTGTCTAAAAAATCTTGTAACAAAAAAAACGTACGCACGAATTGAGGTTCTCAATTTGGAAGTTCTTTTTTTGGAAGTCGCTCGAAAACCCCTAACATGAAGTATCCTAACCTAAAGGTTAAACTGACTGTAAACGCCAAAAAGAAGCAAACAAGAAAATTAATCGGAAAACTTTAATTCGTCTGTCTGCCATATTTCCTTATTGTACATTAAATTTCAGATATAAATTTTACTGTAACAGTATCTGTCGGGAATAAGTAGAACTGTAGATAAGGAACGTGGCGTTTTCATAGCGGGGGTCGTTTTAATTTAGTAAATAGAAAATTGGGTGGTACAATGTCGTTCCCGCTTTCCTTTGTTCAGCGCTTTAGATTGCGCTTTCTGATTACTTTTCGACAGTATTTTACTTTACCTTTTCATTCATAGTAAAAGTCAAAATCAAAATATTGTATATTTCGTAGGTATGTATACAGGGCTATGTTTCAGTCTCCGGACAAATTTATAAATGATGTTCTTTGGTACAATATAAACGTACCCGCATATTTATTTTAGCTTCACTCATTAGAAAAAAAATAAGATATGGCTCCAAAAACTTTTTTACTAATAGTCGCTGTTGATGAACACAGCTACTACGACGACGCGGCTTTTAATTGATTATGTTTGAAAATACTACGACGTAGCACTACAAGATGTTTTGTAGTAGCGCGTATTCGTCTTTATTTTAATGGTATTCATTCAAGATTTAGAGTGACCACGCTTTACTTAATATGTTGGGGTAAAAAAATCATTTCTTTTTTTACAAAAATCGTTATATAAAGAATACTTATTGCGAAAAAAAATGTGAGCCGGTGACTAAAAATTAGCCCTGTACGTTGAAATATGTCGCATTATTTACGAATTCAAATGAAATCACTTCAGAAAGTCGATCTGTTGAAAATGGCAAGAAACTCCACCTGAATCACCAGAAAAATTACATTTTACAGCCAAGGACTTTTATCGTCCATGTATCCAGATATTCTATAAAACTCTTTTACATCAAATTTGTTTTACAGCACCCTTAAATTTCTTTGACGAAAAATCTTCGGTATTTTCGCAAGTATATTATAATAGCATGTTTCTTTTTATAAAAGCATTATTTTAATGTAAAGGTATACAAAATATTTAATTACTCGATATAACAAATGTTTTTTGACAGGTAGATGCCGGAAAACGATCACCGGGTCCATAGTGAGTGGCATCTTGGCTATAGAAATTATGAAACTAAGAAAGAAATGCGATGCCTACGTAAGATTGCTATTATGCCATATATACTGTAAATAGGCCTTTCTCATAATTAAAAAGCTTGTTTTGTAAATAGCTGTAATACAAGCAAGCTTATCTATCGATTGCCGAAATTTTTATTTCGCCCTCTGAAAGATTTTGCAGTAGATACGATTATATCGGAGAACTCGCAGAAAGTCCTGTCGCAGCAGTCTGATATTGATGGCACTGCAACGTTTTAATCGATCCTGATGACCCCCAGACTTTCCCTTTTGATAAAGCGAATATTCCCGCTTTGGTTCCAGTATTCTAAAATTTCACGACTACATTAATTAAACATAAAGAATTCAGCTGGATGTTCTTGCTCATGACTATATTTGAAGTTGACTTTTCGGTGTAAAGAGAAAATTAAAAAGTTATTCGCGATCCCGTTCAAAAATATATTCAAATTCAAATTCTTTATTTAAATTTTAAATTGTTACATTTAGACTTAACGACTAAAAAGATGAGAATAATACTTTGTTTCATAAATTATAACATAATTGTTAATAGCAGACTTAAGCAATTTATACTTAACTAATTTATTGTAACAATACAGAATGCATGAACTGTGGATCCCACACTAGGAAGAACCTGTATCATGGGCATCCATATTTATGGACAGAATAAAGCTAGGAGAACAGTGTAAACATTAACATTAAATTTTAAAATTGAAATTTAAAATTAAAATTAACATCATCATTAAAGACATAATTTATCACGAATTATTGAGATAGACGCATCCAATGCTCATTAAATCAATGATTGGTTCTACTCAGTAAAACATGGCAGTACTAGGATGGATGTCAAAGTCGTTTTTCTGGTGTCACTGATGTCAACCAAACGGTTGTTGGTGGTTTTGGTAATTGAGATATTGGAATTTTCGTATTTGAATATGAATAAAAAAATTAAAATTTAGATAGATTCATAATCAATGTAGGAAACAGCGATACCAGTGACTCTGACGATTAATTCCATATAGAATTGCTGGGTTTAGATTTTGATTACAATGAATAAAAATAATTATTGTATTTTGTTGTTTTATTTTTAAACCGGTTTGATACTAGTTGCCAATCATAGTAATAATATACTTTTCATCAAAAAGTAGGACAGTACCAATTTTGTTATTTTTTACGATACTTTAAATAAATAATAATAATAGTATCAAGTTTGGGTATCCTATTATAATGCTATTTTTTTAATTCGCTAGATTTTTCCAGTCTCCACTTTCATTAGCCAGACTATAGTACCTGCGAAGGTAACTACCGTAACTTGAGACTAATTTAAAAATTGATGGAAACGTTTTTATTTCTTATTATGTAGTCGTCAACTATTAAACTTAAATTTTGTTCACTTGGAAGAATTTAAAATTTAAATTTATGAAAAAATATTAATAAAATAATCGTTTTTCGTAAATGAAACCCACATATTATTCTTAACCTGCTCTTAAAATATTATACACTATTTTAACAGGACCCCGTATGTATAAGAGTTAAATACCGCTCACCAAAATTACTAATAAGTAACGGAGCATAAACAACCACAGAAATACCGTTTTACTTAACTAATGAAATTAAATGCAAAATAAACAAAAATTTATCTAATTTAAAAAAAAAATCATAAGTATAAAATACCATTTATTAATCAAGAATTTAATATTTAGCATTAACATTGTGCCAAATTCATATAAGTCTGGTTTATGATTGTGAATTTTAATATTGCATTACCGTCAAAAGCTTACTACACAAAATTAAATGTTGCTCTTTTAATGTATGCGAGGACATTTAATGAAAATGACTTTTAGCAAAAGAGCTACAAAGATCGTACTAATGAAAAATACATCACCTTAACCCTTCATTAAAACGTAGGCGTACATACTTCCTAGTAACATTTTTCAGGCACAACAGCTTAATACCGCTATTTTTTTCTATTTACATGAAATAAAACGGTTTTACATAGAGCAAAGAAAATAATAATAAATGTAAAATTTTATTTGCAATTCTATTTTCAAAACTTGAACTTAAGTATATTTTTTCTTATAATGTTTTATCCTCCAAGGAGTTCTAACTTCTTTCGAACTTTTTGTTCAAAGCCATAGTCAAGCTTTTTGAATAGCTCTCTTAGATTTATTTTTGGGTAAGTAATTAATTGAAGCATAATTTCCATTGCGTAAACTCCAATAATATAAGTCTGATTTTTTATTATGGTGTTTTTTTTTTATTTTTATTAAATGAAATAAGATTTAAATAATTATATGATTTTTAAGTAGTTATTGTTATAATTGTATGGTTTTTAATTATTCTAGTGATTTATTATTTAAACCATCGGACAGACTGGGTTTTTATCCCCATAAAGCTGATATTTTTAAACGGCAAACAAAAATAGTTCTTTATAAGTACGGTTATTCTATGATTTTTCGGACCGTTGTAGTCCTGGTTCCTTCAAGTAACTACTGAAATAGGTAACTTATCTGTTTAATTACTTTTCACGCAGATTTAAAAGATTACATAGTTAGTTACATATTCTATATTTTAGTTTAACTAACAAAACTCGAACTGCAAATAGGACTTAATTGATACTTCCCTGCAGTAAAATTACATTCTCTATTTTCATTGAACGTAACATCGGTTGTCGTGACATAGCAACAACAGTGACAACGGAGGCTGTGTGTCAGACGACAACCTTGTCCGAGTTAACTCGGCAGCGGCCGTCATTCAAAGTATTGTTCACTTTTACCACAGCCTTTATAAGAACACGTGTAAGCTCGGAACGAGCAAGAAAGTGCTCGCAGCTTTGCTTGCAATACGTCATTTATTTATTTCATTTTATTTATTCTTCATTGTACACACGTAGTAAAAAATAATTTTAATAACAATGTTTTAGGTACAGAGCACAATAGGCGGCCTTATCATCTAAAGACGATCTCTTCCAGGCAACCCTGACATTTATTGATGTGTTCGTATATTAAAAACAATACATCAAAAAATTTCAAAAAATGACAGCTTTTGTAGAGCACTAAAAATTGCAGGTGGTTCAAAAGATCCTGTTTTCGATACCTAGTTGAGAATGGATTTTTTTTTTGTATTTTATAAGTGACTAAACCCGCGTTTGACCTCAATCTCACCTGATGGTAAGTGACGATGAGGTCGAAGATGAAAGCACACGGGTTTAGGAAGGAACTGGCTCTTTATACAATATTGCCGGAACACATTACCGCCGGAGCGGTAACATTTGGCGGCAGACTTTATATAAAGGGTGGTCGCTAGCCAGGCGGACCCAGAAGGGATCCTACCACCAAGGTTTCAGTGTTATATACAAACTACTGTGAAAGTTAGGATTTTTCAGAAGCCATTTTGGTGCCCTGCAATTTCTGACATCTTGAGGCTTATACAGCCTGAACCTCCTCTTCACCCAAGGGATATTCATTGCCCTGTAGTAGGATCATAAAATAATGATGATTGATTGATTGATAAAACGATATTACACATACTTACTTACTTTAATTTACTTACAGTCATGATTATGTATTATTAATTGCTTTGCTTGCATATAATTTTTGTAAAGTACGTACAGAAATACGGTAGGTATTTGTTGTAGATACAAATGAGATCATCAACATAATCATTTTAAATTGATGTACAATTTGGTATTTACTCGAGCTCAGATATTTATTACTTTTTATTTTGTTTCAGATCTTTCTTCACGAAAGTTTTGTATTAAAAGGTATGGAAGAATTTTTTTATAGTCATAATGACAATTTAATACTTGGTGGTAGTAAAGTGGTTTGAGCCTTGAATCGTATTCAATTAAAAGTTATGTAAATATCTCATTTATTTTTAGACAAAAAAAACATATGGGGCCCCTGAAAATAAAACCAACCGTAAGGTTTTAAATTTACATTTATTTTTCTGTGTATTCTAAAATTTATTTACAATTATTTTAATTGTGTAAAGTAACATGACTAATTTTTTATAATTATAAACGAACTTACAATATAGCTTAGATAGAACTAATGTCATAACATTTAAAATAAACAAAACTACTTTTTAGTCTGCACAACCCCTTTGGCGTCATTGTCAGTACCCATCAATGTTGAGATCAAGGTTAATCAAGAAACACGGAATATATCCCTTAAAAATAAATCATGATTTTCATAATCTTTTCCCCTCTAGTTGAACTTTTGTCCTTATTTTAATTAAATTTCACTTAATCACTTCATAACATGATTTCTTCCTGCAATAAATGAGAAAAAAATTAAGGATTCAAATCTAAAATTGTAGATTGATATAGATGTATAAAATTTAAGTTAACCAAAAGATATTGAGTGGCCAAATAAAGGTCGATCAAATTAAAGACGTATTTTTTATTAACTGCAACTAAGTATTATGATGTGTTTTCATGGTTTGGATTCCGAAGGATAATACTTAAGGTTAAATATTTGAGGAAGGTTTGTTTAGTATGCAAGAGTGCGCGCAGTGACAATAGATGATATCACGGACAAGCCTTAAATAAAATCAATTTATGTAATTAAATAAAACAGCAACATTGTAATATTTTCCTAGGTGTTAAATTTAACTGACCTAAGACCTAATAGTTTTATGACTAATCAAATAGCATGAAAGCATTCTATTACTAAAAACATTAATTTCCTTACGTGGTCTCAGTTCTTTAATATCAACCATTACTTAATAGGCACACTATACTGTTAAGTGAATGCAAACGTAATTAAACACTTATTGTTAATGCAATAAAGTTTAGTTTGTATCTATTTAAAGTTATAAAAATGGTCTTGACTTGAAATTGTTTTACCTTTACCTACAATACTGTTTTGCAAGTTCGAAATTAAGTAAGCATATAAATGTAAAGCAACTTAAAAAACTTGCTTATTTTAATTAGTGTATTTAAGTGGTTTAAGTTTAATTGGTGCAACTCAGGGTTGTTGCTTTACTGGTATGTATTTACAACAGGAAATGATGTAAACACTAAGTACCCTCTTAAATTTTTGTGAACGCTAGAAAAATCAAAAAATGATTTTTCCAAGTTTGCTGTCACGAAAATTGGTCTTTCAACTGTTAGATTGTCAAATGGGAACCGATCGTATGAAGTCAACCATGCAGTTTCCTATCAATTGTTGCAGAAGGATCCTCCATCCCGTAGTAGTCTGTGACTCGTATGTCGTCTGGCTTTCTCATCTCGTAAATTTATCCAGAGCCCGGTGCTTATTGCGGCCATCTCTCACTGGCTTACGTAGCTCGTGGGATTCACTATGGAGTAGAGCATTGAGAGTAAAACTAGAGAAATCACGATCATTTAAAAGAATTTCTCGATTTAAAATTTTGTAAAGTGGATATTTAAATGGAATACCTTTATTATAAACAAACTGTTCTCTCGGTGTTATTCGAAATTGTTTAACCAATAAAATGTTTTTACTGGGTTTCGTCCGTTTCAGCCCATGTATTGAATGAGGATAAATTTTGCGGGATTTCGTGTCTGAAATAAACATTAATATGAATTTGAAAGTGAATTGAAGTTAATGTGATTTTGTAAAAATGCGTATCAAACATTGAGCTTTATGTGACATAGGAGGATTGAACATTTTAATTGATAGCGTGTAGTATCCATTTGTGTGCAATGGCTTTGCTAAACTGAGGTTTGACATCACATATTGGTTGAACACGGATAGTTAAATATTCAAAAACATAAAACGCAGAAAATATTGACAGTTTTTTGTGTCCCGATATCAACTTAAGCCCACTTTACAATTGGGCAGCAATTAGTGTTCTAAAATATCAAACAAATTTTAAAAATGTGGATTGGTCACTCGTTTTTGATAGAGTTTGTTTGTAAAGCTGAAAACGTTTAAATCAGATGATTACTTTATAATCTTTCTAAATAGATAAGCTTTCAATATTTCTAATTATCTGGCATTAATCGTTTGGAAAAACCGCGAGCTAAGGACTATGATTGCTGCTTATTGGTCCAATGGATAATATAATACGTCCAGGATTGTGTCTACATAGACCTAATAAATAAAGTTTTGGTTGCTACACCAAATTGATGTAGTGAGCAATCCACAGGTTTGATAAAATATTGTTCATCACTTCTACATTAAACGTGGGCATAGCATTAGTTAATCATAAAATGAATGAAGAAACAAACCTTTCTGTTTAGCATTCAGTCTGTCAAAATAGGCTTGAATAGATTCTATTGAAACATCCGATCCTGTGAAACAATTTTTTTCGTTTATACAGAATCTGCACATTGACAAATAAGAGGATTAATTTCCAGGAACCGCTGACTTTAACTAGGTCTTCATAGGAAATAAATATAGATTGCAAGGAGATTTCGGATGTGTCGGTTTATTTTCAAACTAATTATAAAATTAAAAGATTCTTACTTGGTATTAATGAAAGGTGTTCTTTAACTGCAATATTTTTTTTACACACAATAAGTTTTTGAAACTCAAATTAATTACATTTTAAATGTAATGTTAATAATGTTAAATTACATTTTAACAATATACCGAAAAAATAGTGGTTAGAAATAATTTTGAATAAAACTTCGTTAATGCAAAAACACAAAAAAAAATTGATAATATTTTCATTTATGGATATTATTTATGATATAAAGATTAGTTATTTCATTATTCCTTATAAAATTTACTCACTTATTTTTGTTACTTGTTTATCTGCAATAAATAGTACGGGTTACCTTGTTACCTGTTAGTCCTAAAGCCAAATACCACCTTCATTTTAGTTCTTTCTTGAAATACAAAAATCTACTCACCCACATCGATATTTCCCGAACTTGGATTTGCTGAAAATAATCATCAATCATACATTTAATAGAATTTTCATTCATCATCATATCATATGACAATACTTTATGATACAAAAAGCTATATTTTAAAGTAAAAGATTTGGCAAAGAAGGCGGTTCTGTTAAATAAAACATATTCTCACATTCATCTTCTAAACTTTCAAGCCAATTTGGATCTAAAAGAAACAAAAAATTATTTCATTAAGTCACTTTAAAATTTAAATGTATAGCATTTCGTTCCGGAGTTAAAAATTGCGCAACTGTAATGGTTCCAATCTAACAATAACAACTATAACAAATACACTGGTTTTTTCATCCTAAAAACATTTGAGTTCTAGGGACTAAGCAGTGGAAAAAAAGGGCACCCTTAATTTTACTGGCGCAGCCCAGTATAAGAAACGAAGCCTTTGCGCACTTTTTAAAATGTACTAGCAAAATGCAGTTGAATGAAAGTTACAATCACGTACTTTTAGCCAAGATCAAAAAACTATAAGTGGATAAAAAATCTCTTTCTCTATTCATATATTAACGGTCTTCGTGCACGCGTGTGTTCTATTTAGAACCTTATCATCATTTAAAATGATATCGAGTAAATGAAATTTTCGTCATGAATACAAAATAATCCAACCAATCCTATGTTTTGAGATTTTTCTTCTCGCTTTAATGAATAATAAAGATAATTTGATAAGTCAATTAAACGTTTACCTAATGAAAACAAATGCTTTGTATAGATTTGTACAGATTTCTAATTTAAACTTACAATTATCATCTCCCTGAAATTGAAAAATATTGTTTTTATTTTGCTATGGATACAAAAAAGAACTATCATAAATGAAGCACGCAAAATTACACAAATATTCAAATCTCTAAGATACATGAAAGTTAGCTTGTAACTATTTTTGTGCATGGCAATCATGATGTAGGTAACGTACTTTTGATATTTTCTTAAAGTGTGTGATAGCTGTCATAGTAACGAAATAATCGCTTGTGCACAGTTAAGGATTACAGTCTATCCCCGCATGTAGCAATAGAACTTTATGAGCAGTCACTACGCACAATTTCATCGCTGAAAATACCTCATATAGGGGGTCAATTCCAAAACCTTGCCAGTCCGAATAAACTTTTATTTTTACTTCCGCTGAGCTTAATATAAATATAAAATCTGCCGCCGAATATCACAGCTCCGGCGCTGATGTCCTCCGGCAATGCTTTATGAAAAGCCAGTTCAATATGTATACATCTATACAGTATGTAAGTACCTAGTTATATATATGTAGCTTTAAATTTACTTTCTTGTTATTATTAAGAAAATTGTCCTTATCTTGTCGAAAGGGTTGCCTCGAAGAGATCATATTTTGTTGCTAAGGCCGCCAATTTTACTCTATTGTATTTTTGTAAACTATGTAAATATAGTTTGTACAATAAAGAATAAATAAATTTACCTTAATTTGCACAACAACGGCTTTTTAAGTTTTACGTCTGATAGGCGGTCAATACTGATTTTATTTTAAAGACAAAGGTCCAAGGTAACTAAGAACTGTAAAAACAAAACTGTATCACTTTTTAAATATTTTTGGTTAATTTAGACCTTTTTTTTTTAAATAACAACAACACTGATCGCCGATCAGACGTAGAACTTAAACAGCCGTTGTTTCGCAAATAAAGGTGAATTCTGCGAAAGTAAAAATAAAAGTTGCTACAGACTCGCAAGGTTTCGGAATGGACCTCCCATATGAGGCATTTGTGGCTATGAAATTGTGCATAGCTATTGTACCTAAAGTTCTATTATTAAGTCTATATTACTATTATAAAGTTCTAGGGTTAAGTCCGTATCTATAGCTAAGGATCTATGCATGTAGTTCATCCGTTTCAAAACGCAAAACGTATATATTCAGTCAGACTTATTAGGTATCTACACATTGCAATTAACATATTTAAAAAAAATGAAATTAGACAACAATTTCAATGAAAAAGCAAATAACTACATTTTCCGGTTTACCCCGATCCATGGATAAAACCGTATACTATATACGATATTGCCCCGGAACCGTGTGACATTGCATCTTGTACAAAAGAAGTCACCCAACTCCTCTGTATCATAACTGGTTCAGCCTTCATGGGCCCAACAGCCCGACAGCCTATACATTTTCATTTTGAAAACAAAGGTCAGCCTATTACATTTCACGAGGTCGAGTTGTATAATGGATCTTCATGAGATCGGGTCTCGAACAACTCCGTGGAAGTTGTTTTAAATGACATATCAAAAGATGATAGTGTTTGGTCAACGAGAGCGGTGATGAAAACATGATAATAATTAGACTTATCTATCTGGATCAAAATCGTATATAACCTGTTTTACCCCATACCCCAAAACGGGTGTAGAACAAAAACATCATTCATTCACACATAGTAAATAGCTACGGTTACTATACGGTTATACCCAGGTATACGGTTTTGTACAGGTCTCCCCTTCTACAGTTTTTTTTTATCGAGCACTAAATTGCTCTCGACCTGACTTTCATCCAGTCGTAAGTGATGATAAAGATGAAAGAATAGGAAAATAAATCTCTTCTTCCTAAAAATCATTAAAAAGGATAGGCTAAGGTAGGATGTTTTATAACAATAAGTTAAGCTTACCACGTAGTCCCTACCGAATGCTACTTTCGGTTTTGTTTTGGTTTTCGTCTGTAATCAATCATCAAACAAGTTATGAACTCTGATAGCACTCAAAATGTTTCTTTATGTTTAATATTAAATAAAATGGCAAAAATAAAAATCATCTGTCCCCTACCCTTTTTCTGTAAAGGTCATATTTTTGTGAAAAATATTGACTCAACTAGTAAAACATAAATAAATATTTTTATTTTTTTATAGATTAATTACTGTTATAATAAACCAAGTCACAAGTAAGAATTGAGTTGAAATGTTAATACCGAAAACGTGAAATAATTAACTAATATTTAAATACTAGCCACCGCGCGCGGTTTTACCCGCGTAATTTTTGATCCCGTGGGAATTTCGGGATAAAACCTTCCTCAAGAGTCGGGCTATCAAATGCAAAAATATTTTTTCAAATCCAACTTGTAGTTTCTGAGATTAGCGCGTTCAAACAAACAAACAAACTCTTCAGCTTTAAATATTAGTATAGATAAGCATTGCGTCTGGTAGACCCAGATTAACGCAGACAGCGTTTTGTTGTTATTAAAATCTAAGCCCACGTTCGACCTCAATCTCATCCGATGGTAAGTAAAGATGAGGTCAAAGATGAAAGCACACGGGCCTAGGAAAGAACTGGCTCTTCATCAAATATTCTCTTCATAAAATATTAATGGTGGTCGCTAGCCAGTCGGACCCTGCGAAGGTCACTCGGATTAGTCGCCATTACGACACACTTATCTAGGGGTGTAGGGCTATTGTTGGCCGATCCTACACGGTTTTATTTTATTTATTTGTTTACATTTCAGTGTATACAAATATATACAGTAAAATAAAAAGTACAGTTTGTTTAGAAAGTATAACCAGGCGTTCTGATCGCCGAAGAACGATTTCATCCAGACAACCTTCCTTGTAGGTAGGTAGTTGCTTCCATCGTAAAATTCGTTCAGTAGATACCTTTTGAGTTACTGCCAATTAGATAGACTTACAGCCGATTTCCATAACTTAACTATGAATAAAAGTAAAGATAGATATACCCCTACTGTCTTGTGTCAAAACCTGTCAGAAATCCGTCACTTGAACTCAATATAGTGTAGGAATTTCTATCTTTACTTTTTTCGTTAACTTTTTTATTGGGATCGACCGTTAGAAAAGCAGAGAAAGGACCTTTTTGCTGCCTTATAACACTTGTTATATCGGTAATTAATGGCGAAAACTGTGGGCAATACGACATATTTATTTCATTTTGTACAAGGAAACAAAAGAGTTTAACGCGCGTCGCGAATTTACTAGTTGGACAAAAGTAGTTAAAGTGATAAAAGTATTTCGTCTTTTTATTCATGAAATATATAAATGGAATGAAATTAATTACTCATAATGATTCATACCTATATTTTTTTGGTGTTTACTACATTAGTGAAGTAAATGTTTTAGTGCTACTACTGTAAGCTATAAAACACCATGCAATATTACAAGTGAGATCAAATAAAAGAATTTGAATATTTAGATTATTCATAATATTTTAATTGATTCTGGGGTCGTCGTGTCACCAGGAGTGAAAGGAACATTCATATAAGGCTATTGCAAAATAAGTAAGATATATTAATCTAAATGTGCCTTATTTTGCTGTTGCGTCGAAAAAATATAGTTTTTATATTATATCAGTTTAATAGCAACAAAGCAACAGACTAGTTTATTATTAAATTGTTGTTTGAAATCATCTTTACTATGTTTTTATAAATTTATGTACCTTATTAATAACTGAAAATTTAAGCAGAATACTGTTATCTTTGTAAAACCTTATTTTTTAATAGTCGAATAAAAGCTATCTGACTAATACAGCATTACACGGCGGAATAATGTTGTTATACGATTTATTTTATGTATGATATTGACATAGAATGACAATCAACATCAGACGAGCTAATACTGTATTCATTTGATAACTTTTATCTGACCACTGAAAAATCAGGCCTTAATAGAACAACTAACTCAAAAATTTAAAAAAATATTGTTTCTAAAACTAAAATTTTTAAAACCACACCATCCAAGCCAGTGTCGTAATTTTAGTCACTATATAAGTATAAGATGTTCATTCATTCATTCACGCCTGCATCCCTGGTGGTGTAGGCAGAACACCTCAGTCTTGTATAAGATGTGTCAATCAATAATACATGACTAGACAGGGTGACTGGTCGGTCATTTTCGAAATTTCAGGACGTGTTTGAGATCATACATGAAGAGAAAAAAATGAAATAAAAAATAAATGTTATTACGTAACCGAAAGTTAGTGAATTCATTACGCAATGCATGTTTACATAAGCGTAATGCAAAACATACTTAGTACGTGGTGGTGTGCGTGTGGCGGGAACATTGCGGTGTGCGTGTGGACTGAGGCAGAGCGTCGGGAAAAGTGTAGTAAGGTGAAAACTTAATTTTTTTTCATTCATTCATAACTTCACGCCTGCATCCCTTATGGGGTAGGCAGAACCTCTGTCTCTGATAAAACCTCTGTCCCTCAACTGACTCTTACAGTATGTCCGGGAAGAGAAGCAGCTGGCACATTCTACGTTTTTCCTTTGCTCCCAGTCCAACTTAAATATCTACTTTTATAACGTAATTATGAACATAATCGAGTTCAGAGTTCTCTCCTTCAATATCTATAATTTGTCACCAGTCACCTTGTATAATTATAATAAACATTATGCTGGAAAAAAAGTAACTTACTATAAACCAACGGTTCATGATGTTCATCATGTTTTCTACGTGTCGCACGTTCGTCTGTTCTGGACATTACTGAAAAGCGAAATAAGGTAGTCTAAACAAAAGAACACAGAATTCAACATACAAACTTGACTTTACGTCTGTTTGCCTTAACCATGGGGTAGACTAAACACCAGAAGCTATAAAACCATCTGATGTCATGTTTGACAAATTTGGAGGTATTATAATGATGGAGAGAGACTATTGCAGTGAGAGTGGCTCAACCTTTCGCTCACAAAAAATCCAATAAATTTTCTATCCCTTAACTGACTTTAGAAGTCATGATGGTCGGTGAAGTGGTCGTGGTGCCGTGGTTACTGTATGTATCATACGATATATAGGTTAAGCAACGTTTGGTGTGGTCGGTGCTCGGAAGGGTGACCGCCGACCATTCATTTCTCACGAAGACTTCCGTGCTTCGGAGGGCACGTTAAGCAGTCGGTCCCGGGTGCTGTATACTTGTATACAGTAGTCGTTAGGGTTTGTCAGAAGCCACTTTGGCGCCTTGAAAATTCTGTCATCCACCTCCCAGCACTGGGCCAGCTTGGTGGATCATGGCCTATACCTCCTCTTCACCCAGGGGAGAGACTCATGCCCTGCAGGTGGGCTCATTACAAAGAGTTGTGATGATGATGATGAACTGACTTTAAGCCCGGGCAACTGTTACATGTTGTTACTATGTTTTTCTTTTCTCCTAGTCCAGCATGAAGGCAATATATAATGATTAATTGTATCAGCAGATTTGTATGCAATTTACGTGTATTTTCTGTTTATTGAGCAGCAAAATCTCTAATCCGACCACTTCATACCCCGGTTTGCAAAGTAAAGTTAGTCGTCAAATATCGAGAGCCGCGTGACGATCTAAGAGCCGAACGCAAAGGGATCCAGACCAATTCATTCCTTTTTAGTGTTATCTGAAGTTCAGTGTAACGCCTCGATTAAAAATGCGTTAAATACATATATTTTATTCAAAACCCCATAACCCCAGTGAAAACATCATACGAAATTATGTGTTGTTATTTAGGGCTAACAATGTGTCATATTAACTAAAATACCATTATTTTAATGTATTTAGAGGGTACTCACGAAGAAAAGTACACGATTCCATTTTTCCAAATGAGGTGAATGGACCTACAAAAGTAATAATAATTAAAATGAACAGTTTTTTACACCAACATGAATACACTACATAGACAGCAATGATGAGAGAAAAATATATGTTTATGCAAAGCAGCCTTATCGCTGAAAAGCAATCTGCCAAGTAACCTAAGGATTAGAGGTAATTAATTAAAAATTAAAGTGGATTTTATAGTGACATCTAGGTAGTGGCTACCTTCTTATTGTAACCGCTTTAAAGGCCATGCGGTAGTGTTCTATGTTTACAGAAATGCCTATGCGTTTTTTGAAATAACATTTACCAGTAATTAACATCGAACATGAACTCAAATTTAATTTGCCATCAGGCAGATCAAGTTCTTATCAGATTCAATCAATTGATTGAATCTGATTGAATCAGACGTTACTTTGCAGCATGGAGATGCTTCTGATCAAAATGACATGCGTGTCGATAGTGTCTTGTAGCGACACTTATGATATTACTATGATACACTTATGATACATATCGTTCCGACTGTACGTCTGTTGTGCAACGACTACCTGCGTCTATGAGGACGCTAGTAGAACCGCGGAATAAGCGAGATAATTTTGGGCATAATATTTGACCAGTATTTGGCCAGCTTTGATTTGCCAGCTTGCATTTAATTTTCATTTTTTTATAACAAAATCCTAAAAACACGCTGTAACTTTGACTGAGCCATTATTGAATAGGATCGTTATTTTAACTGTGCTTACGTTTTTTCCCCGCTGCCAATGCTTGAAAGGCATTTAAACCAGGTATATCATAACCTGCAATAAATTAAATTATCATGAGTAATCTATATTATTACTTTTTGTTACTGTAAGGTGGTCTTAATATATACCTATAGAAAAAAATACTCGAACCTAGACCTCCCGCATTCCCTCCACGGGCCCTGTACTAAGTGATCTACCTGGTCCTGATGCCTGTTATAACCAGATAACTCTGTTATAACTACTCTGACTAATCTGCTTCGTTGTAGGATTCCCTCAGCATCCATCTAGCCAGAGATCAATTCTTCCTTTATACAGGGTTAATTTTAATTAGTACATCACCTCTTGCAAACAGCCTCTCTACATCAATCCCAACAACATTTGTTCTACAACTTTAAAAATTAGGAGTTTTTAAAATTTAATTCAATTATATTAAAAATATTTTTAGCCTCTGTTTAGAGGCGTAACTCTATTTACTCTGAGCGTAGGTATGGCACGCACCTTGCGTTGTAAAATATCGCTTCATTATAATAATAGGTACTTCTTACAGAATGGGGTAAGGGGCAAACATTTTTTCGTTTTTATTTTTTTGTTATTTATCAAGATATGTAAAAAGTCGTAGAACAAATGTTGTTGGGATTGATGTGCAGAGGCTGCCCGCAAGAGGTCATTCGTTAATTTAAATTAACCCTGTATAACGAATACCAAATATTATTCAGAATTTATTAAGGCTAATGTTTTATGAAGAGACATTTCTTCTTGAACCCAAATGCACCCTTCACACCCGCGCCATCAACATGAAATGGGATGGAACTCATTTTTATTTTATTTTGATGATTTTTTTTAATGTTAGTACTCACCTTTTAATTTGACAATCCTTCTAGATGTGGCAACTGTTAGGATACAAAATACTTTAATTATAATCAATTATTTATTACAATGAAATAAAAAGTTGAGAATTAATTACGATTTTAGTCGTATTTAGCGATTTAGCAAGCAATATAATTCGTGACAAAAGTTATGTTTTTCAAAGCTTTTTGTTTCAACGTGTTACCTGATAACTTATGCCATTAGAGGGAATGAACTACGAATTAAAGTTTAAAATGAATTCTATTACTATTAATTATAAAAAAATGCTTACGGAATAAATATACGGGCTATGAAGGGAAGAGCACTAATACATACAGTATAAACATAAGTATACATATAATAATATGCAGGCTATGAGGGCCTCTAGCCCTCAGGGTTAGAAGACAACTTAACACTCAGTTAAGTTTTAAAAATAAGAATAAAAAAATATATTATTTCTCGTTCTGTGATTCGTCCCATTGACTTTATTGTACTAAATAATGAGATCAGGTACGGTCAGCAAGCAAACTAATAAGAAAATAAACTTCTTTTAATTTCTTGAAACAACTTATTCTTAAAAGAGTCTCTCAACTTCTAATGATTTGTTTCTTTTCTTATAATATTAAAATTTTTGAAGATCGTTATTTTGTTGTACTAAATAAAGTCTTTCAGTTTACCAAGAGTCTCTAAATAAATATGCTCGGTATAGGCGCTGTAATGTAACGTCTGACAAAATCCTATTTTGACAGTTTTGAAAATGTTTGTCAAATACGTTTGAAGCAACATATGGCTTGCAATCACGTTTGTCATCTCTTTTTATCACATATCTAGTTGCTAGTAGTTATTAAGATTGCGTTACAAATTGTTCTATGTACACACCGATAAAAGATTGAACAATCTTTATTTTGCCTTTTTTATCATATTTGTTTATTTTAATAAATGGTGGTAAATATATAAATAAAATTGGTCTACAGTTTACTTAGCTTTTTCAAAGGGAATGATGAAGATAAGCGGAATAATTGTATAAACCACTTATCACATAGCTCAATTCTCCATTGACTTTAATTATTTCACAACAAAGTGTAAACTTTATGGAGTGAGAATGGAAAATTGGATATTTTAGTGCTTTCGTTGTCGCACTTGCAATGATCGTTTCACAACAACAAAGCTCGCACTCGCTCGCTAGTTCCTTCATTCTTATTTTTTGACGTTGCAGTCATTCTTATTTTTTGACAGCTTCCAGCCGTCGATACTAAGCGACATGCATGCAGTCATATTATTTTGTTTTATTCTGTAAAACTAAATAAATTATTGATTTTTCTTATTAGTTTGCTTGCTGACCGTACTTGATCTCATTATTTACTACAGTTAAGTCGAATGGGATGAATCACAGAACGAGAAGTAATTTATTTTTTTATTTCAATGTTTCGTCCCTATGGGACAATGAGGTGGTGGGACGAATCACTGAAGTAGTCAATTCGCGGCGGGTTGGCAAAAACTTATAAGACCTAAACTAGACTCTTTTATTTATTCTTGGAATATTTGAAGTTTCATTACGCTTTTTGATAGTTTCACTAGGTCGATGATACACGACGTGCCCTATTTTACAACCTACTAAGAAAGGAAAATGAGACATATGCGCCAAGAATAGTGCATAGAATAATAGTTACAAGAGAATAAAATTCGCTATACAATGCGATACATACAGAGCTGCGTATATGATGCCGTCCATACAAATATATCTTGCAATTATATAGAGTTTATTTTCTATACTGGTTATTACAGGATTCCAAAAGAAATTAATTTCATTTTGTCAAATATCGACATTATTTCGTTTATGGACTAAGTAGATTCAATATGCAAAGTCAGATTAGTCTACGCTCCAACATTTATTAGGAAACACACTTCGGTCTATGTTATAAGGCGAGCAACAAGATGAAAAATTATACTAATCTACTTAGACCTCAATGTTTGAACGTTGGCTCTTTAGATAGTTGGGTTAAAGCTACATCTTGCTATGAATCAAAATTTCAAAAGTAAGACAGTTAATGCTCAGTGCCCATCAAAATGATAGAGGTTTTCTAGGGTTAATACTTTAAAAAACAATTTAAAAAATGATAATTCTTACAGTATGTTTCATATAGCGTATCCGAAAGCGCACATGCATGGGTAGCCGAACTTATGATTCCTGTTTTATCTGAAACATTCGAAGTTGGCGATATCTGTTCGAATAAAGTTTAGAAAATACAAGTATGCTCGCTACATACTGAAAGAGCAAAGCGGACGCAGTGATTTATTGTAAATCCCCCGTTAGTTAGAAAACATCAGAATTTAAAGTTTCGGCATTTTTGTGTTCAGGTGTGTGTTAATTTTTTGTAGAGACGGTATTTATTGTGACCTAACGATCACTGTTCGACGACCACTTTGGCGATGGGGTAATGTTGTCTGCCTCAGCCGCCAGTGGTTGCGGGTTCGATTCCCGAGTCTGGGTGTTTATCTATTTATATATTTACTAGCTGACCCGGCAAACGTTGTTTTGCCATATAAATAAAAAAAAATAGATGTTGGCCGATTCTCATAGATACCGGATAAGCACAAAAAATTTCATCAAAATCGGTCAAGCCGTTTCGGAGGAGTATGGCAACGAAAACTGTGACACGAGAATTTTATATATTAGATATTCTAGGTTCCCGCCTAGTTCGCTACATGTTATCCCATAACACAAGCTATGCTTACTTTGGGGCCATGTAGTTGGTGTGATTGTCTGGAGATTTTTTACATTTTAATTACTGTTTAAATAAGTCAAATCAAAATTTGAAACATTCTTTCATAATAGGTACACTAAAAATAAAACATAAGACAACTATTGAATTTTACAACTTCACTTTAAATATAGTTTTTGTTTATCCTTAAATTAGGTCAGACAAGGGCATGAACTGACTTTTTTCTATATTATACTCCGTAACTAGTTATTGATGGAAATATTTAAAAAAAATCTATACAACTTCACGAATTTTCTTGTATATCATATTAGAAGAAAATGATATTAAATGAACTTAATATTGTCTTAAGTTTTCGCGATTCATACTATTAAATAAAACACTTTTTAACCGGATTTATCGCGTATATTTCACGAGCGACCACGGGGTCTGCAAAGACACCGAAACTTCGAGTTAAAATTTAAAATGTAAATATACGCGATAAATCCGATTAAAAAGTGTTTTATTTAATAAATGAACTTGTTAAGCAATCTTATTCTACACAAAGAGTATCGATATAAATAATACTTACTTGTAGATAAGTGCGCTAGAAAAATGTTCGTAAAAATATAGTAAGATACTTGTAGATAATAAGGTTATTTATTAATATTTAAAAAAATACCGATAAACATTTCGTAAAAGAACTGAGAGTCATTTAAGTGGAAGATGATTTTCCCATATAAAATCTATGGACAAACATTTACACTAAATACGTTTCATTTTGTTAAACTGTAAAGTTATTTAAGAAGACAATAAAGTGTATATTTATTTACCTCTCTGCATTAATCGTAAGGACACCTTGTAAAAATCTTGTGGTGTGAGGTAGTCACCTGTAAATTCAAGAAATATAGTAAATCTGAGGATTCTCAAAACTAAAATTTATAAAACAAACTTACTGAAACGTACCAAAAGTTAATAAAGTATTTCACCTAAAAAGCCACTTTGCATTTCGGGGATAAAGCATAACGAGAGGTAAAGTCTTACTTAGTATTAATTGTGCTTTAAGATCAGACTAAAACTATATTTAACTAGCTGCCCCGGCAAACGTTGTTTTGCCATATAAATTAAAAAAAAATAGATGTTGGCCGATTCTCATAAGCACAAAAAATTTCATCAAAATCGGTCAAGCCGTTTCGGAGGAGTATGGCAACGAAAACTGTGACACGAGAATTTTATATTTTAGATAAAACCTATATTTTTATGTTTTTAACATCACTTCATACTTGTACATGCAAAGTAATGAAGTGGTGAGAACTATAGACAAAAGCCTCCCTTAAAATCTCAGACTGTCGATTCTTCTAAAAATTCCTATTGGATTTCCAATCAGTCTGACTTTATTTCATTTCGTTTTCGTGGCTTGTTTGAGTTTTTCTCATTATGTTTGATTTATGTTTTTCGTCTGAAGATGATTTATTACACTTACCAATTCTAATCGGGCGACGACCTCGATCTGTGTTTACAGAGGAAAATAATGTATTAATCAAAAGTCTCTGTTTAAGGACACATTTGGGACTGTAATTAACATTTTTATTTATTTAAGTCGTAGGAACTTGATGACAGAATAAATAATAATGGAGTCTCGTTTTTTTGACTTTTACCTCATTAAAATGTTTTACCAGTAATATTTTAGTTTAATTATGGTTTTATAGTGAGAAATTACAAGTAAATTAATACCTATGAGTCGTATTAAACGGATATTGTCGAGTACATTAAATTTTTGAAATGGTTCGACGTTTTGAAGCTTTTTGGGTACTTCATCGTGTTTGATCAAGTATAGAAATAATCAAGCAATGAGCTTTTTAAGTGAGATCTGGGCATCTTTATTGTTTAGTTCTATTTACCAACTTGTAAGTAGGTTGTTCAGTTCTCACTTCGTTCAGCACACTCATAAATCTCCCTGATCCATCTTGGTAAACCGAGTCAAACCCGAAATTAAGAAAGCTTTCTAAAGAATATTTACAAACTGTTGATTTCATATATTTTCTGTTTTAACTTTTAAAATGCTTACAATGAAAATTTATGTAAGTAAATAAGTTTTGCAAATCAACCAAACGTGGCAGTTTCACAAAAGTTGAATGAACAGCATTTTGTGAATCTGAAATTCCCCAATTTTAATCGAACAGTAAATATATATCGACTGCTTGGAATAGTCTTTTTATGTATCCGAACAGGAAGACTTTTAACTAACGTATTAAACCAATAACAATTATACTGTTACAAGTACGGTACCGAAATTGGGAATAATTTCCATAAAATAGTTTTAGTTTTCAAACACTCAAAATGCAATAAGATCGAACGCCCAACTTCCTTTCATAAAATTATATTCTCTCTGGTGATAAAATAACATAAACGTTGCCCATAATTTTGTCAATACCAAGAAAGTGCTTAATATTGAACCTCATATTAGGTATTTGTTTTTTAAATAAATAAAATACGTTAGTCACTTGAACAAATGTCTATTTGTGATGCAGTTAAAAAGATTTGATTACAAGAATTTCTTTGAATGCGGTTAGCTTGTTCAGATATATGAAACGGGCTTCTATTTAATCTAATCTAATTAACTGAAAACTTACTTTCATTCTTTTCCTTCTTCTTCTTCTTTTGGGTTTCGCGGCATTTCTTCATGCAATCATCCAATGAATCATTGCTTTTTCCATCATCCATATTCTCAGCACTGTCGTCATTGCTGACACTGACATCAATCTCGACAGTCTCATAATTGTTGACGCTATCACTATTCTCAACACTGTCGTCATTTTCAACGCTGTCATTATTTCCAACAATGTCATCGCTTTTATCTCCAATGATGCTTCTTTTTATCATGTCCACCATTTCGGAATCTTGGCCATCATATAAATTTAAAAAAGGCATTTAAAATTAAAATCCATATTCTTATATCTTTACTTTTAAATAGTACCTATAAAATATATATTATTAAGCCAAAAATATATATTTTTTTAAGTATTTGGAACCGTTACCTTATACTACAATATCATTTCAGATGTCCACAGTGAGGAACACACTCTTTGTGTCCAAATAAGGACACCTGAGTTACGCTCTATGAGTATTTTCTTATACAAAATACTTGAATAATAATAGAATAAAACAAAAACTTACCCATATCGAGCCAGAAACTCTTTGGAATCATTTGTCCTTCGTGTGGCATGAAATTCAACTGGCAAAAAAATGCTTTGTTAAACCAGATTTCTTGTATCGTAATATGCAGATTAATTATGAGATTAAAAAGGAGTCGTATTGCCAAATTATATCTACATTCTGAATTTTAAAGTATACGCGAATCAGCGTGGTTTCAGTAATTAAACGGCAGAGTAGTCTCAAAATAAGTTTAATATTATACAAAATCGCTCTAACGATGGCGTGGTCTCCATTTTATATCCAACAACAACATCTTATTATTCAAGTAACTTTCCTGTAGTCAATTAACTATCTTTTACCATAAACTAAAAGTCAAATCAAGTCCACTAACCGATCACAATATTCATTAGTAAGTATTTAAGGAAGCATTCAATCGTAACAACATCCTATTATAACATTATCACTAGTCAATAGATGTACTTATTATTTAATATGACACATGATAAACAGGGGTATCTAACAAAAGTAATCTCAGAAAACACTTGTGTCAAAAATATTTTTGAATAATGATGCAGGACAATTTTCCTGGAACAAGATCTACAAATAGCACATATAAATAATAGTAACAATTAAAAGAAAAATGTAATGCTTACCTTATCTATGCAAAGACACATGAATAAGAAGTATTTAAAACATGTTCTGCCCATATCCCATTCCGCAAACGTGCGGGAAAGGAACTACGGTGTTCGCTGCCGTTCATAACAATGTTTTAATTCGTGAAACGCTAATTTAACATTGGTAATTGTAAAGCAAAATCCATGAAACTTATTTTACGAATGTTTTTTTATGAACTGACGTCATACCATTCATTGTTTTGTGGATGAGATGAGATGCACCACGTGGTTGTTGTAATATTAAGTGAATTATAACTAAGGATGCCTATTAAAATCGATGTTTTGAAATGTGTAACTAATAAAAGGGTGAATAATATTTTTTTTGATCTGTCATATTTGGTAGAAGTCCTCATGTTCTATGTTTTGGGGTCCATAAAATGGTGATAACCACAAAAATCTGTCTGTTACGATTTCAATGCCCACAGAGCTCGAGCTTGATACAGCTTTGTAAATTGCTCAGACCTATAACAATCCAATATAATTGCTAGAGCGAAGTGTGAACGCGTCCATAAAAACAAGTGCTAAGCGATACTGCTACAATACATAACATGCAATTTGATTTAAGTATTCTGTATATTATACCGTAGTGGGAACTAAGCTTTATTGCCTATTCGCTATAATTTCGTAGATTGCTGTTTATTATACTGCAATGATAGCAGTACAGTTGGCGGTCAACTGTTAATTACTTTGAGATGCTCGCGATTGTATAAAAAGTCCTTATTATATTAAAGAAATTACTAACAGTAATTCAGATGGCTTCCATGGCGCAGTGGTCGGCTACGACGCGATAGGTCCTAGGTTCGAGTCCCAGCCAGGCCTGTTTACGAAACAGATGTTTCTGAACTGGTGTGTGTATACTGGGATAACCTCTAGTTCCACTATGTGGTCTCTATTACACAAGCTTGTTTATAAGCTTACTTAGGGGCCACGTGGTTGATATGTCGGTTTGGGTAATTCATGATTATTATGTAGGTATATGAAAATCATTTTACTAAAGACTAAGCCCGCATTCTAAGCAATGAGGTTGAAGATGAAAGCACATCTTAATCTTCACCCCGAGAGTTCTACAATTGGCTTAAGCAGTCTGGTTTTTGGTTGTCATGGCTACACCCTGAGATGTAAGGTAAAGTAAGGTAAAATGAACATTTATTGTCTCGAAAATTGATATCCACTGAAATCGTTAATCATTCTTTATTCAAAATTATTATGTTGAATTGGCATTATGCTCGAAACATCAAAAGGTAGAGATTAATGGAGAACAAGAAATAAATAAAAAAAAACAGACGAATTTGTTCTCTTTTTACCACCACATTAAGTTTGAATTGTAGATAGCTTTTAAACTAATTCCCTACATACAGTAAAGTACCTTTTAAAATCAATTACCCAGGTAAAAATCATAGGTTAGCGAGATACCCGCAAACCCGCACGGTTTACGAACGCGATAGGGATCCGACGCGCCGCCGCCGTCTAGACTCAACGTGAGCTAGATTGGTTCTCCAACTAATCCGTTCTCGGTATTAAATTCAGACTGGTGGCACAACTGGTCTAGCCAGAAGAAGTGGCAGTGACTAAGGTGTAAAGCGGTGAAAATAGATACATCTTGGAAGGCTCAGGGCCCTCGCGGCGTTCTCGAACGTAGTTAAATGCGTGCTAGATTGGCAGGTGGAAATAAGATAAAGGTATATAGCTCTCCCGATGTTAGCTTTTGGGATTTCGAAACGAAAGCGTATTCAGACGTTAGGCTGAGAATATAAATTCCAATTGTGTTACTAGGGAAAGAATAAAAATATGTAGTAGCTCTTTCTAGGTTTATTGACAGTGTCTTTTGGCTAAGCTGTATGGCTATATTTGTCAAGTGATAATAAAATCAGCCTGTATGTTCAAAACGTTCAATTCAGTGCTGACTTCTTCAATTCAATACCATTAAGGCTATTATTACCTTAGGCTTTTACGATTCATTATGTTTCATAAAAAACGATTCAATTTTCTCATTCAGCCCGACCACGGAAACGTCGAGATGAAATTTATAATAGCTTGGTGTAATTAAACGCGATAAAACCGAGATTAAAACATCGTAAAATATTTGTTCAATTAACACAAATCAGGCAAGAGCTTTAAATTGTTTATTAATAGTGTCTATCACATTGTGTATTACCGAAATAGATCCATTGTTACAGAACAAACGGTAAATCAATTGTCTGAAACAACAGCTTCCTTTCACTCGTAACATAACATCTGCATACATAACATCGGCTGATGTGTGTTGAAACAATAAACCATTATCTAACTGGTGTTGTTAGTCTGTCCTGGACGGATTTGACCACTGCCGATCAGCTGGTATTTTGACTGATACTATAAATTGCCATAACACAATGGAGTAAAGTAAGAAAGAAGTTTTGTCTTTTAATTTTACATATCTATTTCACACTCCCCCCTCCCAAATCATGAAAAGATGAACCGATTAAAAGATAAGAAGCTTGAAAAAGATACTTATGATTAAAAATTTAGTTGTGACCCCCCAAAATTCAGTAGTGACCCCCCAAAATTTCATTTTGCGAGCGCGCCTAATCTATTTTCAATTTTAATGTCAATAAAGGGTATTTATTATTATTATTAGGCGTTTTAAAATCTACACGTCTTTTTTGGCAGAAATGACCCGACAATCTGACCAGTCAATCCATCGGACATCAGGACAGGAGATTATTTATTATTGTTATCATAAATATTTTATAAATGCTTGATTATGTTTTCAAATTAATCAGTCGCACAATTGGAAGTTTCAGAATAAATGTTGGTATGCAGACCAAAGTAGATTTGCCATAGTTAACTGTTCCTTGATTTACCTACCCAGTAAAGTATTTGTATTTATATTTGAATCTTTGTCGATTGTAAGTGATTGTGCTTTAAACCTGGCGGTTATATGAAAGAACTTAAACTCTATGTATAACTTCATAGAACATATTTTTGTCTAAAACGCTGTACCCGTGACTTTACTTGCATTAGTCTTGATTTCTGTATAATATCAGTTTAAAAATTAGCTCATATTATTGACCAGAACATCAGGCTATATTTACCTATGTGCAAAGTTTCAACTGAATCGATCAATCCTCACAAGCTTTCACGTATAAAATTCTATTTTAAACTGGCTGTTATTTATTAAAAGAACAAAATATTACTTACCTCTTTAACTTTATTTTCCTTTTATAGAAAAGCTTAAATGTATGAAATGTAAATTTCTTCAGGAGACAGCTGCGTCCTCGTAAATTCACTTTTGGTCCATATTCTGTGTTTACAGCCTCCCTGCATCATATCTTGCGGAGTCACACCTGTTCAATGATATCATAAAATGCTTTACTTGCCTAAATGTTTAACGTTGTTGGTAATAGAGTTGAAAGTAGAGAAAAAGATTTTAGTCAGGACTAAACTAAAAATTTGTTTTTTTTTTTTGATACCTACGTAAATAGCAAAAGATTTTATTTTATTTGCGTTTCTGAATCTACATTTGGCGTTGTCAGTAATTCTATTTTGTTTTGTTCTAACATTGTCTTCCTTTTAACAGCAAATTGATAAGACTGAAGTTTGACACACATGTAGAGCAAAGCCTGAAATAACAAAAAAATACCTTTTATCCTGATAATCGAGTTAAAAAGTATGTAAAATAGTATTTCAAACAAAATAGTGTTTCTAAGAAAGAAAGCATTACCACTTCCAAGAATCTTTGTAATCTTAGCCCGATTGTAGTCGAGCTGAAAGGTTCCGGAAACCGGATCAATTCTGTAAATAATATGCACCTGAATAGCCCTTTCATTTAGCTGCCGTCTATTTATATCCTTTGAAGTTATCCCATTTTATTATTGTAGGTATCACATTACATGATAAATACATTTGTTAGCTATCTTGAGTTAAAACTAAAGTCCTTAATCTTAGAATATCTATTTATTGAAATAAATTTGTCTAATAAACAAACGTCTTAGTTTCTGTGTTAAATCAAGTCTTATCGTAGATTTATTTATATCTTATTATTGAAGCTGTAGGCCAAACCCGTGTATGACTTTAATCTCAATTCACAATTGACTAATTAGTGGTTACTTACTGACGATGATACAAGATGAAAGCTCACGCATTCAGAAAGAAACAGGCTCTACATAAAACAATTCTCGCAGAGGTGATATTTCGCGGTAGATTTCATATGGAGGGCAGTTGACAATTAGGCGGTCATTCCAAGTTGATCAAGTTGACCAAGTTGATCACTTGGTATAAAACCTTTTAGAACACCTTTTATCCACGGACGTAAGACTATTCGAAGCCGATTCAGCGAAGATAAAACCCACATAGTTCCTATCTCGTGGGAGTTTATTAATAAAATGTATTAATACACCGCCAGGAAACTGTGTAACCGTTTATTCCATAAATAAACGTAGGTAATGTGAGGTTGTCTATGATTTAAATGATCGTTAAACTCCGATGTCGCTAGATTAATTATAAACTTACGGTGTTTTGAATTTACAATTATCCGGGAACACTCGAAGATGTTTTCTACGATGTTTTTTGGAAAAATGTTCAAATTATGAAATAATATTTTGATGACAACCCTAACAAACAAATAAATTTATAGTAAAACCTACACGTACAGCCTAACGATTATGACACTCTTCTCTCTAAAATTGCTTGACGTTTTATAGCTATTCTCTCCAAAAGCCAAAATGCAAAAGGATTTTCAAAGTTGCATAAGTTCAACAACTACAAAGTCGAACAGTGAAATAGTAGCAAAGTTTCTTAAAGCTTATTGTGGTGTTTTCAGATATTTCTGTAGAAAGAAATCCTTTAAAGGAATAAAGAATTAGGAATGGTAATGCAATAGATAGGAATAAAAAGGTGGAAAACTGCTAATGAATAAATATTGGAACAGTGAAAGATGCTGTTCAAAGGAAAATAATTCCTAGTTAAGCCTTTGATCATTTTTAAGAGAATGTTCGGTTTAGTATCACAACGTGGTGCATGATAAAGTAAAACATTTGCATTTAATTGATATAATGAATTTACAGGTTAAGGTCCTAATCGAAGAAACATTTTACAATTTAATGTCGATTTAGGTCACTAAGAAAATGTCGGATGCTAAAATAAAAAAGTACTTTCCTGACTTGATCTTAAGGGTCTGTTACCAACAGGGACTTGTGCTTAAAGGCAAAAGATTCATACGTAGTGTATCGATCGACAGCTATCGATCCATACCCATATCTGAAAAAGTTTTCTACGCTATAATATTTTTAGGCTTAAAGTACCTAATACTGGTTGAACCGTAGTGTTCCAAATTCGAAACACCAAAACAGAAAAATAAATAATAACGAACGCAGAGCATTACAAAAACCGACTTTATGCCAAAACTTTGGCTGAAGTTGAATATTGAAGGTTGCTAAGGTTATTATTATTCGTAATCATAGATATTTAAACCAAAAAGTATGAAGTACTCAATCGATTTCGATAAAATTTATATTAAATTTATACTACCTCTGAAGTATCCTCTATCATATGAAAGAATATTTAAAATCAGTCCATAATGTCCAAAACATGCTAATAACAAAAAATAATAACAGACATAAGAAAAATAGACATACATATAATAAATGAGAAATTTCTCTTTTTGGAAGTTCGGTTGAAAAATCGATGTTCAATCCGACCTTCCAAGTGTTAAATAAAATAACAAACTTGAGATTTCGTCCTCAGTCACGTTTACACACGCGAATTAGTCTCCAGCATCTTCCGTTTACACACCTCCGAGTGATCCTTATTTCGTCGCTCTCTAATCGCGTATTGAGTACACATCTTAGCCCAGTTTCCCCGTTCGGGGTGTAGCAAACATTTAATTAAGGCCTGTACATGAAAGCTTCGTATACATTTTCAAATTCCCTGTGATATGCTAATTTATACCTTACATCCAATATCGGCCTGTCACGGCTCCCTTTGTTCCAGTATTTTGCTTTACATTAGTTAAATCGTAGTTAAAGTTGCCAGGAGTAATAAAAGTTAATGTACGCCGTTCAAGCGCGAGTAGAAGTCGCTTATCAGTATTTTTTAGTTCGGCAATAATAACAGTTTTTATACTAAGTAGATTTATCATCTTCACACATTGTTTGAAGCTGAGGATTCTCGTGTATGAAACTATTATTAGTAAGAAAATAGAATTTAGCACAATTATCATTGGCCGCGTATGAAAATGTCCTTAAGATTTGCAAGTTATAAATACATAATATATGTATTTTATAAAAAATGCTATAAGGCCATAAATAAATAAATGAACTATTTTCAAAATTCATTCTAATTTTATTTCAAGCTCTTTCTCTGTTTAGATCGATGATGCTCTAAAATGTATAACAATTTTATCTTTCCAACATGCACGGTTTTTGCAGGATCCTTGTTGTACGAGTAATTTATATTTAAACTTGTTTGTTTTTTGTTCCATGTTCCATGAAATAAACTGCCAAACCAAGTTTTCCCATAACGGTATTTTTTATGGTACTTACCTAAATTTTGTTTGTTACAGATAACGAAGTATGAATAAAACCAGTTGCTTTAAAAAACGAAGACTTTTCAAATAGGGTGAGTATTACTAAATACGAGTAAATATATTTTTTTAAGGTTAGGATGGGACGTTTATCTTCCTTGGCACTTGATGGTAAACATGAACATGAAGACTAAGGTGGTACACGTTCATCCACGAGAAACCTATTCATTCAACGCTTAAAAGTACCAGGTCTATACTCAGGGAAAATAGACGCAGGCAGTTCATTCCAAACCTTGGCGAACCGTACCAAAAAGGAACTGTCGAAGCGCTTAGTTTGACTTTTTGGAATATCCACCACATACAAATAGAGTTCTGTTTGCGTCTAGTAGTCCTATGGTAAAAGCCAAAAACTTCAGCGGCTTCAATTTTTTCAAACAGACCAATCGCGCACGCAACAAATTATTATTAGACAAACTGTAAGTTCTAATTTCATGAGAATATCTGGATCATGATATTCTTATTCTTATGTAACGACCACTTTGGCGATGGGGTAACAATGTCTGCCTCAGACGCCAGTGGTCGCAGGTTCGATTGCCGCACGGAGCAAGAAAAAAAATGTGCCGGGTCTGGGCGTTTGTCTATATGTATAAAACGTATTTATATTCTAGGTTCCCTCTAGTTCGCTACATGGTATCCCATATCACAAGCTTTGCTTAGTTTGGGGCCATGTAGTTGGTGTGATTGTCTGGGGATTTTATTTTATTTATTTACGAGTACGTGCTATTCCAGAAACTATCTGTGTTCAAAATTTAAGCAACCTGATCCATCCTTTAACCTGACGTTGTCCGTGGTGCAGTGGTCTAGACACTACTTCGGCAATCGTGGGGTCGCGGATTCGACGTTTATCTATATAACTCATAATTCATTTATTTACCAGATTTGTGGTTTTATAAAGGTCTTAAAATATAAAACATTAGTATATGTATTTATATTCTAGGTCCTAGTCCTCTACATGGTATCTCATATCACAAGCTGCCCTTTCTTTGAAACCATGTCTTTACTTTGAGGCTTTGATTGTCTGCGGATTTTACTTTATTATTATGTCTCCTTAAGGCTAAATTAATCTGCTTTTGCTTGGAACACTAATAAATCCATCTATCCTTCCATTCTCACAAACTTTCACGTTTACATTTAGAATCACTAGATTCACCTATCAGTAAGTATGGTCCAGGCACATCAGTAAGAATGGTAGGATCATTATGTACAATAAAAATTTTAAACCTATACTTTCTGTAATTTTACTGCCCCTGTCTCCTTTTTTCCGCAACAAAACTACGCTTGAACGAAGCTATTTTAGAATAATAATAGCGGTTGTAGCCAACAAGGAGGCTACGAATACATGTTAATCAAGTTCGTTTATAATTAGCTGCAGCCAAATACCACAACTATGCATCGCTGTTTTATATTCCTGTTACGATTAGTTGAGATATAAGTATAGTCACAGAAATCGAATAGTAATTTTGCTCGGTACCCTATATCATAAATCCAGCTTTTAGACAACTGAGTAGTGGATAATTTACCATCAATTAAATTGCCTTTGAAATTTCATACTCGTAGTTGGAAGCGGTTAACGTCCCATTAGCGGTGTGGTTTTAGGCTATCGTACATACATTTTTGTTTTCACTTACTATTCATTTATAACTAACGAGCGTTTCCCCGCGACTTTGTACCCGCATAAACTAAAAAGTTCTAAACATTCCTTAGTAAAGCCCTACAGCCCTTAAGGAATGCTCTCTACGTCCAGTAGTTATGGCTGTAATTTATCTGTCAGTCACTCAGTCAGCAACAGTTTTATATATTTAGATTTAACCGGGTTTTGACCTCAAGCGTTAAGAAGACTACTAGATGAGCATATAGCATTATATGAACATACATACATACATAACCTCACGCCTGTCTCCCTTTGGGGTAAACAGAGCCAAAGAAACACCAATTGCTACGATCCAGACATTCCCCTTTTGCTTCCTCCACGTTCATTAATCTTTTCATACATGATCGCCAGTTACGAGTTCTTTTAACTTGGCTCTTTTTAAGAACGTCGTCAATTTCACTGGCATATTATTTCGCCTAGGGCGGCTTATTCCGACAACACCGACCATTCTTGCTCTGTACACATCTTTCGTAAATCTACTATCCTACCACACATCCCTCCCAAATTTCCAAACCAACGTAGCAATAACTTTTTTTAATTGTATTTCATAAAAAACCTGTTGACACTTAATACGTTTCTATTCAATTAAATCATGATACATTTTGGTTAATTTATTTACAAGATAAAAAAGATGTGCGCTGTAGTTCTTAATAAATACTATTTGCGCTCCAAAACCTAATCATACAGGGTGACTGGTGACAAATTATAGTTACAGAAGGAGAGCACTCTGTTATCGATTCTGATCATATGTATGTTAAATAGGTACTTAATTTTTCACCAGTAATCCCTATAACAAATAAAGAGACCTCACTACAGTGTTTCCGGCTCACGCACACCACCACCCGCATTACGTCTATTGCATTACGCCGTAATGAACTTTTTAACTTCCGATTAAGTTTGCTCAGTAAATAATTTATATTATTTTTTATTTTATTTTTTCTCTTCATGTACGATCTTATCACGTCCTGGAATTTCGAAAGTGACGCGCCAGTCATCCTGTAAATTATAAAATCCTGGTTTATTCTCGAGCTTAACGCGTGAAATTTTCAAGCAGGCCTCTCTTTCTCAACTGGTGCTTGTTACTAAGAACAGCCCCATCGTCTTGTTGAACAAGTGTGAAAACGTGACTTATCGTAGTAACTCTCATTCGACTAATTTTCACCTTTCTAATAAATACCCTGCCGAATATATCGTTTCGAGATGATAAGTGTTTAAAATATTAATAAAAGTCCTTCCTAAATGCGGTGGTTTTTACCGACAAAGAGATTGAAGTGAAGCACTGGTTTGGTGAAACACCAGAAAGAGAAATCTAGTCGTTGAAGTCTTCATTTGCGTCATCATACACTACATCACTGTCAAACTTTTTTCTTATGTTGTTGTTTGTTTAATCGATTAGAAAAAGTTAAGGAGTTGCATGAGATGCCTACTATACAATGAGTACTCTGTGTGCAGCTGAAACAGAACAACACAGGCTATCTAACAGCGTCCACGCCACTGCAGCCAGGTCACCTATCCAATGTAGGTCAGTCCACAGCTTATTGTTAAATCAATATGTTTGACAATGATTTCATTCAACAGCAACAGTTTTCAGTTATTTACCAACTGAATGAATTAATTGGGAATGATCGTGAATGTTGACCGTATAAATAAATTATAATACAGTCTACATTCATGACTGATTGTCGGTAAACAGGGTCGTATGAAATTAATATCTGTATGTACGAGTATTGTACTCATCGAAATGTAATTTGTGAAATCATTTAGTAGAGAAGATACGCGGTTTGACTGTCTGTAGGGCTTTTAAGTCAGCTCGTGAATAAGCGTTTCGTAGAAAATGAATTATCCCCCCCTTAGTGTTAAGATGCCTTGTGGGTCTATCTACTGGTGACCACCCTTCACATAAAGCCTGCCGCAAACAATACACCACGGCTATGACTTTTTAATTCTGCAGAAGAACCCATTCCTTGTTCCATGTTACATATTCGACCACAATCGCTTAAGTGATGTTAAGGATGCGAATTTGAGATCATTTGCGGCATTAATTAAAAAAAATATTAAGAACCCAAACAATTTAATTACAACACAATTTAAATTTGTTAGAAGTTTACTTATTTAGTCTTCACTCCCAATATCATCAGAAAACTAAGAGCTCACCATGCGATAATATAAACCACTTAACAACCTCCTGAGCTCAGTATTCAAAAGAAAGACTGCTCTAAACTCTACAGAAGATTAGTATGCAATGATCCTGCACTTTGCGGAATATACTTTATTATTATTAAACACCGCAGAAAAATAAGAGCATTAAACATAAGTTATTATAAATTAAATGTACATATTCTAGTGAGCATTTTAATCTCTAGATCTCTGACTTATTGCGGCGCGAGTATGATTAAGGATATTGTTTACGAGGTAACTCTTGAGCGATATATGGTGATACTTTTTGGACTAAACATATTTTTGATATTAATGATTTGATACATACTACATACATAACTTCGAGCCAGCGTCCGTTATGAAATAGGCTGAACACCAGAGACTATAAAACCATCTGATGTCACGTCTGACAAATTTGGAGGTATTATACCTAATGATGGAGAGAGATAATTGTAACTTATGATTCTTTTTTGCGATAATGCTGTTAAATCCTGGGTCAACTAAGTTTATATTGAAAAGCATTGAAAGTCATTGAGACTTTTTTGCTGCATGACCTTAAATCTTCATACTTTATTTACATACATACATACATAACGTCACGCCTGTATCCCTTATGGGGTAGGTAGAACACCAGAGGTTACTAGACCATCTGATGTCACGTTTGACAAATTTGGAGGTATTATAAAGATGGAGGGAGACTATTGTACTGACAGGGGGTCAGCCTATCGCCCACAAAAACGCCTTTAAAACCTCTGTCCCTTGACTGAATTTTACAGTATGCCCGGGAAGAGAAGCAGCTGGCACATTGTATGTTTTTTTTTCGCTCCTAGTCCAGCATGGAAGTAATACTTTATTCTTATCATACTTTATTTTTGTGTGTTTTTTTAAGAATGGTGCAGTCTAAGAATGGTCAACATCGAAAGTTGATGACCACATTAACTTTTTCAAAATCGCTATTCACCATAATAACGATTTACTAACTTCTTTGTACCTATAGTTGCAATAATAAATCAACTTTTAATTCTGACCGTACCTTAAATATACATTTAAAGATACAATACTCTTTATTCAAAACTACGGGTGCTACACTAGTTCATTCGTAAATTCTAGTTTACCTTATTTAGAATGTGTGTAATGTAAAAGATTAATGTTATTCTAAACAATGGCGGTATTGTGTGGAAGCACTTATTTAAGGTCCGCTTTCACTGAGAACACTTTCTTTCGATGGAAACGTGCCTGATTTATATCAAGCTTTTGTTCACAGTTAACCACTTCATCTCATTTTCGATGTAACTAATTTTATTTTACTTTTCCGTGTTTCTTGTTGTTAACAGATTGTGAAACAATGGTATTATATCATCATTAGGCTCGTTGGCTTACAAATGTAATGTTGTGAATGGGTTTAATAGGAAATCTATTCTGAAGATTTAAGGTTATTTGGCTTAATTTTGTATCAGACATTCTTCGCAACATTCACTGATAATCATCAGGTGGAGCTTAAGTTCAAACGCGGGTGTAGTATTTCACAAAAAAATAAATAAAACAAAAAATTTGAAATTGGTTTAACCATATTGTCAATATTTTTTATATGAAAAAGCAAATAGGCATTCTTTTTTTCGTGCACTTTAATGCAGTTCGAGCTAGGTATGCCATTAGCTACATGTTTGCCGAATATAGGACAATCTATGATCACTTTTTGAGCCACATGCACATTACAGTAAAAATATGAAAGGTCATATGCTACATACAAATACGGACTGAAGATATTACTGTGAAAATCTATCGCATAAACAAGGTGTTTTTTTTAATACTTTGCAAACTTACTCGTCTGTTAGAATAAAAGTTTTATCTGTACACAGTTTTAGTATCTAAACAGAAACCTTAATAGTAAAAGCCGGGAAAGCATAAAACTTTTGGAAACAAACGATAACTTGTCCGCGTTCTGATTCAAAATGACTGTATAAAGCAATGATTAAATGTATTATATCAAATAGTAGAATTTCATGTTATTCTCAAAATTTATTCTAAGCCAACATAGATACTGTTTGTTAAAAAATATCATTTTGCAACAGTTACAGTTGATGCTTTCAAAACTTTTTAACCTACCAAAAGAAGTACAAAGTCCCTAGATCCCTACGGCTAAGTTATTGCTCTTCATGGCTCCTCCTTGATATAATTCATTTATTATTCATAACATATTACCAAGTATCAGCATTTTTCGCCCCTACGGACCACTCATACGTCTTTATTTATTCAAGGACTCATTTAAGCCATCTCAAAGTGATGTACATTCACTAAATAACAATATAATATACTATACATTCACGTTGTTAATTGAATTGCGTCTGCAATAGTAAATTCTCTGGAATCTAGGTTAAAAAATTTATTGTGTGCAGCAGAATGGATGAGTTCTGAGTGACTATTCATGTGGATTTTTGCATGTATTTACATTTTCCGGGGGCGCCTGGCGGACTAATGAATCCTCGCTGTATCTTACAGTGATTTATCACTCGCAAATGCACTATCCTTGGATAAGTATTTGTTTTTCTCAAACAGTTCCTTTTTTTTCTTTTAGAGCAAGCAGTTATTTGATAAAATATTGATTTTGAAGACTTACTAATTTATTTTTTAGTTTTAGAGACTTTTGACTTTACCGTTATATCTGCTACCAAGGTATACAAGGTTTGGGTTCTAGCTTTGTGCAGTTCTCGAAGTGTACTACAAGTCACCTCCCTAAAAATAATTATCTCGCTTTTCGCTTGCGCTTAGATACTTACCATCAAGAAATCACGGAAATTCTCAATCATTCCACTAGAAAAATAAAATATTTTATAAGCAATTTTTAACAAATAGATTTTTTTTGCGATAGAATACGAAATCTTATTTTAATAATTACCTTTAAGGTATTTATTTTGTATTTATAATAAACCTATTTATTCCAAAAGGTTAAGTTTGTTTTTTCCTTAGGTATACCTGTCATTTTAGAGTGTGTTTGTCCTTAAGACTTGGCAAAGCTGAATGTGCTCCATTATCTAACTACTCGTTCACTATAGACCAATATGTGATGGAAAGCAATGAAACTTTGCCGCAATGGCTCAATCGATGCATCTGGCTTAGTGTAGGAAAGGCTATCGAAACACCTCTGAAGCCGGAATTGCACCGAGCCAAATATTGAGTTGTGATATTAGTTTTGTTAAATGGTTCAAAGGAAGTTTAGATAATATTGTATAATACTTGAAAAATGTTAACGTAATGTAAAAACTTATTGACTTTCTCAACTTACAGTTGGAATAAAGTTAATAAGCTTCTGCTTGGATATAAAAAAAGTGCTAAGTAACTACCTTTACTTGTTATAAACACTTTTCGATGAAATTAAAGTATAATAAGTAGTAAAAATAACCTATTGAATAAAAATTTATAGAATCATGACGCTAAACCTCGAAATTTATTGTTGCACGTAATTACTCTGTTGTTCATGATACATGCTCTGAGATCTATGATTGTCTTAAGTTTAGAGTGCCTAAGAAGTGCACCACATTTCATCTTTGCCCTGAAGTTGGATATCTTCTTAACTAGCTGCAAACTATCTTCAAATTCAATTAAGAACTCAAATAGAGGATCATGGAAGATTATTTCCGCAGCGGAATCTCATCTTGTGAAATTACATCTTGTAGGAAAATTTATTTGTTGAAGCGGTTTCTGTTTTATATGCAAGCGTGGAGTTTAGTATGCTATCCTTAATTGTGATAAAATTTAATGTAATAGATTTTTTTTTATAACCATTTCATGAGAATCGATTTATTAAGATAGGTATTCATCTTGTTATTAAAAGCAGTTAATCTTCATGCGATGGCGAGACAGCTCTGGTATTGTGCATGTAAATAAAATGTCTATAGACCCTTATACCTATAGGTAAGTATTTTTCTCTGTCCACATTTTATTTAAGAGCACACTTATTGCTACACGACATTTTGTAACAGGCAACCATTAGTAACAGATTTTATTAGTGGGCAAAACTATATTTTTAATATACTAGCTGCTTTGCCCGGTTTTACCCGCGCAGTTTCAAACCCTGCAGAAATATTGGGATAAAAAGTTGTGGCAAATTAGTATAAGATGTTTGCTTTTGAATATTCGTAGGTATATTCGAATTTGTATAATATTTGACGACTACTTTGGCGATGGGGTAACACTGTCTGCCACAGACGCCATTAGTCGCAGGTTCGATTCCCGCACGGATCAAGAAAAAAAAATGTTTCCGGTCTGGGTCATATCCATTGTATATGAATTTATATGACAACGACCAGCTGGTGTAGTGGTAATATACATTGCCTTCTATGCCAGAGCTCCTGGGTTCGAATCCCGGTTGCGGCGGATATTTGTGTGATGAACACAGATATTAGTCGTCAAGTCATGGATGTTTATATGTTAATTTAAGTTTATATTCTTATAAAAAAATATGTATTTATTGAATATGTATGTTTATATATTTCTTAAGTATATCAGCTATCTAGTATCCATAACACAAGTACTTTAAGAAACTTCTTTAAAAAAATTTGGACTAGATAATGTTGTGTGAGTGTCAGAAATATAAAAAAATATATATGTATATTCTAGGTTCCCCCCCAGTTCGCTACATGGTATCTCATAACATAAGCTTCACTTACTTTGAGGCCATGTAGTTGGTGTGATTATCTGGGGATTTTATTTATTTATTTTGCATACAATTTGAATTTCTACATACATTTCCTACAAAATTCAAATATTTTCACTGTGAAGAAGATAAATAACTGTCATAAAGAGCCACACTGTCCACAAAGTTTTATGAAACAAACTTATTTATTTATTAGCACTTTACCTAACGAGCATCCTTTATATTAAGTGCAGTTTTGTAAATCCATTATGTATTCTTATGGTGTTGTATTAACTTGTCTTGCGAAAAAAAATAGCTGGAGTAGACCAAATTATAAAAAAAACCTATTATAAAAATATTTTTTATTACAAGTAAAGAACGTTTTCAGAGTAGGTAAGTCTATTATGTCTAAAAATATTTTCTTTTGAATTTTTCCATCTCTATTTACTTCCTGCTTCCCACGGCGCTTGGCAAGTTTTTTACATAAACAATGTATATTTTCGTCACAACAGGAGTTCGCAGTTCCGCATAATATAATATTTGATCTAGTTCTCTTCCTGTTCCGTCCATATTGAAGCCCTTTCGCTAAAAAATGGAAACAAGTCTTTGATACGTGCCTTTTGATGTCTTTGAGAATACCACTGTTTGTATATTCAATAAGTACTTTCATCTGCTTTATTATTTGCTTGCAGCCGTATTACTGTTATAATATATTTACAAGCAACATAAAGCTCTTAAGGTATAAGCGGTTGTATGGATTCGAAAATAATTTCTAAGAAAATCATTGGTTTGATAAACTTTTTGTATGAATCAAGCCAAATAAGCATTAATCCCTGAATAGATAATTGTGTGTTTATTCTTACTTTTTTTTTTTTTTTTTATATTGTAAGGATGGGACGTTTGTCTTCCATGCCAAATTAATTCTTTACCTCGGCTTGCTGGCAGGGCATTTCTAGCCTGTCCTTTACAAAAGGACTGCCAATAAACACTTCTCTTACAGTGAGGTATATCAGTAAGGCATATCTGATATTCACTAACCATCCATTTAATTTTATTATTAGACTAAAGCTGCTATCTCAGGCAAAGCTTTACAACGGTTCAACGATAAGACATATTGATGATACGTGGTGATGATGTCGATAATGGAGGTAGTTAAGTGCAAAAAGTACCATGCACGCACAAGAATTGATTGTACCTACTAGTAAGAAGTTGTATTATTGACGTAAAAGCAATCTAGGTCAGGTAGCATTCTTTTTATTTTATTAAATATCGAACAAGTTCATTTGTTTGTTGTTTCGTGTTTGACTGTTTTTCCAATGTACTATTCATTTCATGTATTCTGTTTCGTTTGTTCCTCTCGGGATTTTGCAACTCTGCATGCAATAGTAGAGATATTTGTAGATACGGTTTTTTTACGGTTATTTTCTTCTAGAGTATAAATATTCATACTATAAATAAATTTCTTCTAGGCAACCATACAAAAAAAATATGCACATTAATTTGGGTAAAATGTAACTTTACTGCGGAAATAAATGAAATATTTAGTTACTTTAATACATTTTTATGGTTAATAAGTGTACTTTAAAAGAAACTAACTGAAAAATACAATTATCATAGATAAGAGATGCACAATCTTTAATCTCCTTTAATCATCTTTAATCTCCTTTGACGTCATTCAATATTAGTGGAAGGCCGACAAGAGGAAGCGCGTATCTGAGAAAGTGTAATCACTTTTGTAATCTGAGGATCTCCGACAGGTCAGCCGTTGTGAAACATTGCTGAGACTTGATCAGATATCCACTTAGGGGTCTAATAGATTGCAATCAATTTTAAGATTAGTAGTTATACTACACGTTCTATCTATAGGCACGTAGGCAAACTCGTAATTTAGGCATGTTTTAAAACAAACTCCCAATTCCAATACCCTTAGGAAAGTAAATACTTTGTTATAATTACTTACTCCATTTTGATATTGTTCAAAAGTGACAATAATAAGCGAAGACATTCGACAAACTCCCCTGTATTTTATCATTCTTACAAACTCGCCCCTACATTTTATCATCTTTCATTGTACAAAGTTAACTCGTAAAATTACTCCTAAAAAAATATCCTTTTCAAAACGCTGCAAATAAACGTCAGAATTTACGACTTTACTGACGGTTTATTTTAACTTTCCATCCAAAGAAACGTAATCGACTCGGGTAGGAAATCAAGACGAAAATACCATTGCGTTAAATTAACTTCTTTGGGTTATTGAAAAAGTACAGCCTCTGAGACTTTTCGGGCACTATGAGAATTTAATTTCCTTTCCCTTTATATCTGTAAATACAGTTGAAAAAGCAATGAGTCCTGCGAAGGCAGAGTAAATAAGTTCTCGAGCTTGGCGAGGCGGTGACTTCAGTTATCAGATAAGAAATGCAGAGTTTACTTCTTGGCGACTGCTCTAGCGAAGGAGCCGCGGTGAATCGCGAAATTTAAAATGGTAAATATTTAGCCAAGCAAGGACAATTAAGCGCAGAACTGCGTTGTTTTTCAACTCGTTTCTCGACTGCATTTTCAAGTTGTTTGCATAAATTAATAAGTTCAAATACAAAGTTTGTGTTTATTTCAAAATCTGGGTCTGTTTATAGAGACGTAATTCAGAAGGTTTAGCAATGGCGAAGTACGAATGCGGGCGGGAACCCGCTCGCTGGCTGCTGATAACTGACTTAGCTCGTAGTCGTCCTATTATTGTATTAGTATATACTCAAACAATAGAAACTATATTTATAGGTAAACCTAGTCTTAGCCATTTATAGTTTTCGTCAAGCATTTCAATAAGACTTAATGCCTTTTTGTTAGTATTTTAAAATCGTAGTTACATAATAATATAATAATTGTTGGGCGTAGAAGTATTAATGTCTTTTCACATTTTCATGTTAAAATTTAAAGTATAACACAGTCCAACCAAGTAGAGTGATTATAAGGATTAAGGATATTACATTTAAAATACATGTTTTATTACTTTCAAATAACGGAAAGGGTTTAAAATATACCATTTGTTTATTTTGTGTTTCATTTCTCTGTTTGTCCGATGATTACAATTTGTTCTTATCTGTAGTATATTCTATAGGCTTCTAACCATGCTTCTAATACAATTGGAGGCTTGCCGTAAATGCTGGCCATATTGTGAGTGATTGCTCCTAACTATTGAATTGACAAAGGTTTATTTAAAAGGCTGCGTTTATATTAAGTCTATCGCGATACAAAACAATACCATTGTTAACGTTGAGTTACAATATGTAGATGAGATTCATACAACTAACTAAGATTTAATTAAGAAAAGAATATTTATTATTTCGTATAATTGGGCTTTTTGGGTACACGAATCCCGACTTTAGGATGTTTGTCCCGAAATTTTGAGGAGTTGTCATCCTTGACCCAATTCCCGATACGCGATGACGCGGGAGGCGGGAGTTGAAGGTCTTCTTCGTAAACTCATGAAATAAGTTTTACAATTGTATGATACCGACTGGTAGAGCGATTGTGTTGACAGTTTACATATTTTTTATGCCTGCAAATGTAAGATGAAGTATGCCTCCATACTTCTTGCCTTTATTTTCTTTTTTGTATCGTCTTGTTTGTAATTTTATGCTGCTTATGACGACCGGCTGGTGTAGTGGTAACGTACATTGCCTTCTATGCCAGAGGTCCTGGGTTCAAATCCCGGCGGCGGCGGATATTTGTGTGATGAACACAGATATTAGTCGTCAAGTCATGGATGTGTTTATATGTTTATTTAAGTTTATTCTAATAAAAAAATATGTATTTATTCAATATGTATGTTTATATATTTCTTAAGTATATCAGTTATCTAGTATCCATAACACAAGTTCTTTAAGAAACTTAATTTGGGCTAGATAATGAGTAGTGTGAGTGTCAGAAATATTTATATTTATATTTTATATTAGACACGTAGCTGTGAAAAACATTCCCGTCGCGTCTGACTATCTAAACATTGTTTATTAAAAACAACTAAAGGATGTATTTTGATACGGTTTAAGAATCTCTCATTATTGTTTAACGTTATAAGTGATTTGGCTGATATGTCACATTGATTAAAATAAGCTTTTCACAAAAACAAACTCTTCAGCCCTTGTAATCTTCCTCATATTAATTTGGGCCTATGACAAGATAATTTCAGTGTGGTGTGTGCTGATTGTATTGTAGGCCAGTTTATAACCCCTTTACAATAAAAAATTAAGCAAAGCATTCAATAAAGTTACACTCAACAGTTGAGTCTTTTCAAATGAAAAATACTAACACAATTACAAAACAATATTTTTTCCTACTTTTCATCAAAAACGATCGTTGAGTACTAACCGATGGTGTCTTTCGAGTGTCTATCAACAAAAAGGGCGAGTGTTTGTCACAAAGCTAACGTGACAACGTGATGCGTTATTAAATTCTGAAAAAAAACTGTGTAATATATCTTAATTCTGAAAGTAATCTAATTAACTAATTATTATTTTAATGTTGAACTCTTGTTTAAACGTTTACCTTTATAACATTCATATTCCCGCAATTTCTTTTAAGTAGAAATATTTCAAGGATAACCTTTGACAAGCTGCTCTTGACATGTATTGTACTTATAGAACGATATAAATAATAATAATCTTACTAATATTAAATGTGAAAGTTTGGATGGATGTCTGGGTATTTGTTCCTCAATCAATAAAATTTGGCATAGTGATAGTGTACAGTCTGGAATAGCACTTAGGCTACTTTTTATCCCGATATTCTTGCGGGAATAGAAATTGCGCGGATGAAACCGCGCGAAGCATCTAGTCAATTATAATTTAAAGTATGAAGCTTATTGAAATTTGTAACGTAAAAGCTGATAAGGTACTTAAATCAATCGACGTCAGATCGTAACGCGAAACAAATTAAAGTGCTGCTTTGTCAAAACTACAGGCACGATCAGAGCGATACTATCAAAGAAAATTGAAAAAGAAAGTTACATTTCAATTGTTTTTTCTGTCTAGTCTTTGAATTTTTTTCTTAACATTTAACAAATGGTGTTTTTAATTAAACAGTACGCAAGGGCGAACATTAACAAAGCGACTTAAAATCAATACAAAACACATGGCCTGCGTACGTTATTCAGACCGAGGAGGAAAACGAAGCCTGTTTTTACCAATTCTGTTAGCTAATGTTATTAATGTGAACTTTTGTTTGTAGCAATGTAGGGATGTTTGTTGAGCCTTCACTCAAAAACAGCGGATTTTATGTAACTTGGTAAATTCTAAAGAAAATAGGATATAAGTTATATTTTACAAGTTTTTTTGTGTTAATTTGAAAAGAAAAGTCAAGGGTAGAGTAATTTTCTTAATTTCATTTTTGATTAAGTTAAAATTAGAAACATTTGAATTTCTCTTAAATCTTGCTATTAAAAGTTAAAAAAATTTGAAATTAGTTTATGAATATCTAGATCCAAGTCACTCAAAACTTTGTATGATACGAGATCCTTTAATAAAACTTAAGTTGCTGTTCAGTTACTTAAGTTGTATACTTAAGTCACTGATCTTGATACTTCTTCTTTATGGAACAACTTTCTGCAGGCGTAGCACGGTTTTCATAAGAGATAAGTAACACGACAAGACATAATCTTGTCACAGTCCGGTAATTTGTCTTATATGACAGCACGGGCACACGACGTGACAAAAATGCTTGCCGCGACATATCTTTGTCTTGACGTTTATACAAAGAACGAGTTTAACAACTTTAAACCTCCAAATGTAATTTTTTAGTTGGTGAATTTTTTGTTTTAATATTATTTTTAAGTTTTGTGACCATGTCAAGTGCCAAAAAGCAGTAAGTACCTTTACCGTTGAAGTCTTAACATAACCTGATTATAATAATTGATAGACATAATTATTATTCATCATCATCATCATAACAACTCTTTGTAATGAGCCCACTGCAGGGCATTAGTCTCTCTCCTGGGTGACGAGGAGGTTATAGGCCATAATCCACCAAGCTGACTCAGTGCTGGGTGGTGGATGCCAGAATTTTCAGGGCGCTGAAATGGCTACTGACAAACCCTAACGACTACTGTATACAGCACCCGGGACCGACTGCTTAACGTGCCCTCCGAAGCACGGAAGTCGTCGAGAGAAATGAATGGTCGGCGGTCACACATCCAAGTACCGACCGCGCCGAACGTTGCTTAACATGTGATATCGTATGATACACACAATAACCATGGCGCCACGACGACTTCATAATTATTATTTTGAAAGAATAATCTCACAACCTCCGAACCGCAGTGATAAAAAATGTTTGGCGATGTGTCAAATTGTGACAAAAATAAACAAAACGATGCCGCCATGCTATTAAATAAGAGATAGAACTTGAAAGAAGTCTTAAGCATTTGTCAAGATGTGTTTGTCACGCATTCTAGATAAATTAAACTTGCCCCGTGCTGCTGTATAAGACTAAGCAATTATGTCGCTCAAATTGTGATATAATCTGTGACACAAGTCTTGTCTTGACAAGCCGTGCTACGCCTGCTGCAGGCGTAGCACGGCTTTCATAAGAGATAAGTCACACGACAAGACATAATTTTGTCACAGTCCGGTAATTTGTCTTATATGACAGCACGGGCACACGACGTGACAAAAATGCTTGCCGCGACATATCTTTGTCTTGACGTTTATACAAAGAACGAGTTTAACAACTTTAAACCTCCAAATGTAATTTTTTAGTTGGTGAATTTTTTGTTTTAATATTATTTTAAAGTTTTGTGACCATGTCAAGTGCCAAAAAGCAGTAAGTACCTTTGCCGTTGAAGTCTTAAAAGAATCTGATTATAATAATTGATAGACATAATTATTATTAATCATCATCATCATCACAACTCTTTGTAATGAGCCCACTGGAGGGCATGAGTCTCTCCCCTGGGTGACGAGGAGGTATAGGCCATAATCCACCAAGCTGGCCCAGTGCTGGGTGGTGGATGCCAGAATTTTCAGGGCGCCGAAATGGCTTCTGACAAGTATACAGCACCCGGGCAGGACCGACTGCTTAACGTGCCCTCCGAAGCACGGAAGTCGTCGAGAGAAATGAATGGTTGGCGGTCACCCATCCAAGTAAAGACCGCGCCGAACGTTGCTTAACATGTGATATCGTATGATACACACATTAACCATGGCGCCACAATGACTTCATAATTATTATTATGAAAAAATAATCTCACAACCTCCGAACCGCAGTGATAAAAAATGTTTGGCGATGTGTCAAATTGTGACAAAAATAAACAAAACAATGCCGCCATGCTATTAAATAAGAGATAGAACTTGAAAGAAGTCTTAAACATTTGTCAAGATGTGTTTGTCACGCATTCTAGATAAATTAAACTTGCCCCGTGCTGCTGTATAAGACTAAGCAATTATGTCGCTCAAATTGTGATATAATCTGTGACACAAGTCTTGTCTTGACAAGCCGTGCTACGCCTGCTGAAGGGGTGGTTTAGTCTTGGCGATTTAAAAATATAACTGATAGCAAGTATATTTTATATGTATAACTATATCTTTACACAATAACCTATATATTGAATTTTTATTTTAGATTAACTTGAGCAACTAATTTTCTTTCTAATTTTCTATATTTCACTATTCATTATATTTAATAAACTCGTGACTAGGGTCAAAATCAAAACGTCAACTTAAAATATAATTACAATAATTAAATTCATTTTAAAATAGCTTTCTTCATTACGCTCCTAGTTTTCATTAAAGTTCACTTTTAAGTTTTATCGCGTATCACGTTTAGATTTAAATCTCTTAAAATTTAACCAAATCCAAAGCCAGGCCCAAAACAGGTCGAAAAAATACCGATATACAAAATATTTACTTCAGCAACTGATTTCAATAAGTCTTTTAATTTATCTACCATTAATTAGATCAAAACCTTAACATCAAATTTTAGTTCTTGCTAGAAATACTTGTATTTCTTGGATCCTAATCGTTTTCATGTAGAAGCGCTAAACTCAGTTAAAAACTTACTTGCACATTTTTGAAAGTTTTAACCATAACTCACTAGCAATCGCAAATACCTACTTACTTTTCAAATTTCAACTTTTTAAACTGAGAGTGACAACCCTACCCGGTCGAAAAAACGTGTCAATAAGGTCAAAAATAAAATCAGCTGAGTTTATCGGTTTTTTTAATTTAATATAACTTTGAACCCTTTGAAGTTTAGAGCATTAATTAAGAGCTGTCAATTAAAAATGAAATCAATGATTGATTCCCTGTCACTGCCCAAATTCAACTTGATCGTGTTCTCAAGGTAATGAATTCAAAAATGGTTCGATTTTTAAAGCTCTTTATTGTCATTAGCCCTGATAATATAGACGTTGAAGTTTGTGAGAGTGGGTGCTTGTTACCCCTTCACGCTGAAATGGATACAGGTAGGGCACAGCCTGGAATAACAAGTAGGATTTTTATCCTGATATGCATGATCAGGATCGGAAATACGTCAGTTACGCGAATATGAATATTTTTAGTTCCTATTTGATAGACTTTAATCTCTCATTTAGTTTTGGTATAATAAAACGTCGGAACGATGCCTATAGAGGAGCCGAAATGTTAACTTAATAAAAAGACACATAATATGAATCTTGTTTATAACATGATTAAGAACTTAAGATATTGAATCAAATTTTACTCGTATGTGTAAAATTTAATGATGTGCTTTAAGCATAAACAAAATATACTTTTTGATTAAGTAGTGTCTACATGATATCTTCCATACATAGGTACATAACTTCACGCCTGTCTTATGGGGTGGGCAGAGGTTATAAGACCATCTGATGTCACGTTTGACTTTGGAGGTATTATAATGATGAATAGAGACTATTGCAGTGACAGGGGACATCGCCCACAAAAACGCCTATAAAACCTCGGTCCATTAACTGACTTTTACAGTATGTCCAGGACGAGAAGCAGCTGGTAAATTCTATGTTTTTCTTTCGCTCCCAGTGAAGCATGGAAGTTTCATTCATTTACCTACATCGACTAGGTTATAACAGCTGAGATGATATCTTCCTTATTTAATAAATTCGAAACCTAATAAGAAATAATCTATTTCACTTATATGATAAAAGTTATTACGAGTGAATGAAACATAACTCTTTTGCCCACTTACAATTCCTAGGATTAGCTTTTTTTTTTATTAATAGTTCAGTAAATGTATTCCAAAAGGAATTAAAAGAGTATTTGAAGGTGCCTGATTTCCATTCAACCTATTTCACGAATGTTTCGCATGTTAAACTAGTTCATACACTTCTTTCATAACTGCAATTCGCTGCAGTTAAATTTATATAAAAAAAAACAGGAAACGTGAAATATTTTCATTTCGTTTCACGGTTTATACAAATTGAATGTTCTGTTTGCGTTTTTAACAGAAATGGTATCCATGCTATGTAAACTGTAAAATAGGTCATGTAGCAAACAAACGCTTGCTTTGCTATGCTAGCAGTGATTACAAGTATCGACTATTGAACGAGCAAAGAGTTTTTATTGACCTATATTTTGGAAACAGAGCATTTTATTTTAAAGAATGACAAAAGAACATAAACAATATATAGCGTTTCTTTTGTGATACAAAAAATCCTCCTTTTTGGCAGGCAGTGAAATTACATTATTGATTATTGGCTTTTTTTTATAAAATATGGATGGGACGTTTGTCTTCCATGACACCTGATGTTAAGTGAACATGAAGACTAAGGTAGTAAACGTCCATCCACGAGGAACCTATTCACTTGACGCTTAAAAGTACTAGGACTATACTGCGGGGCTAGCATGCTACCCTCGACAACGATAAATCGGGCCTTTTATCGATATTTTCTTGGAATATGGTATTTAGTGTATGTAATTTATTAAGATTATGACATATTTGGTTCTGTCGACTTAATCACGGCATCAAATCGATTAATTCTATCTATTATGGTGCGCATATTAGCTTACACAATAGGATAAAATAACAAAATAATATTTATCTTGTCGATTTGAGTATTTATCGATGTGAGCATGCTAGCCCTGCTGGTTAGGGAAGATAGACGCAGGCAGTTCATTTCAAACCTTGGCGACCCGTATCAATAAGGAACTGTCAAAGCGCTTAGTTCGACTTTTCGGAACAGCTTGGGTTGGCAATGCCTCGGTAACCTGGTACCTGCAATAACCTTGCAATAAATGATGTTAATGTTCCGTTTGACCATTGCCATCAGATAGAACAAGTGCCTAAAGTACCTAAGCATATTGCTAAACCAACCAGTTTTTTGTAACCACACCTCCCATTCATGGCTATCAACGTAATTTCATACGGAACGTATCAAAATACTTGATCTAAATAACAAAGAGTTGGTGCGGTGGGCAAACAAAGTCAGTTCGGATCTGTGTCTCACGCGCAGCGTCGCACTTTAATGCTTTGAAAGCGAAGTAGACGCCGACCTTTCACCTCGCGCGTCCGAGACCTGAATACGTCAAATTGACCGCTAAACAATGGTGATAGATAGGTAGTTTACTTTCTTTTTGAACCCTTTTTAGAGGCTATTGTTGAAGTGAAGATCTAGTTTTGTTTTCAAAATGGTGAAGAAGTTGTATTTGAGTATGAGTTTCTGTTCTTTAATACAATTTTTATAAGTCTTTTGCTAGAGATGCTAGTGATCTGAGTGTGATAAACATAACTTTGAATAGGAAAAAAGATCTTATCTTCGGTGCCTTCAATTGAAGCCTTCAAAAATATTAGTTTCTTTAGTAATAGAAAATATTCGATTACTATAGAAATAACTAAATATAATTATAAAATTAAGCGTGAACTTCTTTTAATTCAAATGATTTAAATTTTTTAAAATAGGTAGAGCAAATATTTTAAGCAAGGTCGATAATCAAGCAAAATATTGTACGAAAATAAGCGTAGTTAGGTCTGTGATTCTGAGAAGACTGGGTTGTCAAAATTTACTAAAATTTAATTAGTCCTACTCATTGTACAACAACCTGTCAGAAGTCACTGATCCTACATTTGAATTTTTTTTATTTCGTTTCATACAGGGTGACTCGTGGATCAATTTCGGAATTCGAGGACGTAATAGTTTGAGATCATACATGAAGAGAAAAATAAAATAAAAAATGAATATTCATTCTTTACTGAGTAAACTTAACCGAAAGTTAAAGAATTCAATACGCAACGCATATTTAGATAAGCTTAATACAATAGATACTTAGCGGGTGGTGGTGTGCAAGTAGCGGAAACAATATTGTGTGCGTGTTGACTGAGGCGGCGCGTCGGGATCGGGAAAAGTGTAGTAATGTCCCTTTATTTATTGATACATAATTATGATCAGAATTGAGTACGGCGTGCTCTCCTTCAATATGTAAAATTTGCACCAGTCACCCTGTATATTAAGGCTGTTCTAAACCCACGGCTGCAGAAATTGCACTCCGAGCTGTTGTTGTTGTTGACTGGCACCAATGTCATAAGTTTCTATCCATCCTTTTAACGGTAAGGCGCTGTATACCTATAGTATGTTTATAGGTCAAATCATTGTTTATTATTCGAAAAAGCAATATAAATTACTAGAAAAGAAAATAACTCAGTGTCAGACAATGTTTTATTATTGTAGTTTATCCTTTTGTTTACTTAATACTCATAAATTATTAATTTTACTATAAATAAAATAAAATCCCCAGACAATCACACCAACTACACGGCCTTAAATTAAGCAAAGATTGTGTTATGAGATACCATGTAGCGAACTAGGGGGAACCTAGAATATATAGATAAAAACCCAGACCCGAAACATTTTTTTTTTCTTGTTCCGTGCGGTAATCGAACCCGCAACCACTGGCGTCTGAGGCAGATAGGTTTACCCCATCGCCAAAGTGCTGGTCAAATAAAATGTTGTTTACTCAATATAACTAATATAATTTTTGGAATAGGAATTTTCTTTTACGTAGAAAAGGCATAAAAGGTATGCGGCACTTGATGAGCTTCCCACAGGCACTTCCCGTTTCCCAGTACTAGCACTTTCCGAACTTCAGTGGAAGTTAAATATACGACGTCCTTTTTCGGGACACACACCCTCTTAGGCATCCTTTTGTTTGTTGGAGTTATATTGTTTTAGCTTGGAGCCATCTGCACATAAATATGTATATAATTATTATTAGTTTTTCTGTAGGTACCTATAAATCATCCTACCTACTTCAACATATTTGTGGTATATTGTGTACCTTTGCAGAATCGTGGTACTGATATCAGGCATTTTTCTTCATAATAATACAAAAAACATTGAAGCTCAATTGACCTTAATTGAACTTAAATTGATTGGTTAGTCACATCGGAACATTTAAATCAATTTGGCGAGATTGCGTAAATGTGTAAAAGTTACGGCAAAACACTATTTTATTTAAAGCTTAAAATTTTTCTAAAATCTGACCCAAAAACAAATTGATCTCTCGTAACAGCCCGTTCACACATGGCCCTTACTGGATACGTTTTACCGGATACGTTTCTTTTTCATCAATGGGACATGGAGTTGTATGAGCGACTTCATATGGCACACTATTCAGTGTACGTATTTACGATACAAAAAAGGTATCCAGTAAAACGTGTCCAGTAAAACGGGTCATGTGTGAACGGGCTGTAACCATTAAGTCTGTAAAACGACGTCGAGATTAAAAATAAAATATAATAAGCCCGCGTAGGGTCGGCTTAGAATAGCCTCCGGATAAGCGTGTCGTAAAAGGTGACTAATCCGAGTAGCCCCCACTTGATGGTAGGACCCCCCCAGGGTCCGCCTGGCTAGCGACCACCCTGCCCATAAAATTAGCCGCAAAATATCACTGCTCCTCGGTTGCTGTATTCCGGCAAACCCATGTGCTGTCATCGTTGACCTCAATTGCACCTACCATCAGATGAGATTGATTTCAAACGCGGGTTTAGTAACCGAATAAAAAAATACTATACGCGTTTAAATCCGATCCAACAATTTTATTTGTATAAAAAAAGTTACTTAAGGGACAGAGGTTTTATGAGCGTTTTTGTGGGTAATAAGCTGACCCCCTGTCACTGCAATTCTCTCTCTCCATCATTATAATACCTCCAAACTCGTCAAACGTGACATCAGATGGTTTTGAAGCCTCTGTTGTTCTGCCTAACCCATAAGGGATAAAGGCGTGAGGTATGTATGTATCTAAAAAAGAGACACTCACGTGCAAACATCCAAGAAGTGAGCGCAACGATCTGCATTGATCACACAAAAAATCGTCGCTACCAGCCGGGTTAGTTTGCGACCATCGGTAAATACTCGAATCGACAAGATAAATATTACCGAATGATTTTGTCTATCATGTAAGATAATATGCGTACCCTAATAGATAGAATGAGAGGTTTTCTGACAGCTCATTAAAAAAACAAAACTGTACAAAATTGGTACAAAAGGCTTCGATAGATGGCGCTTTACAAAAGGCGAAGGCGAAGAATTTATTCCACACTGCGTTTTTAAAAGTAAAATAAATTAATTGACGTCTGTATCAGAAATTGAACGTATAAATAACCATAGATGGCAGATACCACTTACCTAAATTATAGTATACAGACTTAACAACGCCTTCGGCTTTTTAAAAGTGCCATCTATATAGGTTTTTTGAACTAATTTTTATGAGCTGTCAGAAAACTCCCCATTACTTACTTTATTCGATGCCATGATTAAGCCCACAGAACCAAAGCTACCATATTCTAAAAAAATACACACCTATGTGCCATATTTTAATAAAGTATTGATGTAAGGGCCCGATTTATCGTTGTTGATGGACGCATGCTAGCCCACACGACTCAAAAACGCAATATAAAAGGCAGTACCTACTACCAAAAGCCATTGGCCATAGTCTACAGCAATGAAGTTTGTTTTTTGTTTGTTCTTCCTGTTGACTTGCGTAAACAAGAAAATAAAACAATACATGTAGTTCGGAAAAAACAAGAAACTAGTTAGTTTGTCCGGAGCAAGATATTGTGATATGTTTTTATTATAACGTACTATTTTTATTGCATGAGTTGACTAGACAGAAACAAGCTTATTGTAAAACATGAGTTTGATGTGCAGTAGTCTGTATGAGCAATATTTGATAAGTTAGTCTGGTCAAAATAGACATCAAAACAGAGATTAATTCCATAAATTGAATAGGTATTTAATCTTCAAAGTTATTGGGTAAAATATTATGAATGAAAGAATCATGACCAACGATGGATGGAAATCCGTCTCAAGTTGAATGACAATAAATCTTTATTTATTATAGACTACGTTTTATAAACTATTAAATAAAAGTGTTCATTTTCACACAAGTACCCGAGATTTGAAGTAATCCAACAAATTCTGAGATAACCTAGAAATTATGTCGTAACTACTCGCAACTTATAAAATGACCATAAATCACTCATGTAGTTACAAAAAACAGAACAGTTTCTCATTGAAAAATAAAACATAATTATCGTATTTTTATGGCCTTACAGAATTGATGTTACAACATGGAAATAAAACAACTTCAGGCAGATAGAGATCATATTTTATTAACTTCGATTTATCCCAGATCTATAGGACAAATAAATAAGTTACCTACTTAATGTATACAAAGGTATAAAACACATACCTATGATCAGACTTTTCATGTAGGTGGTCATTAGGTGTATTTAATATTAGAACAAGAATACCGGGTGATTTCTGGGTATCAAAAGTGAACAATTGACACATCGGCTTCTCAATATCACCGGCATTGGTTGATCAGAATCAAGCATCGACATGATTGATTAGGTACAGTAGACTCAAGAGTTCAGAAACACAACACAAAACGTACTGGCGTAATAAAACAATTAAATTGAAAACGAAAAGTTACATGAAACACGCTTTGTTTTTTAAAACAAACACACTAACGAATTTCCGTAAGGAATATTACTATTTAAGTGGAGAGATTAATCGCGGTGACTATTCTCAATCGACAAATAAACAGTAATGGCGGCTACCGCAGGCACAGTGGAAGATGACATCTATCTTGACAGTTGCACCTGCGTGAAACGAAACACAAAAATAAATAATTTCACAACGGTACTATAAAATAAATACATATACAGCACCTACGTTATGATATTACTAATTATTTAGCTTTTTATGAGTCTAATATCATTTTTGTCTTGTTTTTGTGTAAAGGTTCATCAAGCTCATACTTATGTAACTCGTTCAAATAAAAACAAGTCAATCATGCCTTTATTATACGGGAATGTATATATAGCAATCGTTAATTTACTGTTTATCTCAAAATCATAATTCCGGATGCGAATACCAAATTCCTGACGTGAAAAGCTTGTAAAAAATAAACCAATAATTACTATAATTATTTAGTTTTCATACGTGCAACATTTTGAGACTGCTTTTGGTCATGTCCTTTTGAAAGCTTGTTTTGCGTTTTTGATTACGTAATTGAATCTACCTGCAGTAATATGACAATAAGAAGATTTAACTTTTTTTGTTCGTATAAAAAAACATATAACTATAAATCACTATAAATGTGTACTATACACCATTTTCATTTTCAACCGACTTCCAAAAAAGAAGGAGGTTCTCAATTCGTTTGTATGATTTTTTTTGTGTCTTTGTTACACGATGTTTCAGACAATTTCGAATCGATTTTGAAAATTCTTATTTCATTTAATAGAAGATACTTCATAGTTGGTCCCATATAAATTTCATCAAAGTCGGTTGAGTATTTCATTGGAAATTTCAAATTTTTGAAAGAATATCTATGATTTCGTTGAATGTTTACGTTGATGAAACTGCTCTGCATTCGTTAATTATTTACTCTTCATTGTTATACACAAATCAAAAAATAAAGTACATTATAAAAAAGTATACACAATCGGCGGCCTTATTGCTTATAAGCGATCTCTGCCAGGCAACCAAATTAGGTACATGATAAGGTCTATATATTTTTCAAAAAAATCATGTAGAATCGAATATAGCCGTGTTGACATACTGGCCATTATACCTAACTGCAACATGAAAGTAAAAAACTGACCCAACTAACCGACCCCATTTCCAATTAAAAAAAAAACCCTCTCGTATGAAACCGGGACGGGTCTAATAGAAACAGCATGTGAATATTGGGCGCGTTGCTCGCTCGACCGCAACCGATTGAGTTTAGCACCCGTCGGTCGGACTGACCCATTTGTAGCGACCTGTTTCTCAGGCACAACGGTGGTGCATGGGATGATGAATAGAACTGGACTTTATTAAAGAGTTTGCTAAAAATTTATTGGGCTGTGAAAAAACCGGCTTTCGTTATCCGTTGGGAGATATAGTATGAATGTAGAGGTGACGACGGCTCAAGGTGAAGTCGTTTTGTTACACTTAAGAATAATATAGGCTGCATCTCCCCTCGCACTCACCCCTGGTGAAGGACTCCATGTGAGCTCGCAACCAGTCGGACAACTCCAAACGTTACGTGTTAGTAAATGCCGCTTAGTAAAATTTGATTACGACTCACCTAAAATAATAATTAGTATTTAATAACACAACCACACAGTCAGTCAGTATTTTTAACAGCGTTGCATAATATGGACTAATATATTATAATTTCAAATATGTGTTATATTTTAAATAGGAAAATAACTAAATAAAAATATGAAGCCCTTTTTACTTCGAGATAGTGTAGCTTTCCGATATCAACAGAATTGTCTTTAGAGATCGACGATTACAAATCTTTCCACTTTACAATATTAATAATAGATTATATTTCGTTTCGTCAATTTTTTGAGCTGCGAAACTGACGCTAATATCCGAATATAAAGTATTTCATATAAAGTGTATTGTATTTTTTATCGTTGACTAAACCCGTGTTTGCAGTCCAGCCGGTCACGAAGTAGCCGCAGATAACGCATGTGGGACTGTAGTAAGCAGATGATAGTGGAGGCCTCCGTGACGCAGTGGTCTAAGGCGCTGGTTCGATTCCCCCACGGAACAAGAAAAACAATGTTCCGGTTTTGGGTGCTTATCTAATATGTATACATATTCTAAGTTCCCCCTAGTTCACTACATGGTATACAGTATGACAAGCATTGCTTAGTTTGGGGCCATGTAGTTGGGTATTTTTTCCTATGGGAGAGGTTCCTATGTAAGTTGACCCTATATCATTCCAAACATCTTGCATCACTCATATTCACTCAGCCTATAACACGCATATACAGACTATTTCCCAAGAAAAAAATATGCAATAAAAAGAAGAATATCTAAAAAAGAACTAACTTCCGATACGTTTAAGCTTGCACAGCTTCGTAACTTTTCACAAAGCTCATCCATGAACGACATTCTTTCTCTGATTTCGAGCAGCAATATGAAATGGTCTATCGTCTCGGTCGACATTCGGCCCCGTGCAGTCTCGACACGGTTACGACCACCAATAATCGACCGGCATTTTACGACTGTCACACTTGTGACCAGCGAATAAACTCTTTTATGGGCCACAAACTGTTACAATCGGGGTTGAATTGTGTTTGAATTTTATTCAGTATGAACGTAGTAGCATCTAGAGCAATGATCTTATATTTGAACTCCCTGGTGTAATACATTTTCATTGTATTTTCTTCGGATAAACGCTATCTTAGGACCGAAGAGGGATAAAAAGATCCTTAGAAAAGACTTTTTCCAGATTATACTATTATAATAATGATCAGAAAAATGCAATTATAATAATGTCATACTAATGGTATTCTAATAATTTTAATCAATGCAATGCAAGGTATTTCATTGTTTACATATTATTTTGCTACATTGATGATTTAGTTGAATTCACTGTAGCTTTTAGCATTCATAATAGCAAAGCAAATTTGCGCTTTTTGAGAATTTTAAAATTTGGTTACTCCATGTTGAGTTAGGACAATCAACCCCCTAGCGGGTGAAGGGACCTGCTGCGGCTATTAGCGCTATGTGTGGGGAAATGGTCTCGTGTACTGGACCATTTCCTACATGGAGAGCGCTCGGCGAAGGCTGAGCGCAATCTGCCGGGGCTCACGGGTAATGCCAATGGCGGTACCGTGAGCTCCATCTATGGCGGATGAGGTACACCTTGAGGTTTTTAGTGGGTAGGTCCGGCCTTCTGCCGGATCATTCCCACATACCCCGCCGTTTCCCCTTGGGCGGTCGGGGACGTGATTGCACGTTTTCCTCAAGTAAAAAAACAGGACAATCAACCCCTACTAGTTAGATTAAAGTTCTTACTTTTTGTCTGAGTTCAAATCTTAACTTTTTTTTATGTTTTGTTTCAGCAGATCTGTAATGACTGAATCCAAGCAACAGTACCGACCACCCGATCGAATGTCTAAGTAAGTGGAATATACATATAAGTTTAAATAGGTTATGGTTATCTCGAGAATCAAGGCTGGGAAGGTTGAAACAGGCTCTTCTAACTACGTTAGGTCTGAAGAGAGATAGATAATTTTATCGTCTCAGCTGGCATTATTTTAATACGCAAATTGTTACTTTAAAGTCTGTAGCTATAGTCAAATCTGCAGTACAATATCACTATTAAAAGGTTTTCCTTGAATTCTTTTTTACCCCGTAACAGCGAAGCAAAAAGGGGTGTCATGATATTATCCAGAACCGACAGCGTCGACCAGGCGCAAGAAACAGCCCGAAATAATGTGAATCTTCACTAAAAATATCAAAAATGAGTCTTTAAAGGTCTATTTTTCTTAATTGAATAATTACCTCACTTTTAACTTACACTTAAATATTATCACTACCTTTACCTATTCACAAAGAGTTTGTAAAAATAACCTTAAATCTCAAGCCTCATGGCTTAAATTAAACTCATAAATTAATATGTCAGTATCTGCCTAAGTAATAAAGCTTTTTTTTTATATTACGTCACTTATCAACACAAGTTTTCGTTACGCACGTCAAGAAAAATGGATCACTCCTAAGGTTGTAATAAACGGCATTTAATATTTAGGAAACATAAACTGCACGTGGCTCTGCGATAAATATATTTTACTAACGCCAGCATTAATCACAGGAACACATGTTGACAAGTGTATAATATTTAATGGCGGCATGGCATGTCACCCCGAGCCCTCCAAACTGATTATTAGGTGACTCAACTAATCACTTGTGTAATTGCGAACAGGCAAATTTGTTACGTAATGTAACATATTGCCAATTGTGACTGAGACATTAATATCGTGTCAACCGTGAGACAGCTTTTAGTAAATACGTTTAAAATTGGATTTTATCGTCTTTGGTCCAAGGCCTGCATATCGGTATAAATTTTTTAAATATTACCAGTATAATTTCAGTACCCTTATTAGTGCACTGCCTCATCAAACACAATACAAGTTATTAAAATCTAATTATATCAGTACCCAAATAATGGTATACCGGATTAATTTCTGTAGACGTTTTTAGTACAGAAATATTTTAACCTATTTAATTTCTGTACCGAAATGTATAGGTCAGCATAATATGTCCCTGCGCTTCTAGGCTTCAAATAAACTAACCGCTACATTATTTAAAAATATTTAATATCAATATTGATGTGAATACCGGTAAATTTCAGTTAACTGAAAAAAAAATCAGTTATGCTACTATAATAAAAAAGATACACGAATTATTTCAGTATGACTTCCTTTACTGTTATTTTTTAATAAACCTAATTCAACGGTATGACGTCATACAGAAATAAAACGTACAGAAATTCATACTGGTATGCAGTCCCTGTGTAAAGTGCACCAAAGCACTTTAACTTGACTTTTTGATCCCTATTTTTTGAGTTAGTAGGTAATAGCAGCGGTTTTACATAGATAAGTAATTTTTCGCGAAAACATAAAATTATATAGAAATTTTACTTCATAGTTTCTAAAATAAAAGCTACACAATATATAATTAGTGTACGATGTAACAACATTCACGTTAAGATGGCTGTAGTGATCGGCTTAAAAACTCACTCATATAGCATACCTGCATTAACTGGAAGTCGCATAACGAGATAAGGGCGACAAAATTGACACTTTTTTATTTAGTTTACACAATTATTATTTAGGTTTTTAACTTTGGATAAGTACTATTTATTGACATTTGACGACCGGCTGGTGTAGTGGTAACATGCCTTGTATACCAGGTCATGGGTCGAATCCCAGCGGCGCGGCGGTCTAGTCATGGATTTTTGAAGTTTTTAACATTATAAGCTACTTTAAACCTTTGTCTTCAATATTGAGCCCTTCTCAGATCTAAAACTTAAGTTTTCGTAACAATTCTGCGGACAACAATTTTCGTAACAACTTTACGAAAGTAAAAATAAAAGTTGCTACAAACATACATACATAACTTCACGTCTGTATCCTACATAGTAGGCAGAACACCAAAGGCTATAAAATAATCTGATGTCACGTTTGACTTTGGAGGTATTAGTATGATGGAGAGAGACTTTTGCAGTGACAGGGGGTCAGTCTGTCGCACACAAAACCGCCAATATAACCTATGTCCCTTAACTTCCAATCCAGCAGTTGCTGCAATATCTCAGGGTTTTGGAATTGACCCACCATATGGGTTATTTTCGTCGATGAAATTGTGCAAAGGTACTGCTCTTGAAGTCCTATTTCTACATGCACATTGTTTATTTATTCAAGTTCATTAAAAAAAAAAACTATTCATATATTCAATATGTATGTTTATATATTTCTTAAGTCTATTATCCATTGACGAGTATCCATAACACAAGTTTCTTAGTGAATGTTAGAAATATTTATTCGATGCTAGCTTTTTCCCGCAACTACGTATGCGCTAAACTACCTTTCCTGTGTGAATTTCAGAATCTCCTTCCATAATACAACCAGACACCCATTAAAAGAACCTTTATACCTACCATATTTCACAGCCGTGCACTAAGATTTTAAAAAGATTAAGATTTTTCAAACAAACTAAGAAGTCTTAAGTTTTCGCGATTCATACTATTAAATAAAACACTTTTTAACCGGATTTATCGCGTATATTTAACGTCGAGTCAAAATTTAAAATGTAAATATACGCGATAAATCCGGTTAAAAAGTGTTTTATTTAAACTAAGAAGTCTTATATTTCCCGTTCCCGTATGAATTTCGGTATTTCCTTCCATAATAAAACCAGAAATCTATTGAAGAACCTTTATACTAAGTAGGTATAACATCCATGCACACAGGGAATAAGATTTTTACATACAAAATAAAAAGTTAAATCTTTCCCGTTCCCGCGAGAATTCCGAGAATTCCTTCCTTAGTGCTCCTCTACACTCCCTAAGGGATGTGTGTTCCAAATTTTAGCTCACCAGTGGTTATGGCTGTATGTTGTCTGACACTCACTTAGTCATAAACGGAACAGCTTTATACATTAAGATTATTCATTTATTATCCTCAAATAAAGTAATTTCCATCAGCATCAACATCCAGTGTAATTAAGTAAACACTGAAAATTATGAACCTCGAGCAATAAAGTCACGATAACCGCAACGTCAACTTGACACGATACAAACCCGCAAAAGTGGTTTCAGTTAAGTATGAAATTGTGAAAACAAAATAAAACAATTGGTTTTTTGAATAACCGTACCCACATCGTAAGCAGATTACTCGATGGTTCTTATGTGTGGCTCAGTAACAGAAGGTTATTTTGGGGACTACACCGCTCGTATTTGAAGTTTGGTCATCTTGTTTATCGAATAATTTACTGAAAGTAAACTTTTTACCGTAAAAGCTGTTATAAATTATTGGCCAACTAAATAATGATATAACAACTAAAAAAAAATCAGATTACATGACTGTGAAAAATGCAGTACCTTAAAGCTCGCATTAAGAAAGTTCTCATAAGCGTCGATCAAAATTAAATAAAATAAATAATGCTACACAGATGACTGTCAGAAAATTATATCCATCGAACTAAATTTTTACACATTTATCATAACATATTTCCTGAATATTGCTTAAACTCGGTTTGAAAGACTTAAAGACCAAAAATATGGTTCAAAAGCTGAGATGATAAAAATAACCATTTCACTTGAGATATTTTACGACCATCACAAATATGATACAAGGTATTGCTGTAAAGATTTTTAACGGTAAAAAGTTTACTTTCAGTAAATTATTCGATAAACAAGATGACCAAACTTCAAATACGAGCGGTGTAGTCCCCAAAATAACCTTCTGTTACTGAGCCACACATAAGAACCATCGAGTAATCTGTTTACGATGTGGGTACGGTTATTCAAAAAACCAATTGTTTTATTTTGTTTTCACAATTTCATACTTAACTGAAACCACTTTTGCGGGTTTGTATCGTGTCAAGTTAACTTAGAGGTCATAAATATTGCCAATAAAGGTTTTCATGAAGAATCTTTAAACAATATTATGAACTTACTGTTTTTCGAGGCTGCACCCGTGTAAATCGCGATCTAGATTCCTGAGTATGACCTTGCGGAAATATATGTGAAATGAGTAAACTTGTAGCATTTAAGTTATATAGTGAATCGAGAAAATGAATCACAATATTACTAGGTAAATATATTTTAATTATGGTAAAAATCTTTATCATTAATCAACGAATGTAGAGCATTCTCCATTCTCCGACTTCGACTGAAATTAAACGCCGTCTATGTAGTTAAATATTTTCTATTATCATATACAAAGTTACAGGTTAAGTCAACCTAGATCCGTTAAGGCCATGTAGTGCCTGTCTTTTCTAACTAACTATGACACACGTTTTCGAGAAAATCAACTTTTAATTTTGTTATAAAGATTGTCGATTTTTGGCCATTAAATAACATATTTTGACATTGTTAAGTTATTTATTATTATAAGAAGTTACAAACTTAGCTTTGGAACAATATAAAAAACTTAAATGAAAAGCTAAAACTGAGCATTATTCTACCCGACATTGATTGAGGCATCTATTCATTGCTTTCTCTCGCTAAGATTTCAAAATGTTCGACCATAAATCTAACATTGTTTAGCCATCGCTACGTTTTCGTGGCAATCGCGTTGCATCGTTACAGCTTCGTGACACTGAGATATCCACGTCGACCGATTTGTCAAGCTTTCGTACAGTCTACAGGCTTCGATTAAACGGTTTGAACAACGCTTTTGTTTCAGTTGTTTGGATAAACAGAGTTGAGATTTACTGATGATTGTTGATGTTGGGTGATTTTGTTTCCTGTCATTCAATCAATTGACGTAAGAGAGTTTAAATATGGAAGACTGTTGTTACTGAGTATACTGATATGGCTGATAGAGTGAATAAAAAGTTAAGTGTCTTCTAATGAACATTAATTTTAAAATATCTTTCTTTTTAAGAAATTATGGACCATTTTACCTGTGATTCTTAACCTACATACTTATTTTTACCCACGACGGAACGGAGACGGTTTATGCGTTTGGGGTGAGAGGGTGTTTGTGTGTTTGTGCAAACCAATGTTACCATTTATCTCCAGAACCTCTGGTCCGATTTTAATGCGGTTTTCAATTATCGCTTTGGATTTGATTGGTTCATGTTCTTAGATAGGTGTTATGGTAACAACTTACCAGGGGGCGCTGCAGTAAATATTTGTTTGCAAACCATTGGTCCGATTTGAATGCTGTTTTCAATTATCGCTTAGGATTTGATTGGTATAATGTTCTTAAATAGGTTTAACGGTAATACTTCACTATGTATTTAAATAAACTACATGGGTTTTCCAGCGGTGGTGGGGACATTATAGGGCTGATGAGGAACGAGGTGTTGTGCAATGTAATGTATGGTACCTATATTATGCTCTTTAAAAAGTTTGAAATAAAACACAAAATAAAAATTTTGAAAAACCCACGACTATTACTTCGCGTCGTGGGTTTTTCAATTTCTCGTAAATTTTTGTACGAGACATTGAAGCAATAAGTATGGGTTGATTTGATAACGTATAACTCTTTAAGAGGTTTCTGTATTATTTTTATTAAATTAGTTTTAGTGTAGATTCTAATGGGCGTGTTTTGAGCATTCGGTATTCTGTTTTGACCACAAGATGACTTCAATAGGTAGGTACAAGGAGTGGGCATTCTTGAGTATTTTTTCTGTTTGTTTGTATACCAGTCGTCGTTTGTCTCGTCTTTATTTCATTATTTCACCCTACTATAGAAAATCTACAGATAAAAGGTATCAAGATATTTCATTCTTTTGCACTTTTCACTTTAGCTTTTTCACTCTATTTCCAGTACTGTCACTAACAAAAACTAACAAGATTTATTTCATTAATTCACGAAGAACAATGAATAGAAATGAAATTCAGACTGAATAATAAAGCATATAGAAGACATTATCCAAGTTAGTCCCAATCTCATAACTCTATAGCAATTAGGGAGCGGTTATATAATTTATGTTCGATGTAAAGCCGCGGGTCGGGACCGCGGGAGAAATAATGTTGTTTAGTGTAACACCTTCCTAAAATGAAATTTATTGCACATTTCGGAATTCGGCTTCTTAAAAAGATTTTTTGATATTTAGTTACCTACTTGTAATAATACATATCCAGCTTCAAAACTTTTTGTTTTGTCGAGTAAGAGGAGTGACTTACACATACCTACATATAAAGATCTTTTGAAAAATAATCATAAATCAATAATTTAACTATAACACACCAACAATGTTATGTCAAATTATTAAGCTTGTATCCTGGCATCACCCTGGTAAATGACGAAAAAATACATACCTACCTACAGACGGGTTGCAATAAGGTTATAGTGCGACCGGTGGGAGTTTGCGTTCCTGACAGCTGTCAAAATCATAGCTTTTTTAATTTTCGAATCTGAAATAAACTTTATTCAGTGGACATAAGGAGCTGTCAGGAACGCATTCTCGCAACGGCCGCACTTTAAGTATGTAGAGAATTAACAGCGATTACAGTAGCAAATGAGAACATTATTAAGGAAAGGGAAATAGTCAATATGAAACAAATGAAAAAAAACTTATACAAAGTTGATACAAGGAAGAGGCATTAAATGAAACCACATATACTACTGAAAACTATTAAAAAATATTAAACTTAATATAAATATTAAACCGAAACTATTAAAAAAAAGTTTAAAAGAAGTGTACGAAAAAACTTTATTCAAAGAACTTAAATAGCTCAATAATTAAGTTAAAATGTAAACGTTCTTTGTATAGATTCAGACTGACATTTTGTCGTTTTACGGTAAATGGGCCTTAGATAACTATGCCTAAAGTACTTACGACCAGGTGATCGGGATGATACAAGGTGTTTAATTTAAACTAAAACAAAAAACTAAAAAAAAACATTCCTGTCACTAAACTATTGTTACGTTAATCCGATTTTTGTTGTGTAGCCTGATATTAATGCACAAAATATGTGGTTTACTTTAATGCCTGTCGCATGTATCAACGTTGTATGATATAATTGAAATTACATATGAATAAATAGGTTAACAATATGTAAGTATATATCTAACTAGACGTTCTCCAGGGTTTAACCTGTGTTCAATTGAAGAGTAATCTTCACGGTCCATACAGTCTCTGACCTGTCAAACTACTTTTTGGTAGGTATGTGAATGTATGAAGACGATATTGTCATTGAAATGCTGCCTGTTTATATCTAGACTATTGGTGCGGACTTGATTTAATTTCTTAGAAACGATATCGGGATTTACATTTCAAGTGGATCTTTCATTCTTAGTAGTCTATTGAGTAACTTGAGAGGGAAATTAAAATTCTTGCTGCGGTTTCTAGTATAAGTAAATGATTTGCAATTAACTGAACGTGTGCTATTATTTGCACTGCATTTTGTTTTAATACATTTCATGAGTTGTCATAAATCTGACAGGTCAGCTATGAACATAACTTTTTGTGTATTAAACATTTACCTATGACCTTCAACAAAAAATGAGCTTTTTAACGCAGATCTTATCGCTTTTAAGTGTACAAACAATCATTTCAGTTTTATTGCATAATAATAGTATGAATAATCGATATGAGTTCAAACCTTGTTTTTTTTTCATCGCAACTCAAGGACAAACTTTAAAAACTATCGAATACCACTCTTGTTTCACCCTGTCTCACTCACAGTTTTCACTCATATATTCATAGAAAATCGGAATTATAACATAAGCTTGATCAATAACAAATTCATACAGCATCTGCCAGATCATAAGGATAGCAAAGAACCAACTATATTTACTTTAAATGAACCTTCCTTCCATTTCTGAATCCGAATTACCTACCTTCAAACTTTGAAGTAATGCTGAAAGCTAATGTATGAAATACGTATACGTTTAGAAATGATTCCAACACTGCCTACATAAGTTTACCAATCCGATTTTGTAACGAGAATTTCTACCTGAATGTCTGCTACTAAGGCAATGTTGAAGTTTTGAAATTGGGATAACTAAGGCTGTAACAGAGCAGTTCCCCAACTTGTGTAATGCTTTTTTTAAGTTTGCAACACTGAGTTTTTGGAAGTTGAGTTAAAAATCCTTGTGAGTAGTAGCGGGTTTTTGGTTTATTACCTATATACAATATGTTTTCGTTTGTTGGCCCTTTTTACATGGTTCTGAATGAGATGACAAATTCAGTAGAAGGTACAATTTATGCATATACACTAAGTATCTTATTAGTAATATCAAACAACAAAAAATCTGTGTTTACTTACATATTTGAAAAGGCATAAAAAATTTGTGCTAGACAGACTTCACTTCAAAACTTTGGCTGAGTTGAGAATGTCATCAACGTAAACATTCTCCGAAATTATATATATTCTTTCAAAAATTTGAATTTTTCAAATATATATTTATATATTTCTTATTTTTAAACCGATTTCGATGAAATTTATATGGGACTAACTATGAAGTATCTTCTATTATATGAAACAAGAATTTCAAAATCAATTCATAAGTGTCCGAAATATCGTGTAACAAAGACAAAAAAAAACAGACGAATTGAAACCCTCCTCCTGTTTTGGAAGCGGTTGAAAATTAAAGACGAAAAAATCCGTTGAGAGCCCCTCTTCTTTACCGAGGAGCAAAATATGTTTTTTTCAGGTGTTATAGTTTCTAACATTTTCAAAATATATTTTCTTTATTATGAATGATTAAAACATTCAAACTTTCAAATTAAGAATGAAGTTTGTTTGTTGAAATAATAAATAAAATCACATGCATGACTTCACGCCTGTCTCCCTTTGGGGTAGGCAGCGACAAGGGAACGCCAATTGCTACGATCCAGATCTACCTAATAGAGTGAAATAAAATTAATAACAAAATAACCTGTCTTAATAGAAACTATCTTTAATAATATTTTAAAGCTTTTGCATTTTAAATGCTTCATTACTCTTAAATAAATGAAAAAATGTGTTAAATAAAAATCACCCGACCAGGACTCGAGCCTGGGACCTCTCGTTTGCCGGATGAGTGCTCTCCCACTGAGCTACTGGGGCCTGGCGGTACGCCTCGAAAATACTTAACAGATGTTTAGGATATGACGTCCTTGAAAGAAATGACAAAGGCCAAATAATCGCAAAAAAAGATTTACGCGATTTATATATGATTTATATTGTTTCGCATTTCACAACAACTTCATTAGTGATCTGTAGAGGTGTGCAAAAAACAAACAACGTAGGAAAGGAGTACAAAATATTATCTGTGACCTACTTTCTTATCTAATTCCCATCAGACTGATGTTACTATGTAATAATGATCGTAAAGTGAATAGGTATAAATAATACATTTTTTTTTTTTTTATAAGTGACTAAACCCGCGTTTGACCTCAATCTCACCTGATGGTAAGTGACGATGAGGTCGAAGATGGAAGCACACGGGTTTAGGAGGGAACTGGCTCTTTATACAATATTGCCGGAACACATTACCGCCGGAGCGGTAACATTTGGCGGCAGACTTTATATAAAGGGTGGTCGCTAGCCAGGCGGACCCAGAAGGGATCCTACCACCAAGCAAAAACATACAAAGAATGTCTTGCAGCATATCTTGAATTGGCTGAACCATAATGCGTAAAACTTGATAAAACGAACTATATTTTCAAGCTCTGTTTTTTAATATTTCTTAGTAGCATCTAAATATGTTTTCAAACATATTTTTAAATATACGAGTTAACGTTTTTTGTTTCTGAAATTTTAACACATATTTTGTAAACAGACTTTTTTGCTAACAATTCAAATAAGAAATATGTCGAATGAAATTGGCTGCAAGCGCGATGCTATTCTTATTTAACTCGCATGAATAATGTAGTTTTGGAATGGGATTATAAACTATATGATACAAAGTAGAGTTGTGTAAGGAGTCATAAACTCAATTAAATAAAATACATATGAAATATTTATTTTAGTATGTGCGTATAGCGCGGGAACATACATTTCAAATATTTTACAACCTTTTTATTATATGCGTATATAAAATAAAAAGCAAGCATCATATCATTAATTTAGAATCACCCTTAATCCCGTATCGTAACGTTTACTTACACAAGCTTTCTTATATTTCCAGTCCAAAAAATCCCAATGCAATCCATAAAAGGTCTACAAGGCAAAATTAGAGCCTTTCTTCGTGTTTTCCCTCGGAAAATTGCAATGACCTCTCAGAAAATTGTAGTGACCGTTGTCGGGACTTTAATGGATGTCTTTTTTTCAGAGTGATCTTCGCGTGAGATGGCACGCGCCGGCATGCTGCAGAGGGGCGGAAAAAATGGAGCTGAGTGAGTGACCTCCCTTATTTTGTTAACTGTCGAATGTTGATATAGTGCCTGCTCACGGAAACCGATTGCTGTTCTGCTGATTCGGATTTATATTTGGAACGTATTTTTCAGCGTTCTGTTAGAGAAATGTTTTCGATTTTAGTTGTCTAAGGACTATTTAAAAATGTTTCTTTTCTTAGTTTTTGTGTTTACATAAATTGTATCAGTATCTAGATGAGATATAAGCTTTTATGCTTAAAATTCCTAAAGAATAATAGAGATATGTACATTTATAATTTTATGAAAAATATTACACATTAAAAAAAAGAACAAACACACACATCTACAAATCTAATAAATCTTTAAATTCTAAAAAGCCTTAAAGTTTCAAAGTTTAAACTATCTCTCTTTATAATGAGATACACTGTTTGAAAACAGACCGATCTGTTAGCTTTGTTAATCTTATATGAACAAACGAGCAGAAGAAACATACAGTAACTCATAACATACGGTTCCTTATAAATGTCACGCGCCAACGCAATGATTGATATAGTTCCTCTGAATTGTGTCATTTTGTGTTATGTCCTTGTGTGAATATTCCTACTTCGTCTATGTCATTAAAAGGTCTTTTATATTATAATATTATATTAGCTGTACTACCCGACTCCACTCGGATAAGTTTTAGAGGTCGTTGAAAAAATAACAAAGATTTAGCAATATAAGTGGTTATTATCTCTCGCTTAAATTTAAAAAAAAACGTCATAGAAATTTAAGATGTACATCATCCCAAGTCAAAATCGTGCTGACTTAGACGCCCTTAGGGGTTTTGCATGAAAGGGTTATCTTGCTATTTCATTAAGCGTTATACCACAAAGCAATTATTTAAAGGGCTTTTAAAACATTACAATTCGAAAATCAAAATAAGGCTTAGAAGTCAATTATTTCAATTTTAGGGTGTTAATTGATGTGTTTGGCCTCTGAGAGATGTTATTTATAATCACTATTATATCCACTATACTGAAATATAGGAGTAGGTAGATAGAGTCCATAAAAATGTCCGTTTACTCATAAATCCGGCACACGTGCCCATGAACAAAGCTATGCGATATATATTCAAATGATTTTAAAATAGATTTCAGTTTATTACTTACTTACTTACTTTATTTACTACTTTATTTATATTCTCCATAAAAATATATTCATTACCTAAAATTTTCTTTCTTTTTCTTTTGACGACCACTATGGCGTTGGGGTAAACCTATCTGCCTCAGACGCCAGTGGTTGCGGGTTCGATCCCCGCACGGAACCAGAAAAAAAAAATGTTCCGTGTCTGGGTGTTTATCTATTTATGTATTTATATTCTAGGTTCCCCCCTAGTTCGCTATATGGTATCCCATAACACAAGCTATGCTTACTTTGGGGCCATGTAGTTAGTTGGTGTGATTGTCTGGATTGTCTGGATTTTTATTTTTTTTATTTCTTTTCATTGTTTTGGCGTCTTTTTGATGCGTCACAAATACTTCCTACGTAAACAGATTATGGATGCCTATTCGTAGAAAGTGCAAAGGTTTCATTATTTGAATGAATATGTGGGCGTCTTGCTACACACTCCATCTTCTTTCACGAAATAATACTCATATTGCATCGTTGTTCCTTCAATGTGCTAGAATTGTATGTGTAGGCTTAAGTAAGTTGAAGAGGCCCTCAATACTATTCAAGCATAGCTCTTCATACGATGTTATTTTAAATCTAGGTGACATTATATTTCTTTGTATTTAGTTAACCATAAGGATAAATAAAACATTTTTATCGCCACTGTTTGTTTTGGTAGCCCGCAGAATGTGGCAGACGACGCTTGTTCACGAGTCCCGACATGAGTTAGCACTCACTAGTTGTTAGTATAAATAATGAATATTTATATACTGTTTAATGCGTTTTATATGTAATGACGAATTTTGTGGCTTTGGGATAACACTGCTTCAGATGACAGGTTACGGATTCGCTCCCCGTGCAATCCTCTAGCAAAATCTGTTTCTTTGCTTTGGTCTGGGTGTGATATGTTTCTGTATTCTGAGACAACGAAAAATCGAGTAGAAATATTAATATCCAGTTACCTTGAACCTATTTCACTTTGGCTATGTGATATGCCGCCCGACTATTTATTATTTATCTACCTATAAAGCTTTTTGCAGATCTCATACATCCAATTTGCAACGGAAACTCGAATTATCACATTTGATAGTAAAAAAATAATAAAGCGTAACAAAATTGTTATTCTTTTTTTAATATACATAATTTTTGTATTTATTACAAAATTCATATTTTAGTGGTAGCAGTTAAATTCACAAAGAACATCATATTTAAAATAAAATTTTTCTTTACATACATAACTATGTGAATCGTTCTTGTATTCCTTTACAAACCACAAACATTTTTAAACAATGCTTATTATCTTCGCTTTACAAGAAACAAACTATTATACTAATGAATATCTAGAACAATTTCCCTTAAAACAATAGCAGTAAAACCCTCGTCACTAGTACGTCGATTCAGTCTCAGAACTTTGCAGACGAGTCCCCAAAGACAGATTCCCACGTCGTAAATGTACCATATCGTTTGATAGAATAGATAACTATGTGTTAACTACTAAACTTATGTAGTTTAATAATTTGGATAATAATAATTGATATGATAGGCCGGGTAGAGGCCGTAATTATCTAGAATATATATTAACAACCTTTCAATGACAATAAATGAGTAAAACGGAGCAATATCTACATCATGACAATTTCTTCAAAGAGCCCACAACAGGATCATTTTTTCATGCCTTGATGACGATGCGGTTAGAGCCGTAAACAAACAAGAAGGCTCAGTGATGGTTGGTGGATGTCAGAATTTACAAAATAACTTCTGACGATTCCTTACAACTATAATAGTAAGGACTATTCTACATAACCTCCCAAGCAAGGAAGTCTTAGTGTTCAATGAATAGTTTGCGATCACCTATCCTCGTGGAGCCTGGGACCGAACGTTGCATATCCTGCTATTTCAAATAATACACGCTTCACTGAGCAATATCCATCATCTATATTATCAGAAACTGTGATATCCCTGAAAAATTAAAAGCATGAAAAGTATTTTTGCTAAAATATCATTCTACATAGTATTATTCTCTGCAATATCATATCACGTTGATGTCATCTATCATAATCCTGTCGTATGAACTCGGGCATCGGAGTTATTGATAAAAATATTTAATGGAATTGAAAGCTGCTGTTAGTGATTTGTGTGTTACGTGTTACGTACGTGGTTGATGTTGCTATGTGGCTAGATGGATGGTACTGGCAGTTTGTTTTAGTTCCTATTTTAATTCTTCGTAGGCTTCAACCGCGTCTATACCTTTCCCGTTGGAAAATCAATATATCTTGAGAGTTATTATAGGCTTTGCCTAATGATTTCTGTTCGTCCAAAGGTAATTATTGTTGTTTACGTAGCTGCTAATGTGTAATTTCTAAGCCGGCTTAATCTTATGATTGTATGGCTTGTTAAAAATAAGAATTAAAAAAAAAGCTTGAAATATCAGTCTTTACAAATTTTCATGTTCATGTTTATAATATTATAAGCGTTTATAATAATTGAACTGTGATCATATAAATTGGTTTCAATAATTTTATTTTTTCCCCAATACATAAAAGACTTTGCTGTAAATTATTGCGCTTTTTATTATATTATTACAATTATTTAGAGAAAAAAAAGTTTTTAAGAATAGCTACATTTAGAAACATTCTTAAAGCCTTTTCATATTACACATTTCGTTCCGCGCCTGTGCTCGCGGTGATGTCAAGCATTATTATTTACTAGCTGCTGCCCGCGACGTCGTCTGCGTGAACGCTATGCAGCACCAAACGCACCTACGATTATAACACTGCTAGCGTGATAATATGTAGCCTATATGTTGACCCGACTTCTTAACTATCTTCATGCCAAATTTGAAGTAAATCCATGCAGTACTTTTTAAGTTTATCCCGGAAAGACAAACAGACAATCAGACAAACAGACAAAAATTCTAAAAACTATATTTTTTGTTTCTGTTTCGATTGTAGATCATACCCCAAGTATTCTTTTAAAAAAATATTCAATGTACAGTTTTGACTTTCCTACCATTTTATTATATGTATAGATGTTTGATATCGTAACCGAAGCACATTGTGTGTTTTTATGATAGAGCCGCAAACAACTACTTAATAAAATTTACGTCCTATGACTTTATAAAAATGTTTTTTGACAAAGGCAAAAAGGCCTTTTGGTATGAAAATAACATTTTGCCTCAGTGGGAAGATCGGAAATGTTGAAAACATCATAAGTAAGTGATAGATTTATTTCCTGCTATATTTTTACGTGTATTGACGTGTCTCATTCCTATTTATAACCTTAAATGGTATTTCAAAATCGTCAAGAGTTGTTTTAGTGTGATAAAAGCTTGGTTGACGACCATTTTGGCGATGGTGTAAACCTGCCTCAGACGCCGGTGGCTGCGGGATCGATTCCCGCCCAGAACAAGAAAAAAAATGTTCCGGGTCTTGCTGTTTAATTGTACAGGGTCACTTTTAATCTCTTGTGGGGAGCCTCTCCACATCAATCCTAACAAGATTTAATCTACAACTTTTTTTACCCATATGAAAAATATTTATAGCGTCTGTTTAGAGGCGTAACTCTATTTACTCTGAGCGTAGGTATGCCACGCACCTTGCGTTGTAAAATGTCGCTTCATAATAATAATAGGTACTTCTTACAAAATGTAGAATAAGGAGCAAAAAATTTTTTGTTTTTATTTTATGTGTTATTTTATTAATCAAGATTTGTAAAAAAACGTAGAACAAATGTTGTTGGGATTGATGTGGAGAGGCTGTCCGCAAGAGGTGATTCGTTCATTAAAATTGACCCTGTATTTGTATTTATATTCTAGGTTCCCCCCTAGTTCGCTACATGGTATCTCATAACACAAGCTTCGCTTACTTTGAGGTCATGTAGTTGGTGCGATTGTATGGGGATTATATTTTATTTTAATAGTTCAATGTGTATATTTTCCTTACTTCATGCAGCATAGCCTGTAACAACCTCTATATATATTATCCCATTTCTCGAATGGATCCTACAGGAAGCTACACTAACGCTCGCAACCACTTTTGTCAGTAACCTCGAAACATCCCAGGGGATGAAACCCATTATTAGCCTTGCGGCTTTTAAATAATGTTCCTGTAACAACATTAACACCATAATTCAGATAACGCAATATATTCACAAAATTGGGTCCTAATTTCACTTACTCCGGATCCTAATAAATTACCCAAAGTCTCATACTCATCTATTTATACCCGGCTAAGGGTAAGGCCTGCCTACACATGATTGACTGACCCTGTAGATGGAGGTCGGTAGAGGTCGATAGAAATATGAACGTGGATGACCCTATTTTAGCTCTTCCGGAAACCTAATCGTTTCGTGAGGTATTTACTGAGGGATGGCTTTATTTACTTCAAGTATTTTCCGTAGGACCCTTCCTGGAGAGTATTTTTAGATGAATATTGAGTTTTAAGCAATCCTAAACTTTGACAACTCATCCGTACTCATTTGTACGAATCCGCGCCTAGTGAGACTATTTATTTTACAAATAATAATGACGAAGGCTTTTGACCTGTGCAATCTAGCCCCTATATAAACTAAAAATAGAACGCATACCTAAAAACTTGTTGATTTTAAATAGAAACTTACATTACGAATGAGGTATTCTGCAGATATTGCGAAATATTTTGGCACATGAAGATCAAACTCGAAAGCCCGGTTGTCAATTAACAACTTAATGTTGTCCTTATATACGTCATATAATACATGTATTGCATTCTAGGTAACGTTATGTCCGAACAGGGCTTTTAGCGTCAAACTAGTCTTACTAAGTTTCATGGTCTGTTGATTTCAGCGCAGTCTACGCCAACTAACTGCTTGTGAACCAACGATGCAGACGCCGGCCATCCCACAGTCTGCTGTAGACTCGCCCTCAGATAACTTACTTACTCACAGTTTAACGCTACTTCATCACTGTTTAGACACTCAAGCTCCCACTCACTACTAGAATAAACAACACTAGCCACAGACTACATCAACTCTAAGTCCTTGTAATAAGAACGAACGAACCCACCTCATCTTTGTCGTAAAAAGGCACTTGCCATATAGAAACATTTTCTCACCTCTCACTTGAAGGCTAAGTTTAAATTGTTAGCCGCAACTTTGCTCCCCACTCCAGAGAACTTTACTTCTACATTACCTTTTCCAACTTTTGATCACAGTTACGTCGGGTATGAAACGTTTTCTATGTTCATTTGTTGTTCAATAATATATTGTCAAAGAGATAACTTTTTATTCATAAGCTTTGTGACAGAAATACATTCGATTCAAGTTGAAATGGTGCGGGATATGGTATGGGGGAATATACACGTGCATTTTAAACAACCGCATTTCTTGCCGCTTGGGAATATCAGAGAGATTCTGCCGACGAAACAGCGTATCTTAAATTAGGCTGCAGCTTCCGATGCCTTGCTTACATCATCGTGTACTCCGCGGGGAGAGGGAATGTTTGATTTCACCTGAAAATTCGCACACCGTCGTCGACGTCGTATCACGTATGGTAATACACATCTCCACCCTTGGTTATGCGCAATATGTCTCCGATATAATAACATTTTCTCATATCGTGAAGGGACGTGTCAGCCAGGGACAAATTTCGTGTAAAGTAATAAATAGCAGACTCATACCGACATTGTAGTTTATCTCTAAAATTGATGGAATGTTATTTACGATACGATCCACAACCTTTATTGAATAAGGAGAAAATGGCTCAAAATACTGTTAAGCCATTTTTATCTTTTAGTTTTCTGCTCCTTCAAGTTGCAACTTACTACTAGGTATATACTTAATTCTGCTATATAGCCTTTATTTCTGTTAAGTGATCTCCATATTATAAAGTTTTAAATCTGTTAATTTAGAGCCGTGCACGACTAAATTCTTTGTAATTTAACACTTGCAAAACAGAAATTTAAAACATTGTCCAAAATTATCTTACCACTATTCGATTTTAATTTTACGACTTATAAGATTTAGCGCAGCTTAGTCAATTTGAAATGCGAGTATTAAATCGATACAATAAGATTGGAATAAATGTAAAATCCGGAGTGTTCGCTTCGATTGGTTGTTCAGCCCCGTTTCGCGTCGCATGTTCACGGCCTCAAAATGACAATTTCCTTTAGCACGGATTATGCTATTATAATGTAAGCTTTCACTTTACATTTTATTAATCGTATTAAAATTTATAGAATAAATAATGTACTGAAATTTTCCGCTAAAAGCAAGGAAACTCAGTTTTATAATACATTTTCATACTAAACTGATGCTTTTATCAATAAGTAAGATCACTTAAGTAATCAATTTCAAAGTTAAATATTTTTATAATATAAGTCAGAACGTTGTGTGGTACAAAGTGATTTACGAATGGTATTTACGATATAAAAATATGTATTTAAATGATAAAGACCGATAAAAAATAAAACTGCCATATAAAAAGTACATTCAAAGTTATATCGCCTAAGTTTTCACGATTACACAAGACGTTTTAATCCAGTATTTATTTATACGTCACATTTTAACTCATACTTTCGGCATCTCAGTTTAATTTGACCAAATTTTTATTACAATATTGTGCATTCTTCTGTTTCGGGCGCAGGTAATTGTTAAGATCGCCGAACGTAATATAAATTACTTAAAGAGCTTGTACAGATGCGGGTCAGTGTCCCGTAAAGTTTCCACGGCCGATCAAAGCCGTTGGAGAACCCTCCAAACACACGGGAACTCTCAGAAAAATCATGTATTTATTTCGCCGCTCGACTTTATAGAGATTTATAGGAACTTTACTGGGAGTTGTGCGCCGTTTAACCTGCGCTACTTTAAATCTCTTAGATATAGCTTATACAACTTATGAGCTGAACTCATTCATTCATTCATAACTTCACGCCTGTACGCCTTATTGGGACGGCAGAACACCAGAGTTTTTAAAATCATCTGATGTCACGTTTGACACGTTTGGAAGAATTATAATGATGGAGAGAGACTATTGCAGTAACAGGGGGTCAGCCTGTCGCCCACAAAAAAGTTAATAAAACCTCTGTCCCTTAACTGACTTGTACAGTATGCCCGGGAAGAGAAGCAGCTGGTACATTCTATGTTTTTCTTTCTCTCCCAGTCCAGCATGGAAGGAAGGGAAGGGAAAATATTAGCTTACGTGTCAAGTATAAAAATAATGTTTTATTTCCCTTGCGTTTCAACCCACTTAACTTTTGACCCTGTAGAAATAACTTGACAAAATACAGACTTACTTATCATATAGCCTTCCTCAAAAGCTGGGCTATCGAACAAAAACATAATCTTTCTGTAGTTTTCAAACACAGTTTAATCAAACAAATAAACCCTTCAGTTTTATTATATAATATACAATTAGATAAATGAGTTAGCCCTGTGAGCATTACTCGTTATCTCATAATAAACGCCGACTGCATTGTAGGACGGTATTTTAGCGTAATTCGTTTAACAGTTGTCTAGGCGACTGAGGACCGCGACTCTGCATAATTATTTAGTGTTTGCTCTCTATTACAGTCTGTCTGCTCAGCAGTTTGCGGGCAAAGTGCGGAAAGATTTTTACATAATACATAGTTGGGCTCGGGGAATCTTTCTGTAAACAGAGCGGCGTACAGAAATTTCACAAGATAGTCTATGAATACGCAAGAGTAACCGAGAACCGTATCATAAATGTAGTTATTTATCAAAGAATGAATATGTTGATGCTGGGCTTCATTAGAATTGAGGTTATTTGGGTAATTAGTAGGGAAATTCTTGGTTTTCGAAATATTTAGTGAAAAATGTCTTTAGTCCTGAGTTTGTATCTCGCTTGTGGAGGATGGAATAATGACTATCAATAAAAGCTGTCAAGTCTATACGTTTTTTTTATTTAAGATTATATACAGACTTTGGAATCCTATAATTTCCCTATTATTAACCGATACTAAAATAAAATATGATGCTATTTACAGTAATGCAAGGAATACCTACATTATCAAATCATGAACCTTGAAAGTTCATAACTTCAAGCCCGTAAAGAGATAGGAAAATAATAAAGTAATACATATAAGCAATACAAAATAGCGAATTTTATTTATTAGTTAGGCTGAAAGAATATGTTTTTGATGTAATAAACGTAATGCTATCATCCAAACACATATTCCAAAAGCTTATTAAAATATTTTTTAGAATATATCGTGCACGGAAAACAGTGATATGGCAAGACTTTTGCAAAGTCCAACGACGACTTTTAGTGAAATGAGAATGTTAATTTTTTTCTGTCTATTAAAGAGGATAATAATGTGAATGTTACAAATATTTATTGATTTATAATAGAAAATTACTCAGTATCTAATAGTCTTGAGGCCGGGAGCTGGACCAACCACAGATGTTGACGATCCCTCGATTTACCCGAAAAGCAATTAACGAAACCTCTCTCTATCCTTTTACTAATAGAAATACTTACTGCGATGGTAAACAAGGATTAAGAAATTGTTTTAGTATTTCTTTTGCCAATATGTAACCTCTGCCAATGGTATAGAGTGTATTATCACTCTGTGTATCACTAGTACTATCACAAACTATAATATCGAGTTTCAGATTTTACAGCAATATCTATAAAATATTATCCCAGTCATCCCATAATGTTTATTCATAAATCGTACATAAGGACGGGTGTACAAGAGCTCACGACTAATACAGGGTAACCAAAATATAGGAAGGAATGTCGGCCCGCGATAGGGCCACAAATTCCTTCGCAGATATAAAAGTGTCCCAACACAATGCCAGCAATTCTGCGATAAAAGAAAATAAGGTGCGAACGACAGCTACTTCCGAATACGGACCTTTGCTGAGGGATAATATATGAATAATATTTCCAAAAATATGTTTCCCTAATCATTCTTTTTTATTACATTATGCGTATCTGTTTATTTATGGGTTGGTCTTTTTTATTTGAGATATTTTCTTAGTTTATGTGCCTGAATAAATTTTAAATATCTTTAACGTATTAATATTTTTAAACTCTATAATAAGAAACGTTTTAAATATAATCAAATTTGAAAAACTATTAGTTTTTGGTAATTAAGTTTACAAACTTTTGTTATTCCAAACATGTCCAAGGGTACTTTTAGTTTGGGATCTAGATACACGCTAAAATCTCAATAATTATATAAGAATGAATTCTTGAATTAATTTCTTATTAATGAGGTTATAATCTTTAACCTTTCTTGTTAAAAAACTAAAAGCAACGCCTAGTTATGCCCGCGTAGCTTAGGTATGACGGTATGACGCCGTAGAATTTATTGTTAAAATATATAAATAAAATCCCCAGACAATCACACCAACTACATGGCCTCAAAGTAATACCATGAGATACCATGTAGCTTACTAGGGGGGAATATTTAACCTAGAATATAAATACATATACATATAGATTAGATTACCTGAAATATCTTTTTTTACTTGTTGCGGGCGGGAATCGAACCCGCAACCACTGGCGCCTGAAGCAGATAGGTTTACCCCATCGCTACAGTAGTGGTCGGATAAACCTATCTATAATCTTCCTAAAGACCGGGTCTATCAAATACCTACGAATTTATTACGAAAATAAAGATGGATATAAATAGTGGTTCAAATCAGAAACACACCTAACTGTCGGGACGAGCCTACAATTTGTTTAGGATTCGCCTTATAAAGTGCGGATGATGGCAAACATTACATAAAAGCAAACATATATGTGCAAAAGTAATATTGGCCTTGGTTATTCGTAATAAATTTGATTATATGAAACAAGGAACAACAACGTTTTAGCTTTAGTCTTTTATTCATCCTCACAACTCTTTGTAATGAGCCCACTGCAGGGTTATGAGTCTCTCCCCTGGGTGACGAGGAGGTTTAGGCCGAAATCCACTAAGCTGGCCCAGTGCTGGTTGATGGATGTCAGAATTTTTAGGGCGCCGAAATGGCTTCTGACAAACCCTTTTTTTTTTTACTGGAGGAAAACGTACAGTCACGTCCCCGACCGCCCAAGGGGGAGCAGCGGGTTATGTGGGGATGATCCGGCAGAAGGCCGGACCCACCCACTAAAAACCTCAAGGTGTACCTCATCCACCATAAGTGCAGCTCACGGTACCGCCATTGGCATAACCCGTGAAAAAAGTGGTTTCACCAGGTCTTGAACTCGCAACCTATGGTATTGCAGTCAAGCGTCTTACAGACTGCGCTAACTGAGATGTTTCTGACAAACCCTAACGACTACTGTATACAAGTATACAGCACCCGGGACCGACTGCTTAACGTGCCCTCCGAAGCACTTTTATTACTTTCTTTTAAATTTTAGGTTAGTTTAGAAAATGATATCATTGAGTTTATTATAGATTTGTTTATAGATTTATATGAACTTATTATAGTATGTTGTGCTACCTCTTATTCATTCAACCTTTGAATCGATCAATACTTCATTGAGTTACCGGTTTTACTCACCCTTTCACGCACACCCACACCCTTACTTAATATTCCGCGAGGATATAAAATATATAAACTATAAAATAATTCTTGTTTATTTTTGAAGGAATCATTTCTACCATGATTTATAGAGGACTGCCTTCTTATGCTGGGAATGAAACTTTGTTACTTTTAAAAATAATGTTATTTAAGTAATTTTTCGAGTGTGTGGAGCAAAATGACTTATACAAAACATTACGTAACCGGCGATCATGTATGAAAAGATTGATGAACGTGGAAGAAGCGAAAGAGGTATGTTTGGATCGCAGCAATTGGTGTTCCCTTGTCTCTGCCTACCCCAAGGGGAGACAGGCGTGAGGTTATGTATGTATGTACAAAAAAATAATTTAAACATGTATATTCATGATCCCGTATTTCCAAAAAAATTGTTTAACGTCTATATGGGAGTTACTTATAAATAAAAATAATAAAAACCAACCTATAAAACAAACATTAAGCTAAAAAGATAAGCCGTAAAGCTATAAACCCCGACTTGAGTAATAAAACATACATTGCTATCATACAAGCGACTACGAAACTCGTAGACGGCTACGTCAACAGAAATTAAACCACTCAGAAAAAAGACTACATTTTCCGTAGCGTATCGAATTATGTTATAAAAACTTACGATATACTACGACAGAGATCAAGTTTTATCAATATCTTCTATTTGTGGATGGAGCGTGAAATCTAAAATCGGCGGGAATCGTTCCAACCGTTTCCAATTTTACAGATTGCACAGGTACGTGTTATTTCCGATGTCTGATGGCAATTTTGTTACTGTATATTACATAGCCGCTGTATATTTCAGGATGCGAGGCGAAAGTAGGTAGTAAGTAGGCTTAAAACACGATAACTCCCTTCTTACAAGCAAGTTGGTTTATACTTCATTTGTGTTATTTTAATGAGGTAAAGCGTTGTGTCAAAGGCTGCATACGTAACTTGCTACTTACTAAAGAATTATTAAAGGAAAGTGACATTCGGTTATATAGATAGTTGATAGTTGTCAAGAAATAAAACCTCCTATGGTGTTTTTAATTAAAACGGCTTTATTGATCATTTCTATACGTAATTATATAATAGAAACAATATTTCTTCCTTTCTCGATCCCTTAGAGACAAAATCTAATTTACAAAAGATATAAACTACTAATTAAAAGTCTAGAAACTAGTTTACAATTGTGGATTAACTTTTATTGTAGTCGGCCTTGTTACTTGAAGAATACTTTAATACTTGAAATTTCTTTAAAAATTACATGGATACTCATACAATTTTAGTAATGCAAGAGTTTTAATAACGGATTTTGTCATTAAAACTCAAAAAATAGCGAACAATATTTAGCCCATCTGCAACCTGTTTTTTTATTTAATCATGTCTTATTCACATTTACATTCTGCACAGAACGTTCCTAATGGACACGGTCATTACACAGTGCAAGATTATTTCAAAAAGACCCGTGAAAAGGACGCTTTCATAAAAGTAGACGGATGAAAAGTAAGAATAATTATGTTTGCATAGAGGGAAAAAGGCTATAAACCTCTATTGCTTCGGCTGAGGGTAAGGGCCATTTATTTAGGCCCCGATTGTACTCCCAACATGTACCCTGTACAATATTATCGATACCGTTAATCGATTAATTACTCTTTGTTCCAAATACGAACTTTTTCGGTTGACTGTAAAGCCTAATGACGCCGATTATGCTTTAGAATTGTTAAACTGCGAAATAAATTAAGTAAGCTTTGAGTTTTTGTATTAATTATTGTAAAATTAGTTTGTTTAGTAATACTGAGGCTGTTAAATTGATAAATGGGTAAAGTTTTCTGAAATACAGTTAAGTTCAAAAGGATTAAATTTAAAGTTTTGATGGTATCGTTGATGCAAAAATAGGTACTTACTGTGGGCGCCAGTGGTTCGCGGGCCGATTTCCGGCTTGGCAACTCACTTTTTGAACTAAATTCTACCTTGGGTCCAAGAAATGTTATGAAACACTTAAAAATAAAAGCAATACTAAAAGTTCTGCGTCAATTTTGTGGTTTTAATGAAATAATAATATCAATTCACATGAAATAACTAAAAGTTAAGTTAAAACCCGATTACTTTAAATTCACACAAAACCTATAAATAAGATAATCAAGGCGCTTCTAACGATACTTCATTCATGTAATTATGATAAATAGTTTGAAAGTAAGGCGGTAAGTTTCGCTTTAGTCAGGTAAAAGAAACTACTCCATAATTCAATATCTTCCGTTAAAAATCCACCTCGCTTAGTACCACTGATAACAATACAAAATGCTAATCATACTATACGTAGAACTAGAACAATTTCTTAAAAACAATACACATGGTGAAAAATCCATGAAAGCCTCACCCCACCTGTCAATTTCCATAATGAAGGGATGTCGGCGTTTCGCTGACCACCGGCCATTACGGCAGCTGATATTATACCACCGCGCCATTACTCGAAGCTTATATAAGCCTTTCAGAAGCTCCCGTATAATGCTAAAACGCTCCTCGTGTGTAGGTGGAGATATTGTTCTAGTTCGCGTTGTGGATTGAATTAATTTTGGTTCTTTTTTTATAGGATTACTATTAATATCTTTGAAATGTTTGTAGGCTGTGCTGCTACATTCACGTTTTTTTAAAACGTGACGCAATGCCTAAAATACCGGTATACTCTTTATTTTTTAAGACATTTAAATAAACATTTTTTTAATTCTTATGTTATTGTTTCGCGTTTAATGGCATATATGTAGGAGGTGACATATAAGTATCTATAAAGAGGGAAATTATGCGAACAATCCAAGCCAGGAAATTCCATCTTATTTTTGTTCCCTTTTCATTCCCTATTTAAAAAATCCATAAGTAAACCTACAATCTGTATCATAAGAAAGCTAATATTTATAAAGTTCGAGGAATTCTTGAATAAATTCTAGTTCATAAAGTATTAAAACAGTTAACATTTCAACCTATGCAAACTGTTTGAAGCCACCCTTTTATTATTTTCAATTATTTCGCTTACATTTTTCTAAATGGTTTTTTCCGTGTTTCCTTTTTACCTCACAGAACACTGTAGTTAAATATTCAAAAGAAAATGATATAATTGTCAGGTATGAACGGCGAGTCGCTGGAAGGAATACGTTATCTTTTTTTTCGTCGAGTATCGCACCGTTTTCTTAACGTGTTTCTCAGAATAAACGACATTTATATCGAAGTTGAAGAATATAACCTTTTTTCTATGAAAAAGACAGTGTCAAAGATAGTTTTTGCTTCATTACTTTGCTTATTTTGTTTGTATTTTGCGGAGTAATTAATTAGTTACTGCAAAATAATTACTGTGTAATACGTTAGTGCGATATATGTAAAATGCAAAACATAGGTACTTATTGAAATAAACAAATAATTTAACAATAATTAATTATACTACTTTAATTTCAAAAAGTAAACATTGGTTGGTTTAATTTTAATTAACAAATAAGACACGTGAATAATTACGATACAATATACAGAAATCTGCGGATAAAACTCCACTGACTGACTTATTACTTAAAGAATTGCGACTGCACCACTAGACATAATTTGCAGCGGAAAGGACTGTAGATTATATGCTGAAGAATTTCAATTTTACCATCTAAGATTGCGACCATCGCAAAGCCAAGCCATAAAAAATAAAAAAGACCCCGTTTCAGTCTTATAAACTTGAAAGAACGTTTTATTTTTAGCAATTTATCTTCAAAGTTTTATAGAATGTAGAAAACTATTTAGATTTATTTATTGCAGATCTGATAGTATTTTCGGTAATCAACGAGTCGATCGCTAGAAAATTCTTTCAAATATTGAGCGGATTTTTTCTGTTAATTCTGTCGAAATTCACCCAAAGCGAGGATCCTGTAGCAGGGAACATTCCTGTACTTCGTTTGAATTCGGCGTACATTTGCAAAAGGTTGCAAAGCTGTTATTTCTTGGTATTCTCGATTAACTTGTTTAATATTATTAAAGCAATGATAGATTCTTAATATGAAGTGGCTTTAACTGTTGTTACCTTTTATATTTTATAGTGACTTCTTCAAAGAATCGCTACGAACTGGAAATAGGTAAACGGTTTGAATTTAAAAATGAAAGGAAACAAAAAAACCTTTTTGATTTCTGAAAAGTAACGAATCGTATTTTTATTGGTCGTCCTTTCTGTATAGTTTGATGTTAATAAGAGTACTAGTATGCTTCGTTCGTAGGTCTAAAGCATATTCGGTACACATTTTCGTCTAGAATCTGCGCCCATGAACATAAAAACCTTAGTTAAAATTTCCACTTTACTATGACCATAGCTATAACATTGTTTTTAATAGAAAGTTTTAGGACACCGATTTATTTGAGTTTTTATCAAGAAAATATTAAAAATATATATGAAAAGTAAGCAGCTGTTAATACTTTAAAGCCTGTACTTACAACACACCTTTACTTCAAAGTATATCTATAGATTATAATGGGTGTCTCGTCTCGGTATTCGGCAGCGAATCGATAGAGAAAGTTGTGCAGCGTGAAAGGTTGTCTGGCGGGAGTAGCGACGCACATGGCGCGGCGTGGCGAGGCGCGGCGCGGCGCGGTGCGGCGTGGCGCGGCCGAAAGTGAAGGTTGCACCCTCCCGCGGGCGGTACCCCGACGCACCCGACGCGTTTCCATTGACTACGCTCTTTTAATAGCAACCCTCATTTTAAACATTCTACACGTCACGTTTTATTGTACGTGGCTTGTTTATTGTTGGAATTCTCTATAAGCAAAAGGTTAAAATAAACGAAATCTTACATGGGAATCAATGTATAAACTACAAAGTTTCACACCTGCTAAGCTCCTAAGTTACTTGGCCATTGGTGATATTTATGAGCTTATTGAATACACACAAACATACATTACGTACATACGTTTACGTAACGTTAAAAATTTACGTTATTGAATCCATCCTTAGCAACTAGTTAGTGGTACCTACTGGGTTTATGAACACATGTCATATACGGCTGATATAAGATCAGATTTTTCTAATTTAGGGAAAAATTGTCTACATTGTAGACTTGTTGAGTCTTCGAGAAAGAACCAAATATCAAACCTTTCTTACCATCAATATGAAGAACGGTATAATAAATCTAGAAGTTGTGTACCTTTTGGTTCCTATTCATATACACTAAGTATATGGAAGCATTTCGGTTCCGATCTGGACAAATGAACGCTCTGAAACTCAAACATTTCATGCGTATTATATTATAAACTCAAAGAAGCATTTCACTGATAAGAAAAAAGCTTTAAAAAATAATGAATATACTGTCCAGGAATTTGGCCGTCGATTTCCAGTCCTTGTTTATTTCACACACGCTTATTTAAAACATGCTTATTTTATAGATATCTGCTTTGAAATATTGTGTTAAAAGTCAAAATTTTAAAAATAAAAACAATATAACAAAAATAGAAGATTGGTGTGTTTTTTTCAAATAGTTAACAATTTGAATTCCTTTTTTATTTATTTACACTGTTTTTTTTTAAATCAAACTAAAATAAAATTAATAAAATAAACACGAGCTGCTAATCTGCCAATGGACACGTTCCCGCTAACCGCACACTCCACAAATCTACTACAAAACAACACAATGCAGCGTGCCACTATCGGCACACAACAACCGCTGACGCCGCCACTTCAAATTGAAATATTTACTGCCGTTTCTCAACTCCCTGCATTATATTACTTTTCGAAACTCATAGTCCTGCGTCATTTGTCAACCGAAAACTTTTCGATATCATATCAAAATTTTCACATTGTCATCTGAACGACCAAACAATGTTTTTGCGAACTGTCTTCCATTGATTTAAAAAAATGTATGCTCACAAACATGCCTGCAAAATAAATATATGAAAAGAATTTCATCCATTGAATTTGTTCATGTTTTTCCATGGGTTTTTTGAACGGGGTTATCGGATTGAGCGAATTTGGGAAAAAATGAACGGCGATAGCGTTTCTGGTCACGTCTCCCGTTTATTCGAATACCTGTTTGAATGGGATGTTCAGTGAAGGGTACACATACTGTCGTTAGGTTTGTAGTTAAAAAACATGCGAGACAAATATTGCAGTAGAGTAATTGGCTCATTTTCCTCAGTGCGTAAAATGTTTTAAGTAAGTTACGCATGTGAGGGCGTGGAGTGCGCTGTAATTTGAGCTCTCTCGCTAACGAGCCGCCACTTGTATGAAGCTTTGAATACAACGTACTGCGAGCTACATGAATGTATTGTGCGATTTGTGCGCACTCCTGTTTACGTTACTTTTACACTGCTCTGCACATGGTTAATGTTCTACTTGACTTCTATCGCTGTCTATTAAAACAGAAGCTTTTATTCATGGAAAAATACTACTCTAGCGTTAAAAATGTTGTTTCAATCGAATTTAATTTATTTGTTTGGACACACACAAATGCAGTTCCTTATTTAACCGCCACTAAATAGTTCTGGACCGCGGACCCGTATTGCGGTTCGTTAATTGTACAAACTTTTGACTGTAAACTAAGGGGTCGTTTCAGTTTTGTCACATCGTTTAAATAACTGTCACTGTGTATTACAAAATGCTTAATTAAAACTACATTCCCGCATGCTGGGAACCCTTTGAAATAAACAGGGAATACTGTTGTTTAAAAGTAAAAGAAAACTTTTGCCGTGTGTATTCATCTCTGATAGAAAAATAAACATTGCTGGTAATTTGCGCGTAGACTTCTGTCGTAGGGTTGGAGGTAGTGACGTGAGCAAACACGCGAGGCGGGTCTGTAGACACGAGGGCACGCGAAGCGGGTCCACAGACGCGTCGCGTCGCAGGCTAATTACGGCGGCGACGCCGTCGGCGGGCGTCTCAATGAACTCGTACGTCAGACTTGATGAAACTTCCCCTGAAGGGTTGAAAGGGCCGGTACTTGTCGACTTTGATACCAATTCTTTAAGTGGAACAGTCGCTTTATGATGTCATTGGCATTGCGTGCAGGTGTTAGTGTTTAAGTATTTTTATACTTTTTTTAAATATTTGTGGTTTATATAAAATATACACGTTTTATATTAGTCGACATTTAGTTTTGCTTATCATAGTTGCAGCGAGATTAAAAGCTGAATTGAAGCTACAAGTTCTTTTCAACCGACTTCCAAAAAAGGAGGAGGTTCTTTTTCTTTCTTTTTTTTGTGTCTTTGTTACACGATATTTCGGATAATTATGAATCGATTTTGAAAATTCTTATTCCATATTATAGAGAATACTTCATAGATGGTTATCGAAATCGGTTGAACACTACATTGAAAATTTAAAGTTTTTAAAAAAGTATGTATGATTTCGGAGAATGTTTACGTTGATGACAATCATACAAAACAATCCCTTCTGTCACAACAGTTTTTTTCAAAATACTCTTCTTCATAAATTTGTCTTATCAATAAACTCAGATATAAGATCCAAACGATCAAAACCCTATAAATATTTTTGAACTGGCAACCCTAGCTATTGTATCTTGTTCGTCAATTTAAATCTCATAGCAGCTTGCCACCCTCACCATTTGTTCTTATGAGATGTTGTAATTACTACGAAAAGCTTCAACGAACCTTAAGTAATGTATCAGTCCATGATTAAACCTGGGGATAACTCTGCTGAGGAAATATTAATCGTTAGCAGTGCAATATAATGAGACATTTAAATGTAAATGTCTCGATATACTGCTACGCATTTCTTCTCGTTTACCTTCTGCATTGCTTGTATAAATCAATACATACATACATACATAACTTCACGCCTGTATCCCCTATGGGATAGGCAGAACATCAGAGGTTATAAAACCATCTGATGTCACTTTGGCAAAGAAGGCATTATAGTAGTAAAGAGAGACTACACTAGTGACAGGTCAGCCTATCGCGCACAAAAACGCCAGAAAACCTCCGTCCCTTAACTGACTTTTACAGTATTCCCGGGAAGAGAAGCAGCTGGTATATTCTATGTTTATTCTTTTGCTTCCAGTGCAGCATGGGAGACTGAAAACACTGCCAAATTTAAATGTAAATGCTAGACATTTACTTCTCGTTTACCGCGACGTGTTCTCAACTGCAATGCCTGTATAAATATTAGTATTATTTAGGAGCGTTTCCTCAAAAGCTAGTTTAACATTTACCTTTCGCAACATAAGTTCACGAAGCCAACCTTTATAATTCGGTAGTGTCTGCAACCGATTCGACTTTGTTTTCGCTAAGTTTAAGTCTCTCTTGAGTCAAATTCAGAAACTTCAAATTCAATTTTAGTTTACAGCTGTTGATTTAACTTGGACAATAGGGATTTAAACTTAGAGAATGCAATGTCGATTTGATTCAGGTTACTTAAGGAGTAGGTAGCTCTGTAACTATTTTTATTCTTTGGTATCCTTTTTTTTTATAAAATATGGATGGGACGTTTGTCTTCCATGACACCTGATGTTAAGTGAACATGAAGACTAAGGTGGTACACGTCCATCCACGAGAAACCTATTCACTCGACGCTTAAAAGTACTAGGACTATACTGGTCAGGGAATTTATTTTACGCAAGTTAAGTATAAGCAAAAAAAGTTTTTTTTTAAATAAGTCCCATAGCTAGATAGAAAAAATCAAGTCCATTTATATTATTATTCCAAGATGTAGATGGCAAATGGATGGCATGATGGCAAAGTAAAAGTCCATATTTTATGAAGAGAACTTTTTTTTTTATTCTTATTTATTTTATAAGCCATATACATCATATGATTAAGCCGGCTTAAAAAGAAACAATAGAGAAAAATTTTTACATATAACACATAGAAATAAATAGCAGTAACATGCAAATTATGAAAATGGAACTGAAACTTCTTTTCTAGTATTTTCATCTTCGACCTCATCTTTATTAACCAACGGGTGAAATTGTGGTTAAAGGCGGACTTAGTCTCTAAAATAATATATGTTCAATTAATTTACTACCTAAAGATTAAAATGCAGAATATAAAAAATAACATTAATCCAGCCTATGTTAAATTATCTCTGAAAGGCGTATAATGCTACAAAACGACCTGCTTCCTAAATCCATCTAACTAAACCAAACTAATTAGTAGTTACATTACGTATGCACGGTAGATTCGCGTAAAGCCTTTTGGGAAAACATTAAAAGCAATATCCCTTGGCAACAGCGAAGTGCGGACATAATGAGAACATTCGCTAAAACATAGTAAATGAACATTGTAAACAAAATCTTGTTGACGCAACTAGGCATTTGCGGAATTTAACGCTCATATGATCCTGTGTGGTAAGGTTGTATGTTAATGTTGTTTAGCTGCCTTACATATTTTCATTTGTTGCTTTTTAACCGACTTCCAAAAGGAGGAGGTTGTCAATTCGTGTGTATGTTTTTTTTGTGTCCTTGTTACACGATATTTCGGACTATTATGAATCGGTTTTGAAAATATTTGTTTCATATGATAAAGGATACTTCAGAGTTAGTCCCATATAAATTTCATCGAAATCGATTGAGTGATTCATGAAAAATTTCAATTTTTGACTGAATTCGGAGATCGTTTACCTTGACGACCTTATTACTTCAGCCAAAGTTTTGACGTGAAGTCGGATTCTCTCGGAGTTTCTGCATGATTATTGAAATTCAAATATACAAAAATAACGTATGTCTTAAGATATATTTTTACCATTTACAAACTTAGGAAACGGGAATATATCGTAATAAGTTCAATTTTATACGTAACCAATTTAAGACAATCACCTCGACCGCTCGTGGTCAGAAAAGACACCACCCGTGAATACCATGATAAACATTATTTTATTAAAGGATCGTTTACGTATTCTCAGGACAAGTAACAAAGTCTTTTCAATACTGTTATATTGTTGAACAAATTACATCTTTAATTCACGCACCGTTATATGAATAGAAATTTTAGTACCCCGGCTTAAGAAGTCCTTTTACAAAACCCTTGTATTAAAGTATTTTCCGGTTTCCTTCTTCTCATAGTTTAAGAAAACTTGAGAATAATAAATCTGGAAAATAAAGTAATAGGTTGAAATAGGGTTTATTACTTCCCTTATTATTTCCGTTATAACTGGAGGTCAGCAATAAACGATTCTTATTCTGATTACTTATTTTATTGTTTAATAGTCAAGCCTTAGCTTAGAAATTATACCTGTAAAATTCACCTTATAGTAGGTTGATGTTTTATGAAGAGCCACATCCGTGGTCACCTGAATCTTCGACCATATTTTTAATTATTGTATGCATAAAATATAATATCCCTTATGGGGTAGACCGAACACCAGAGTATATAAAACCATCTGATGTCACGTTTGACAAATTTGGAGGTATTTTAATGATGGAGAGAGACCATTACAGTAACAGGGGGCAGCCTTATGCCCGCAAAAATAACAATAAAACCTATGTCCCTTGTCTCTGTCATTGTATACCTACGCAATGGTTTAAAATAAAGAGTTCGCCGTGTAGTCTCAAAACACAAGCTAATTGTTTTGCAAATTATTTTTAAGACCTTTTAGACCAAAATACATCAAGAAACAGATTAATACGACACCTTCAAAAACATAAATGTTGCTAGCAAGAAAAATAAATTCTCCAGATAAAATACGTCAGGCCCTGTAGCGTTAACCGTTTGCGTCTTATTTAATCTTGCGACATCGGAGTTAACCTCTCATAGCCAGGGACCGCCTCGCCTGCACGGATCTCGTTCATCGGTCCCATTACCACCTGGACGGCAGACGTTGATTAATCTCATTTATCCGTTTGGAGGCGGTAATTACGTGCTCTTACGGTGTTGCGATCCAAGACGGTATAGCCCTACTCGTGTACAGAAATGGGTTTTTTAATGTAAGTAGTTGGAAAGAAAATATACAGTTTTAAAGAAAATATTTTAAACATAGAGCTTAGAAGTGATGTATCAGAGTTCAGTTGTACAGAGTTTCATATATCATTGCTTTTATTTAAGCTGTAGGTTAGCTATGGTAAAAAAGAGTTTAATTTATAGTAAAAAAGAGCAAGACTTTGCATTTTCTGATTAAAGTTAAGTGCTGAGAGGAATCTTATGATTTGCACTTGCACTTAAAATCATGATCACTTAACTTCAAGAATACCTTGAATTTGTGATTTCAAATAGGTGATTGTAATTTGTGATATGTACACTGTAGAAGTCTTCAAATAGAAGGAATAATCTGTTAATGATTTTTAGGGCACGATCGTTATTGATTTAAATGACTTTATTAACTCCTTTCGAACCATAGCTTTTCGTTTATTTATTGATTTTGGAGAAAACACAGATATATACATTGCAGTTATACATAAAAAGTGGAAATTAAGTATTATGAGTTGTTTTTGTGTGAAAAATATAAACATTAGGAAGTTTAGCATTATATGTTGCGCATATCCTGAAGAGGTTAGTTAGATATTTGTCAATTATCACAATTTAAAAACCACGTTTGATAATTCTAATTTTGATTTCAATATGTAGACGCACATGATCTTAACATGTTAAAAAAGCATTTGGTATAGAAACTCTCCCACGATAACCCTCGCGTCAAATCGTGTCCCGTCGCCGCCGCTCTGCGATGTCACTCATCATAATAATTTCCAACACATTAACGTTTACTGCTCTCTATCATCCCATTTAACTGCATACGTCAACAATTCCATCCAAGGTTATTGCGATTAACATTAATTTACATTTTGCTTTAAATACGCAGGTTGAGTTTCATTATCTATCGATCCACATTTATCCTTCGTTGATTTTAATTAAAACTAATTACTGGGGCCGGCTGTCGTTCCAATGGTCCGTATGAATCTTGGTACCTCGTAGGTACTTATTTTAGGGGAAAAATTGGCTTTCGCAACGTCTTTCCCCTTTGCACACAGATAATTAACTGCAGATAGGTACACCCTCGTTTAGGGTTTGGGGTCATTTTTTTACCGCGGGGTTTTAAAGTGTGGAAAGCAACGTAGGGTCTCGAGTACCCCGCGACACCAATGATAGGGTTGTACAATTTATAGGGGTGGATAGGTAAATGACCGTGATTGTATTGATTTTTTAAGTGACAGATTTTAAAACAGTGTAATTTGAGATTGCAGATTTTGATTTCTGAAATATGTCGTAGTAGCTGTTTTGCGCGGTTTTACCCGCGGGATTAAAATTGGGATGAAAAGTAGCTATGTTCTATTCCAGTCCAAATGTCTATGTCTATCACTATGCCAAATTTCATCTAATTCCATTGAGCCGTTCTGCTGTGATTGGGGAACAATCCTCCATCCAAACTTGCACATATTTTATAATAGGTATTAGTAAGATGTGCATTAACGTCATAATCGTATCACATCGTCATATTATATTGAGCTTGATATTTAAATTGAATTTGCATATAAAAGGCAAATGAGGTAATATTTACATGAAAGGTCAGCGATTCTAGAACACCCACGTGTATATTAATATTTAAATTGTTCACATTAAATGCCAAACTCGTGTAAACTTAAACTTGCATTTATGGGGTTACGTATTTTAATTAGTCTTCTGATTACCAATCTTAGTTGTAAGTTGTAACTCATAACTTTAATTATACTAATAAGATTTGATTAATAAATTCTTCGGGATAGGCTATTTATTTATTAATAATACAATAACATTTTTACGAAACATATGTAACAAAAACCAACTTAGGTTTGTTACACTTGCATTCATCATCGAGTGGAAATTTACAATAAAAAACTAAATTTAACAAGATACAAGTACAAGTAAATAACAATATAAAATAAATTACAAATGAAAGCACATATATATCTAAACGGTAAAAAAATTAGGACTAGAATCACTTATTCGACTACCGCGGCTAGTACCTATGCGCTTCTCGCAAGGATTCCATAACCCTTTAAAGGCTAGATAGTATTAACAAATTAAATACTTTTCTAGCCCATTAGCAAAGCTTTCAATTCAATATGTTAGCATTTACTCTACTATTTAAATAATTCCTGTTCAATTCAACAAATACAAGCTCTTACAGCATTACTGTCGTCGGATCTGTTTGGAAGTATGCTGGGTACGGCGGCCAGACGTATAAATCAGCGGAGTAATGCAGCAGGGTCAGACAGCCGCGGGTTCCCTGGCCCCCTGGCTGGGGACCCGGGCCCCCGCAGCACGCCCTGCTGACGATAGCTACCTGCAACAATATTTATGAAGCCCAAAATTTGCTTTATTCGATACTCGAACGAAAACCCCCGGCCATAAAGTATAGTATGATTTTTTTAACTACTTCAAACGTTGGTCTAAACTTATAGAGAAAAATGGTTTTTGTTTGCGATCGCCAGAGGCACTGATCATAGTCCCATGCAGAATTTGCAGAATTTACATTTGTGTTGTGACGATTCGACGATCGGCAATTGATCCTTTGCAAGTGATAAAAATTTAAGTTTATTGTGACGCATAAAGTGCTAATAAAATTCAAATCCATTATCGTCATTGGAAATTATTTTCATGAATTTCTGATTTTATATTAGGTAATTTTAATATTATTTTGTTAATCTTGGCATCGTCCGTTTAACATTTTGAAGTTATAAACTAATTGCTCGTAATCACCTGTAAGTAGCTGGATTTCTAATAAATTAAATTTCATTCAGGGCGATCGATTTCACTTTCCACGAGTTCCATGACCTATAAAATCAGTTAGACTTGAAAAGTATTGCACAAGTATAGTTTCAGTTCTGCTAATTGATCTAGTACATACGTCAATCGCAGTAAAGTTCACTTTTAAAGGTCAGATCTGACTTAAAATCATAATCCTTATTGTTAAATGCCAACGCCATCATAGAGCTTTTAGAGGTGGAAGGCCGTTACAGTAAGGGCTATATCAGTCTGCCGCGCTATTGATCTATTCCTAACTGGTGTTGCTCGTCATTTTATTTGGATCTGAAATCACTAAAGTTGTTTCGATTTGAAATAAAGAAAACCATTTGGCTACATAAAGTCATAGAAAAATAATCTTAGCTACGTTTATATTGTACTAGCTGCCCAATTAATTAACAAAGTAATTAAACCTAAACAACCATTATGAAAAATAATGTCACAAGTAAGAATCGCATCGCTCTAATAATTTAGCATTTAATTCCATTATAAGAAATACGGCAAGTACTCTGACCGGACAACTAATTAATTCCATAACCCCAAGGCTTAAGGAAAAATCCTAATTTGTGTTTTTGCTTTAAATTCTTAGAACACGAAATATCTTGCAATATGGTTTCATTCTGGATATTAGCGGGTCCCGGAAAGCCCTTCGGGGATATTAACGATTATTTTACCACCCGATATTGTTTCCTTTAGAGGTGTGTATTTATTTACCTTCCTACGCTCCGATGATCTCGTTTCGGTTAGATTAGTTTACCACGGAAAGTTTGCACGCACTTCATTGTAGATAAACTATGTAACTAACTTTCATTTTCACTATGTAACGACCTTAATTAAATTCATGTAACTACGTTACAATATGAAATTAAGAAACAAGGAAACATGGGTTTCTGCCCCTCAAGCCAAAACCGTCGTCGTCTCGAAAGTTGGTATCGATTTTGGCAGGGCCAATGGTAATAATATCCTCTTACAAGCTTCTGAGAACGTATATACATTTCTGGAATAGGAACTAGTTGCGAACAAAGGCTCTATGCACAAAAAGCATAGTTATTCATTGTCGCGACTTTCGTCTGGCCGCAGCCTTAGATCGATAGACTACAGACTTGCAGATTTAGCGTAACTCACTGCTGACGGCGGCTATAAAATCTCCATCACGTCAAATTATATTCAATCTTTTATGTTTTCTTGCCATTCCACGACGTAAAACTCGTCGTTGAGCGTATAAAACTCTGTCAACTCTGTCGTATTTGGCTTTTAAAACAATTTACGCAAATTATGTTAAATCTAAATCCGTATATTAGCAGAATAATGTTGCCAGAGATAAATATCTAATTTTGACAGCTGGCACTAAATGGTTTAACAACAAACATTTACTGTGTTTGGGGAACCGGCGCTGTACAGATTAACGTTATTGCATAATATCTAGCACAAATGTTACCTTAACATCGCATATTACATTAAACCGAAGGTGTGGTGACACGTGGCAATATTGTTATTTTAAATAATCTATACATATAATAAAATGGTAGGAAAGTCAAAACTGTACATTGAATATTTTTTTAAAAGAATACTTGGGGTATGATCTACAATCGAAACAGAAACAAAAAATATAGTTTTTAGAATTTTTGTCTGTTTGTCTGTTTGTCTTTCCGGGATAAACTCAAAAAGTACTGCATGGATTTACTTCAAATTTGGCATGAAGATAGTTAAGAAGTCGGGTCAACATATAGGCTACATATTATCACGCTAGCAGTGTTATAATCGTAGGTGCGTTTGGTGCTGCATAGCGTTCACGCAGACGACGTCGCGGGCAGCAGCTAGTAAGGAATAAAAGCCAACGCAAAAAAAATTGCTTCCTTCGACAGATTTCTTAAGAAGATTGCCGCATTTTTACCGGTTGACTTTTGTTAAATTTTACATTGATATGGGAGATTATTTTCAGTTTTCAAAAGAAATGGAAATTCTTGTACCTGCATAGACTGCTACCCATTTATAATATAATAATTGTAAAGCAAAATTTAAGGGATTAAATAATGTGATTTATGCGTTGATAGCCTTCGTGGAGGATTGGTCGATAATGCGAATATGTGAGGTCCTGATTTTGAGCCCCAGCCAGGCCGGGTAAGGAAACAAACTTTTCTTAACTTTCTTAGATCTGAGTGCTCATAGAATACTAAGAAGTAAAAAAGTTCCACTGCTTGGTTTGTATAACGAAAGCTTACCTTGATGCTACAAACTGTTTAAGTAAGGATATTTTATTAATAATATATCTTAATATAAAACCAAATCAACGTTGTCATATTCAAAATAATATATCGACAAACATTAGCTTTAATTGTCTCATTTATTCATTATTGCGCAACATACCTTAATAATTTCCGCGTACACACAATATCAAATTTATTCAAATCCAATCAAATAACGAATTGAATTCAAAAAGGTTTAAAATCACGATTTTATCATCAAATTTACGTCCCACGCTTACCCATTTACGCACACGCAATTTCAAAGACTGGTTGGCGTGAAATATGATTTAAGGGCGAATCAAAATCTCTTCTCGTTGTGTCGGATGCTGCGCTGATGTTAAATATGATACATTATCTGTTCTAAATTGCGACCGTCACATGAGCACCGGTGCTCGTAAATTTTATATTTATTGTAAAGCTGCCGAAACATACCACCATATAGATAATAACGGTGAGGCAAAAAAGACAATTAAAACAATTGATTTCATCATCAGTATTTGTTGGCTACTGTTTAGTTTCAATTCCAATATTACAGAGGTTTTAAATTAGAAAATGTAAAGTTAAATAAGGCTCATCGTCTTATTAGTTTCATACATACATACCTACATATTTCACGCCTGTCTTTGGGATAGGCAGAGATTAGAGATTGCCAATTGCTACGATCCAGATATAACTCTTTATTAGCTTCAGTAAGTAATAAAACAAGGTTTAACCGTCTCCAAATGCTGGATAATAAATGGTTTACAATCAAATTTTATCGAAATTAATTATATTTTACATTTATCTTGGCGTCTGGTGTCGTGGTCACTCGTAATCGACAACTACTTAAGACAATAGTTAGCTGGATTGTATTAAATACCCAGCACTATTTGTTCAATGACTTTCTAGTCTGCTCCAGACTTCGGGTTGCTTGTACGGACAGACGGTCAAACTTGTTTGAGGGCAAACTTAAATTGTTTGTTACCGTGGAGGCGTAGTTATGTTTCGGAAAATTTAACGCAGCACCAGGGAGTAACTGAAATCTAAGACGATAACAAGGAAAACCAGAGTTACGAGAATCAATTAACAAGATACATTTATACGCAAAAGTTTAAACGGTTTTTGTTTACCATCCAGTAATAATACGTTCGTTCATTGCTGGAGTAAGTAAAGTAGAAAATTGTATTTTTTATAACCTTCCAGCATTTTTGTTGATATTATTTATTGTATTAGAATTCAGGGTTTACGTCAGTTGTCGTACAATAACAATTTGAAAGTTCTTAAAGGTGTTTGGATGTTTAATACAAGATGATGATAAATGACTGGATGAAGTTTGCACACAGGACAAATCATTTAAGTAATTTTTAATGCTTATTGCATGCTGGGTTCATTAATAACTAAACAGTATTTTTTTTAATTTGTCATAAAATACTACATATAAGCACGTGAGCTAACGAGTCCTTACATCTTCTGCGAGATAAATGACTGTAGGTTATATTAATCTATATTTTTATAATATACAATATAAATATTACAAAAATATTGATTTAACCTAAAAAATGTGTTAAAAATCAAAAATAAATCCAAACGCTACAGCCTTACCAGATTATGTACACTGAACATCCGACGTACCAAACTTAATCATCAAAGCCTCAAATCTTAATTGAAAATATTCAAATAACAGGGCTTCCTCGAAGTATTCCTAATAGATATACAAATTTAATTAATTCCTTCATAGGCTTCAAAGGATTTTGGACAAATGTTATAGAACTAAGCCAGGAGTTCGGCTGAGCCTTAAGCTTTTAATGGTACGTCATTCTATAAGGCTTTATGGTCCGGAAAGTGTCAAGCTGACGTCTCAACGTGATTGCTTAATGAAGATCTACTGTCGAAGCTGACGTTTATCAGAGGCACCGATGAGCTAAACGATGTCGTGAAAGATTTCCTTAAAAGGTCCTTATAAGTCTTAAAAGATGGGTTTAAGTATGATTAAGCTTGTCTACTAGCAAACGATGATAATTAGTTACTGAATTTTAAGGCATATGGTACAAAAAGTGTAGGTTATGTAAAGTAAATTTTAAGTGAATAACAGTTTCAATCAGCAAAGCAAATTGAACACAAAATAATATTTTCGCAAATACTAAACTTAGGAGTCGAAGACCTTTGAATATAAATAACCAATCCGAAGTTAATTCATTTTATAAGTTTGTGAAATACCAAAAAGCGGTCAGAGCAAATCGGCTCCGAAACCAAAGGTTCCGTAACATATTCCGTGTATGTGTTTTCTTGCATTCATTAAAGAAATATAAGAGAATAATATGTAGTATCTATCAATTTTCGATCGTCCTACATAACAATTTATTACATTTAAATAGAGTGCATAAGAGTTTATTAAAACTAAGTCCGGTTCGAAACTGAAAGAGACACGTTCCTTCTTAGAAGTTCTTTCAACTTCTATTGTTTTTGTAAACATCAACTGGCATATTGCAGTTCAAGACTAGATGAATGGAGGCGACGACGTAGGCCCTTTTTTGTATGAAACCCTAATAACACGACATTGCAATTACTGGAATCACACCGCTTTTAGCTAAGCAACTTCCTTAAGTGTGTTTTTTTTTTTACAAATATATTCATAAAGGGAGAAAGTATGCATAAATCATTAATCTAAATGTTAATAGCAAGGTCTGTTTCAAAGCAGGCTGAAAATTGAACCCAAAACTCGAGAAGAATCGTACCCGAGGCAAACATTCAAGTCCATGAAAAACAAAATTTAGTATTGTAAAACAATAAAATTTGTCTAATAGTTAGCCATATTAAAACTGTCCATTTTAAACAGGTCATACCAAAGTGTTTGATTTATTTCACCGCGCCATAGACGCATCGTCTCGGAGTTGGAAACTTCAATATTGACTTACAAAATTGCTTTAAGCCGCTACTGCACGAAGCGGTGCACTCGATAAAATTGTGTTTACTTTAAATTGGACCTTATCTCTATAGCGATTGAGGTGTGAAAGCTTAAGGCAGATTGTTTGGATACAGACTTGTTACACAGCACCGCTTATTGGCGTGTCCTCAAAAGCTTCCTTCCGACATTACGTGGCAGATTTTGTAGATAAAAGCAAAGCGTATTGTTTGTGCTTCGACGTTTAATAAACAGCTTAGAGTGTTAACCGCTTGGGATGTTTTTTTCAACGGTTCAAAAATATGCAAATGCAAAGAACTATCTCAAAAAATAGTGTAAAAGGATAAAAGGCAATTTAAATACATCGTTTTTTTTTTTAAATAATACTTTCTCTATTTCGTTTTATAGTTTTCGTAGTATTAATGCCAAGGTATTAGTGTAGGTATTTAGTGTACGTCCGTATCATAGACGTGACGCAGCGTTGCTAGTACAATTTCATAAGGTGTGCTTGCACAGTCGTGTCAATGAAATACTTAATTTGGCGCATTTCGAACGTCCTTTCGTTGCAGTTTTTTATGAAACGCGCGTGATGCAGCGTTGGCACTTAATACTTATTTATCTCTATGGTATATCATTTCCTTAACAGTAGTTCTTAATGAAACTTTGAATTAAATAATTTGGTTTCGTTGTACGAAATATTCATTATCGATTGACTTTCCAACTATTATAACACTCGTAAGAAAATTTAAGTATTCTTTACGCATACTAGTTTTTGTAGAGTTATTTCAATTACGTATGCACATTTTAATATTCGTGAAGGTGTGTTATTCCGGCAGCAAATTGCCCGGCACTGATTTCTAATTTCCTGATTGTATCTAACCTGAAAACTCATTTACGTGATGGTAAATATGATTTATGTATCTTACCGCCCTTCGCTGGGGGTAAATTTGGTGTAGGTACCTACCTCCTCAAAGTAATATGTTGAGGTAAAAAGCTTTTAACAATCTATAGCGACCTATATTAGTTTTTATGCGGCTAGAGAACAGAAAAATCGTTAAAGAAATATATTTTGTAAATTAATTTAGTGGATTTTTCTTTTGGCGTAAATCTGGTAAAAGAAATCTTTAACTTAAGATGGCGCGATTTCCCGTCGATTTTTTTGTATTCTTCCCTTGTATTCTTGTATTAAATTTTCGAAAAGGCTGTCAAAACTAAAAATATTTTTTCATGCCGACATTTTGTTTATTGGACATTAGCGGGTTCATATAAATAAATAATTCACTTTGTTACTACTTTTTATTATGTAATAGTGCAGGTGATCGTTTTGCCAGGCTTATTATCTTTTGTTAGTTTCTTTATTCCATATAAATCAGATACTTACCTATATTTTTTTCTTAAATCTACATACCTGAAATCTGTTCAGAAAGTTGTGTGGTTTAGTACTCTATGCGCTTTCTTACACCAAAATCAACTAAAGCTGGCGCCTTCAACACATTTACACATTGCTCTTGTGTGCTGTCTGTGAATAAGCGCGCGGCGTGACGTCCTACTGTATGCGCATCATGAAAAGTCTTGCCGTCTCTCTCGCACGCGGTTTAGCTTATTAGTGTGAAAGGGACAGACATTGTTTTACTTTTTCTTCTGTTTATAAATACAGCGTGATCTTGTGATCGCGTGTGATTATTTATTTGTAGTGAACGCAAAAATCATACAAGTGTGTTTATTTCGTAGTTGGCAGCATATGTCATCGACCGTATTTGTCAATAATAAAAATATAAACAATGCCTATTTGCGCTCTAAAATAGTTTGTAAGTCGATCGCACCTGCATAATATAAATGCAAAATTAAAGCAATAATGTAATAATCCTAATAAATTATAACTAGTAACATATATGTTGAATTGTATTTATTTATCTACAACGCGCCCATCTTACTAAAACCTAACTCAAGTCAACACTTAAATTAGAGTCGTACTTTGAACCAAAATCATTTATTTTTGAACTTACTGTATAGCGAAATTGCATATGTGTGAGTATTCTGAAGGCGCCAGCTTTAGGTAACAAAGCAGTAGGTACTGTACCAATTAATCAGCCGAGGCGTTGGAAGAGAAACCGCTTTTTGGTTCTATCCATACCTCAATGGCAAAATCTGAACCCTTATCCACCTTTCTGTCAAGCCTTTCTTTCTCATGCGTGGAACTATTAGGCTAAAATTCGTATAAAATTTCTCAAGCTTGCAATCCCTTGGAGCTGCAAAAAATCCAACTTTTAAGTCAATACAATGAAAACGTTCTACGATATGTATATGGTCCTTTTATACTGCAAATTTATTTATTATTATGATTTATTTATTATTATTAAAATTAAATAATTTTATTATTAAATTTGGTAAGAGGCAAATTTAGTACTGATAAAGGAAAATAAATAAACTGTTTTACCATATCAACCTACATATACTGGAATAACATGGGCTATAATTAAATTAAGTGAGAGACTCTCATGACCACGGTTTCTGCAAAGACACCGAAACGTCGAGTTAAAATATAAAATGCAATTCATCATCATCATCAGCCTGGTGACGTCACTGCTGGAAAAACGGCCTCCCCAATCTTCTCCACGTAAAATGGTTCTATGAACTAAATAAACTACATGACATTACAACACTTTGACGACCACTTTGGGGTGACATTGTCTGTCGCGGGTTGGATTCCGCACGGAAAAAGAAAAAAAATATATCCGGGTCTGGGCGTGTATCAATGTACGTATTTTTATATCCTAGGTTCCCCCTAGTTCGCTACATGGTATATAACACAAGCTCTGTAGTTGGTGTGATTGTCTTGGGGTTTAATTATTTTATTGTTACAATTATTCGTCATAAATCCGGTTTAAATGTTTAAGTTTCTTAACCTGCTATATCGTGATATGATATGCATGGGAACCACTACCAAGTAGACTTACGCCCGTAAATCTAACTAAAGAAAACTTCAACGAACTAATTGGGCAAGTTTTAGTTCCTGCAGTAGAGGAACTAGAGGAATTTGAACTAAACTTTTAACTAAATAACTTGTCAAGTAAGTAAAAGTGCTCACAAAGGAACTCGGTATGTAATATTTCTTATGACAACTTTCGCTGTGTCGCTTGATTTTTTTATTTAAGTTAAAGTATTTGAGTTGAATAATTAATGTTACTAATGTGTGAAGTTTAATCTATCTAAATATTACTATATTATTAAGAATGAAGGGTTTTTAGTCGCTCGTGACCACGGGGTCTGCAAAGACACCGAAACGTCGAGTCAAAATTTAAAATGTAAATATACGCGATAAATCCGATTAAAAAGTGTTTTATTTAATAGTATGAATCGCGAAAACTTAAGACAATATTGAAGGGTTTTTAGTTTGGACAATATACCTGCCGGATTTAAATAAATATTTTTGCACTAGCTATATGGCTTGCGACCTAATTCGCGTCAATGTTAGTTTGTTAGATAGTTAGCTAAATTATTTATTGATTTATTTACTCTTTATTGTATAAAACAAAAAAATACAGAAAAACATCCGAAGATAACGAGGTACAAACGGCAGTCTTATCGCTCTGGGCGATCTCTTCGAAGGAACCTCATTAAACATAGTCTATGCGCTACTCCAGAACATAATCTACTTCTATGCAAAATTTCATTCAGCCATCCTGTTGTGTTTGATCGAGGAGCAAACATCCCTACATCCATTCAAACTTTTTATCAAGCCATTCCAACGGGATCAAAATGCTAAGCGAATCGGCACGAAACTATTAGTTCATAAACTTTAAACAATTTTCAATCAACTGTTAAAGTTCTTAATTCGTTTTCATAATTCAATGTAGATTTCAATCATATACAACAAGGTATGATTGAAAAAATCTAGAAATTTGAGTTTCAAATTGAAAAGTTACATTGCTAGTTACAAAGCTTAAATTTCGTTTAATTTAAAACTTTATTAAAAAAGTTAAGCCTGCAAGCCATAAAGCCTGTTTGTGATTATACCCGATTAAAAGTTTACATAGTTAATTATATTTTGAATCAGGTTTCGAATTAAAACCTTTTTGTAATACATTTATACTCATATTCTCTTAACTGTGCTGGTAGGCGAGTGAACTTATTTTTTTTTACTAAAACTATAATTCTATTGCTTAGTTTCCTTTGTTCAAGTCCAGCTTAACTGAACTCAGACACGAGTTTCACTTATGCATATATCTTCCTTATAGATACGCTACGTCAATATGGATCTCTTTGAAGCTTTGCGTTCCTTATTCAAACCTAGGCATATTGAATTTTCTAATCTCGAATAAGCTTTACTATTGTCTATGACTATCACTGAAAGGAAAATGAAAAAGAATGATAAAAAGCAATATACACTTATGGGGAAGCTGATGAAAGCACAAATTATATTACAAACAGTTCTAGGTAACTTTTCACGCAACGGCTTCCGGGAATTTTTTTAAGAGTAATAACTTTAGTTCTCTTAATTTTTATTTCATAGTAACCAGTGAGTTCGTGCATTGTTAAATAAACAAATTTCGTGATTTTGTATAAGTCTTTTCTGGTGGAAAGAATTTAGGCTTTGTGTTGCTTGCCCTTCTCTGCAGTTATTCAGTTTATTTCCACCGCTAAACAGATTTGCACTGTTTCGGATAGTAGTTCAGGATTGGCCATGGAATTTCTTTACCTGGTAACCTATACTTACTGTTTGATGGTGTCCGAGGGACGGCAACAAATCTTGTTCATAGGCCATGTTGATCAGCAAATATTGGATAACCCAGATGTTTGTTTGTTCTTATAAAAACAAGCATTAAAATAGAATGGAAAAGACAAGTTGTGGTGTAGTAAGAAATCCGTCTTGTGGCTATTTCCAACTCGCTTTTCCATTTTTTTGTGTAGTTACGTTTTACCTAAACATCAACATTTTGTGTGGAAATGGGGCGTTCGATGCTTAAAATGTTTGAGATTAATATTACATATTTTGTTTTTAATCACATTACCTATACTTAAAAAAATCAAAGGTATACCACGGTAACCGAGTAACCTATACTTCATTTTGTATTCCGCGCCCCAGTAGCAACATTGACAAACAATGACGTCATATTTTTGGCGGGAACATAAATAAATGTATACGGCTAGGTTGTAGCATAACGTACTTGGCCAAGGCACATGCATGTCCATGAATGATTCATGAATACGGGAAGTTACGTTCGCTGAACAACTGTGATATAATAACACACGCAGCCTTATACTACAATAAGAATGATTTTTATTTCATTTAGCTTTGCGTTTACTTTAGTCCTGTGGGAATCACGGTATAAAAGATAGGTTTGTATTTTTCCAGACTTTATCCTAATTTAATACGAAATCTGGGCTGTTTCGCAGTTTCAAAGAAACATAAATCATTTTTACATCCATCGCGAAAATAACGAAGAAACTGAGGTTTTTACTGTAAAAAAACTTACCTGCTAAAAACTTGAAAAAAAAACTATAATTATCTAGACAATAGTTTACCGCCATGATACTGTATTTCAAGACTGTAATGTCATTTATTTAAGCAAGCACAAGATCTGTCATTAGAAATTTTATTCACTTATCAAACAGCACTCTCCTTTGCCGAACCTATACATGTAACCCACAGTCAACACAAACTATTGTTTTTAAATTTCGAACCAGTTTTGTCACCGCTGAGCTGTAGCTCTCAGCCTCTCTACTTATCAAAGTACACGTGCAGATATATTCAATACAATTTGAAATACGAAGGAATTCCTAGAAAGTTACCAATAGAGAGGCACTCAATTCTAATACACAACCTAGATGCAATTTCCACAAATTCGATAGATATACTTAGTGCAAGTACAATAGTCGCAGCTATGTGTTTCACGGAAATAACTTCACTTTGAGCTTTTGAGAAAGTTGAAGTGCTTCCGAGAACGTATCCTACATTAATGCTATAACTTAAGCTAAACAATTGATTTGTTCACAGAGGATTATAAACGGATTTAACTAAATGATATTGTTTCAGTGTCTGTACAGACACCAACGTGGTCAAAAGGGACTTTCATTTTAAGTTTACCGACAAAAAATTATATTATTAATAATCAACGAATGCAGTGCAAAAAAAACCGATTTCACGTCAAGGCTGAAGTAGAACGTCGTCAAGGTAAACGATCTCCGAATTCATACATATTTAAAAATGTTTTCATGAAATACTCAATCGATTTCGATGAATATGGGAAAAACTGTGAAGTGTCCTCTATCATATGAAACCAGAATCATCAAAATCGATTCACCCAATCAAAATTTATGATGTAACAAACATAAAAAAATATACATGACGAATTGAGAACATCCTTCTTTTTTAAAACATCCTTCTGCTTGTCCTACTTTGAAACTGTTATCGTAAACACTTTCAAAGTAATGTTTACCTACCTACAAAGTCGCAAACTTCCAAATTTATTTGTATATCAATTTATATAGATTCCTTCAACATTAAATCTAAAACCTCCAACAATAGTAGCTACCGAAACTTCTATTTCAACACAATCCAGTATATATTTTCATGTATTCCCTATAAGTTCGATAAATGCGCTATACATGTAGGTAATGTAGCTGTTGCTTGCGTGAATTGTCGGAATTTTTTCGAAATTGTCACTCTCGGAAAGCCTATATTGTCATCGAAATTATAAAAGGCTATTCAAGTATTTCTTTTCATTCTAATCAATAACTTCAAGTTACGAAGGTATCAAGGATTCACTTTTAGCGAGGGATCTGTCACTTTTGTGCATTATTTTCACCATGTAATTTTTTTTTTCAATTATGTAACTGATGGATTATTGAAACTCTAAGACAAAAAAAATCTCGTTAGCATTTTTGCTTTTAAAATTCCACTCTACAAGAACATATTCACATGTCAACATTGTCCACATTCTATCTACAACCTCCAACAAAAATAGCATTTAAACTTCTACTTTCCAACAAAATCCTCAATATTCATCTCAACCTATCTATAAGTTCGATAAAAGGGCTCATACGTGTAGGTACTGTAGCTATTGCTTTTGTGGATTGATCAGCGGCGCACTCTCGCAAAGCGTGTATTGTCGTGAAGAGGTCGCCATTGAGTTAGAGTTCGCGGCGCGTAGGCTCGTGGGGTCGACGCCCGCGACGGGGGTATTCCACCCCGCTGCACTTATTTCCGCATAAATAGAACCTTTAATTTTCTTCTGTGGATCTCTTATCTACGTTTTAAGAAAACAGTCTGTGATGAGAATGATGGAATGTGTAATTTAATTTTGGGTGTTTAGAAAGTTTATGATTACAATAAATACTTTTGTTTAGTTATAAAAAATATATAGGTATTTTTATATTTTACAGAATAGATATTGAGACAAACATCTTGTTGCATTCAAAAAAAAATAAATCTCAAAAAATGTCGATTGGCAGATCCCAAAACGGTTAATCACAAATCGGATGTAAAAAAGCTAACAGGTTGTTAACGCCATTAGTCTAACGAACTAAACTGTCTCCACGGAACTAATCAAAGTAACAAAGTCTTGTTAAAAGTAGGAGTGACGATCCAGCCTCCCAAAAGTTGCTAAAGGGTAGGAGAAGGAGATATAAAACAAAGGCTGGCGCGGTAGAACTGCACTCTCGGTAAGTGCTCGGCTCGGCTCGGCTCGGCTTTGTGAACCGTATAATACAATGCTTACGCGTTACTTGTACGTACGCGTGACTATACACCACGTAGGCTGCGCTAAACAGCTTATTATACTCTAACGCGCTTTTCATAAAGATTTTCAGTAGCTTGAATATAGGGCAACCTCTCATACTCCCGCACTAAAGCGTCAATGAACGATGCTTGTTAAAAAGGTATGAAAAAAAAATTAAAATAGAGGCCGTTATCTCTGCGTTCATTCGTTTTATTATGGGAAGGAAATTTTAATTTCGTTTACCAGTTAAAATTGGATTCATTTTTCAATACCATAGTCACTGAAAACTTACGTTAGCTGATACATGCTTCAATAAACCAAAGGGTCACGGTGGAACTAAGGGCTATCCATGTTAATACCTTCACTTTGACATCATGTAATTATTAAATATTACATGATGTCAAAGTGAAGGTAAGTAGGTTATCTTAATATTTTTTCACCTAAGGCTCCGTTTAATACAGTTTTAAGAATCAGTAAGATATGTTGATATGCCTGGCCTCAATTGCTGTTAAGATCTTCTTATAGGTAGCAATAATTTTACATAATTTTTATAGAAAATTTTGCTTATTTCAACGATACACTATAGTTAATGGCATAAAAAAGATTAACGAATTTCCAATAAGGAAAACACACACAAGTATAGGAACATTCATTTTTATAATATTTTAAAATCATTAATATCATAGTATGCTTTTTCAGCATAGAAGCCGTATTAAATAACTAGGTAGCTGTTGCGCCCGGTTTTACCCGTGCAATTTCGAATCCTGCGGGAATATCGGAATAAAAAGTAGCCTATGTGCTATTCCAGACTGTACACTATCACTGTAAAATTTTATCCAAATCCGTTCAGCCGTTCTGAAGTGATTGAGGAACAAACATCCATACATCCAAACTTTCACATTTATTATATTAGTAAAATAACATAATTTACCATTAGTCACTGTGCCTTTCTCTAATAGAGCATGAAATGTAATTGTTAATGATCGTTGTTTATGGTTATTCATTTCGGAAAGGTTTAAGTGTATGGGTAACCATAATGTTGCCCTCAGGACGACTTTCAAAAGGATGTGCTTCACAATAGGATGGGTTGTTTTCTATGTTTAAAACTTATCTATATGAAGTAAAGTAAGCAGAATGAGAATTTTATATCTACGATAGCAGAAATGAAATGAAAATGAAATGAAATGAAAAATGTTTATTCATCATAAGACCATCGAATGGCCGCTTAATGGCGTCACAATTTTGTACTTCGGCTTTAATAAGGTGTTGATAGTTATTGAATAAGATATTATAGTAGACCAAGAGACAAAAAAAGCCGGCGGAAAAAAACTCTTCGCGCTCTTTTTCAGTCAGGATTATACAAATAGGTACATACCGTAGGTACATAAAGTACAAATTGATCATGACATGAAAAAAAAACAAACACAAGGGTTTATAACAGCAGCTATTTTATAGATAAGTTTAAAATGTATTGTTGTTACCAACACTAGTATAAACAGTATTCCTAACAAAGCAAAAGAAAGTTAGTATTAGAAACTTTTCTTACCTTAAATCAAACTTAAAACCAGTTCAATTTATAAAATCTTACGGCAAAAACTCAATACGCCTTCGTGAAAACTAATAAGTTTGCTCCGCAATCTACAAGTCAACCCAATTAGTGAGGTCACGAATCTATAGTGATAAAAACAAACCGCGGCGGCGTGGCTTAGATCATTAGCGCAGGCCCTAACGAACCCTTCGATGGGCCCTGAGCAGCCTTCGCAGGAGCCTCTAATGGTGCTTCAGAACCTACGGCGATAGATAACCAAAAGAGACAACTAAAAAGTCGGATAAAAACTGGTAGAAAACTTTAAGAGCTTTTAAATTTTAGTCTCTAAAGTATTTTTACGTTATCTGATTGGTATTTTTAAGCTATTATAGCTTCTATCGCGGGCCTTGAGCGTGGGGACCGAATCCAGAAATTCCGTAACGAAAAAAACCTAACTCCGACCGGCACAGCGGTGATACTTTGATTTCATAACTTTACATGCGGGCTTTTATAAACAATCAGCGCCATCTACTAGGAACTTGTGGAACTTCATATTAGACGAAACATTACTGCATTAATAAAATAAGTAAACAAATTTGCATAAGTTGATAAAAAATGCTATGCAATAGCTTTACCGCGGCAGTCTCCGAGTGCCACACGTCTTTTTTAGTATTTTAGACAGACTGCTATTGCAGCACAGTTTGAAAAATTAACAAACAGATCCTTAGAAATAAAAAAAAATATTGAATCTTATGTTACTAATATCTTACTAATGTTATAAATGTGAATGTTTGGATGTGTGGATGTTTGTTCCTCAATCACGGCAAAACGGCACAATGGATTTTAATGAAATTTGGCATAGTAATAGAGTACAATCTGGAATAGCACATAGGCTACTTTTCATCCCGAAATTCCCGCTGGAATCGAACCTACAGGGTTGATTTGTAGTCACCGGCCAAATGTTTTTTACACAATAAAACGATTTTTGCCAATAAAAAGCATGAATGAATATCCGCTAACATGTTAAGCAAAGCTTGGTCACTCTAAATTACCATTAGAATAAAATATAAAAAATAACGCGCTACTACAACACATCTTGTAGTACTACGTCATAGTATTATCAATGAAATGCCGCGTCGCAGTAGCTAAGTTCATCAACAGCGATAATTTTTTTTAAAGTTTGTGGTTCCATATTTCTACTTTGTTGTACTGAGTGACGCTAAAATATGCAGGTATGTATATATCCTATTAAAGAAACTAACATTTAAATTTGGCTGGTGGCTAAAAATCAACCCTGTATAAGTATGTATGTGTGGATGCGTGAGTATGTGTTTTAATCAAATAGCATTTACCCCGTGGTTTTATCCGAGATGTATGAAACATTTATTAGGTAACAATAAGTTACTTAAGGTTAGGTTTACAATTAAGATTAAAAGAAAGAACGTTATTTTTCAACCGAATTCCAAAAAAAAATATTTTGTCTTCGTTACACGTTTAAATAAAACTACTTTTTAACCGAATTTATCTCGTATAATTTATATAAATCCGGGTAAAAAGTTGTTTTATTTAAATTATGAATCGTGAAAACTTAAGACAATAATATTTTGTTACCTTACACATTATTTCGGACAGTTACAAATCGTTTTGAAAATTCTTGTTTCATATAATAGAGAATACTTCATAGTTGGTCCTATATAAATTTTATCGAAATCGGTTAAGTAGGTACCTACTTCATTGAAAATTTCAAATTTTTGAAAAAATATGTATGCTTTCGGAGAAATTTCGGAGTTTTGACGTGAAGTCGTTTTTTTTAATGCTCTGCATTCGTTGATTATTGTTCATTAAGAGTCAATCTAATATAATTATGATTAAAAACCCCTTAATTTTCAATCGTCGTCGGATAAAAGTTATCTGACGGATAAAGTATATGACTCGGTCGAATAAATTGTTTTACGATACTTGATTACTTGATAATTGTATAACAATGACATAGAAAGGCAATAAACTCGAAACGAGCTTGAAGCTGCCGTGTGATACTTTATATCCAACTAGCTTTATCCCGCAACTTCGTATGCGCTTAACTACTCTTCCTAAATTTCAGAAACTATACAACCAGACACCCACTGAAAGGACCTTTATACCAAGTATCACACTCAAGGAATAAGTTTTTTTCATACAAACTAAAAATCATATATTTCCCGTGCCCGTGGGAATTTTGGCAATTTTTTTCGTAGCACAACCAGTCGCTCTGTGAATAACCTTCATGCCAAGTATCACACCGGTGCACTCAGGGAATAAGATTTTTAATACAAACTAAAAAGTCCTATATTTCCCGTTCCCGTGGGAATTTCGGGAATTCCTACCTTAGTGCACCCCTACATCCCCTAAATAATGTATGTTCCAAATTTCAGCTCTCTACGCCCAGTAGTTACGGCTGTACGTTGTCTGTCAGTCACTCAGTACCTCAGTCACTCAGTCAGTAACGGAACAGTTTTATATATATTGATTGATAGATAACTTATATGTGACCATTGACAAATCAGGCCTAAGTCGAATAAATATTAAAAATATAATTACAGTCTATGTTATTTTTGCCTGACAAATATCATTGCTGTTAGAAGAAAGGTTTAAAATTATGCTTTTAAGAGGCATTAGGTACATTTCTGAGACCTAGAATACCTTCTTAGAAAGTATCACTCATTGGAATAATATTGTTTTAGGATTTTTTATAATTTAATAGATAATAATTACATAGATTGACAATAAACTCTCTTCATTCATTAGATAACTTTTATCTGACAGTCAGGCCTTAAAACAACAAATGAAAAACACAACTTGATATAGAAATATAGCTTTCTATGAACCCAATATTTATGACAAACGAAGCTTCCTCTAAAAAAGCTTTTATTTTCACCAATGTGAACACAAAGCATTATGCAAAGGACTTCGTCACCTTGTTTTCCACCTTTAAAGTTCTGTTTTGTCTACTTTTTTTAATAAAAAGATCTGCATATTCAATAACAGTATTAAATAAATTAAAATTGCTTGATAATCAACCCAATTATCAAGAAACAAAGAAACATTTGAATCAAAAGGTCGCCATACTTCAAAAACATCAAAATTAACAGTCAATTTCACGTACCTTTGATACGAAAATTGCATTTTATTGTGTAAATATTCAGCAAAGTTCGCCAAGAGTCTTATCGAGAGACCGTGCAATAGGTGGGCACTTGTGAAAAGGGCTGCATTGTACCCTCCACTAGAACCACTTTGTGCCAAGAAGGACCTGCTTCGCTGGCTTTTAAAATACTTATAATGAATTCCCTTAGAACCGGCCATTCTGAGTTTGGGCAAAGGGCTTTGTGAATATATCGAGAAGTACCTATCAATGTTACTTTGCAATAAAGCTCCGCAATATATTGATCTTCTGTTTTATGCAATCTAACAGTATTGCTAAAATATGATATGGTTAAATAAATGAAAAAATGTGTTAAATATTAGGTCTTTACCTATGAAATTGCTAGTACGGCAAAACGGCAGTTTCATACGTAAAGACCTATTAAAAATCACCCGACCAGAACTCGAACCTGGGACCTCTCGTTGGCCGGACGAGTTAAATTTTTCGTACTGTAAGGTACTGAATGAGAATGATTGAAATTGAATGGTTCTTTTTCATTCGTTTAGAATAAAATTTTAAACAAAAGTATAACTACGTGGATTTGAGGCCTGCACTTTTCTTTACAGTAAATTTAACGAAAATAATTAATTACCAAACATACAATGTGCTTTGAAACGGTCATAATAGAAATCGTAAACTAGTATAGGCACTAAATTTGAATTAAGAACGCCCATCAAACCTTATCTTTTTTATAGCTTGAATATCGAATGCCGTATCAATAGCACGATCGACTCCTGAATCTTGACGTTCGACTCAAAAGACGATAAAACCGCACCTTGTTTGATGGATTGTAGCTCAGCTTTCCACTAATTCCCTTCAAACGGTGTAGTTAAGGAAACATTTCGACAGTCTCACGGAGTGGCGTTCGTGAGGAAATGACTTCAATTTGCCATTATCTCGGGGATTCGAGTGGCGTCGACCACTCCACTTGTTATACGGACTTATTTAAGATGACAATCCGACCGGAACAACGTTCAAGGAAATGGTTCGGTTTCCGAAACATACTTTAGTAAGGGTCTTTTATTTCGTAACAGGATCGGTTGTATTGAATTGCGGTATTAACTTTTATTAACGAACTGTCTGCACAATGGGGCTTATTGTTGCGGGAACGTCCTCGGCTATTTATAGTATTACTTCGGAGGCAGTTTCTATTTTCAATACTGTCAGAAGAAAAGGTATTTAAGTGGCTACGAAAGTAAAATATTTTATCTAAGACCATTTTAAGCTTATGTGCCAGCTCCTTATAAAATCTGTGGAACCGTAAAAAAAAGCATAGATAAAATTAAACTTATCTATTTTAAACAACCACTCTTTGACTGACTGTCTTATTAAACCCCCATTTTGCCATCCTTCCAGGGGGTGTGATGACGTGCAGCGTTCCTTAGAACTCCTGGACCAGGTGCTGAGTGAGTACGACGAGGGAGAGCCACGTTCGCTGGAGGCCAAAGCCGTCGCCACGCCCGCCACGCCTGCCACGTCGGCCACGGATGACGACTCCCCGCTCGCGGGACACACGTCTGAAGATGATGGCTATATGAGCATGAACGGCAGAAGGTACAAACTCAATTACTAGCTGCGTAATTTTATTAAGTTATTGACTGTTGAAAGCGACATCGTCCGCGTAAATATCCGATATCGTAGTTGGACAATACTATTACTACGAGTATATCCTCATCGTAGTTCAAGCTTACTCTATACTACATATATTTCGTCCAAATCAAAAACTCAAAAATTAATTATTTCGTAGGTATCTAAATACACTTGAAATATTGAAAAAAAATATTTCGAATTGAACTGAATCTACCAACAATTTGTAAAATTTATCTATTGAGAAAAAGTAGCAAAAAACAGCAATCATCGAAAAATTCAGTACTGTAGCTGTGAAACCGTTACAGATAGATCGACTGACAAAATTACTTCAAAAACTGTTTTAACATAGCCAGTGCACCGCAGTTTTATGAGGGTTATGTGAAAAATGATTTATTTTTTGAAACCGGTCTCGAAGTTTTGTGTTCTGTGTGTATTCAACAAATCTTACAAACATTAAAAGAAAATACGTAATAGTTTCTCTTTTTAATATAAGAATGCATTTGAAACTCAATTGAACTATGATCATTCAATTATGTCGAGCATTTCCTGAAATAGATAGGAGAGCCATTAAAATGAAGTTTATATGAACCATTATAGGTACCCATTTCCGCCAGTCGGTCAGCGCAAGAATGACCTGCCGAATTTATTTATTACAAGGAATTAATTAGACACAATAATTAATAACTGCTTGGTCCCATTTTTTGTATACTTAAGTGGTTTGTATATAAAGTGGATTTCAGAATATTGCCTTTTGAAAATTTAAAGATTTACCGAGAATTATTGAGTTAGGTTAGGTTAGGTTTTCCGCCAATAGTAGGTATTGCGGAAATTTCGGCCAATGTATCTATTATTGTGCCAAATCTAACAAGAGGCAATTTCAGTCTCAAGGTAATTCAGTCCCTATAAACTTTTAAAACCATAATTACAGTCGGAACTAATGACTGTTTATCATTTGATTATTAGTCTCGTATTTCTTAAAACATTATCTCTCTTATAAACTATAGATACGTCAAAAAATTCAAGCAAAGTTGTTCGTAATTCTATAAATTCTATTTTATTTATATTCTACTTGAATCCATCAGATAACCTTTTTACCAGAGAATTGATATCCTAGGTAAGTGTTTGACAAACTTTGTGTTCGCCGTGTCTAAAAGTCGAAGTTCGGTAAAATTCGAATAAAGTATTTGGATGATTAAAATAAATAACCTTTTTCCATAGAATTTCTGACAAAGTTAGCTCTATAGGTCTATAGTGTTAATGTTGTTAAATTAGCGCCCTCTATCTTTTTGGGTGTGAACTTTTCTGCAAAGCTCTCAATGTAGAGATGCATTTAAAATCCTGCAAAACTTCCACAAAATGAAACAATATCCTTAAGTGAACACTCACTTAAGTGGATGTGAGTGTCTCATTTTAAAGGCTTTTAAATATTTGAAACGTGTAGTACATCTCGTTTGTCAAAAGTTGAAAAATGAAAAACGATGGGAGCGCTAGGGAAAGCTGCTTATAACATTTATCAAATAATATTCAAACTTCAGATGCATGTTAGGATATATGTATTATTTTAAAAACAGGTTCCGCTCTGTAAATAAATTATTATTTTATGAAACTACAACATAAGGACCAATAGCTACGCAATAGAAAGATAGAATAACATATAAAAAATGTAGGCCTTGTTTTCTATCCTGCGATAGATGGCGCTGCAGAAAGAAATGTCTTGATTTCTTTATTAGTTTTATTTATATTGTTATAGTTCTTCTTCAAATGATAAGCATGATTTACCATAGATTTCGTTATTTGTTACAAGCTATAAACAGTTATATTCGATTCTGATTAGTTACAATTTGAGAAACCGTTCTATTCGGCGCTAGTATCGGTTTCGGGAGTGCGATAATTCTTGAGATCGAGTTGATTTGATTCTCGATCTCGGCGGGAGTAAGGCCCCTGGTCCAATTTGAAAAAAACATTTTGCTATATTTTATCCCGGAGTTCCCACGGGAAGAGGAGTAATGCAGATGGAACTGCAAGGATCAGCTAGCGCCTAATAAAACCTATAAGGTGTCAAAGAAATAATCTGGCAGCAGAAACCGCGAATTGCAATGATATCAATTTCAAGTTTTATCTAAGAACGCATCTTTGAACGATAACTTGGTACCTAGAGCGTTATAAAAAAAAAAAAAACAAAAAAAAATCTAATGAGAATTTTACAATAAATTTTGAATTGGTGCATTAACAAAATTTATTGTAAGATTCTCTTTATATTTTTTTTTGTATAATTTTTCGATTAACGACTCCAAAATTACTTTTTTTTGATAAATTTAATTATAACAGCATTTTTTTTTATATTGAATTGCCTTTTATCCCATAGAAATCGATTATACATAGAACTCACGATACTATAAAGGTTTTACGGTGTTACCATACAGTATTTATAGGTATAATTAAGTATATAAATTATAAAAATCAGGCTTTAGTTAGTGGGAATCCATCCCAACTGTTTGACCCTAGTTAGGTACCTAGCTAATTGTGTGATTTCGCAAGTGATGCACAATTTGTTTGCGTTGGTACAGCGTATCATTCAAGAGTCTAACTAGGTAATTTGATTATAGTATTTATTAATTTAAAAATAAACAACACTTGAAAATTTTCATTTCCAGGGCTAAGTTCGCGCTGGGTTTCCGTCCGACCGAGGAGCACGACGAGTCTCCACCCGAGCCGCCGTCGCCACACTCGCCGCCGCCGCCTGAAGAAGCGCAGCGGATCATTTCCACTTTATTGCCGAAGTAAGAACCTACATCCATTATTTAATAGAACATCCTTTCCTAGATAACGTTAAAAGAGAACTAAGTATTTCAAGTAGACACCGATTGGTAATGGAAACCTTTCCGAATCCGTAGTGCAATCACAGAACTTTATCGATTCGTGTGTTCACGAAAGTTCGTTTAGTATAGTAGACTCGGTTTGTAAGCAACAATTGATAACTTCCGTACGAGAAGTTTAAACAAATGTTGACTGATTTTAAATGTAACCAAGATTTAAAACTGATTTTAAATCTTGGTTACATAATAATAATAATGTTGCTTACGACTTGCAACAGACTCCATGCTATACGAACTTCGTAAAAATTTGAGTTGATAAAGTTATGTGATCGCACTACCGCTTACTTATCGATTATTTAGTACGTAAATGGTTCCGCCAAATATTATCGCCGGAGCATCTGCCACCTCGCTGCAGTTACTACCATCGCCTTCGGAGAGGAAAAGCGGATCATTTTCACTTTGCTACTAAAGTAAGAACTTACACACTTTATTTTCCTAAAAGAATAGCCAAAGCGCTCCTAGATAGCGTGGCGCAGAAGAGACTTAATTCAAGTGAATAAGTAAGAGTTGATGATTCCCACTTTAGTGCCAAAGTAAGAATTTATATATACCCATTATTAACGTGATGTTGGCGTAATGACATTAGAATATTCTTATCACTCCTCGATAGTGTGCCAAACTAATTCAAGAGGAGCACTATCATTATTTTTAGTTGGTTTGTTAATCTTTATAATTTATGAATAGATACTTAGAAGACGATAAAGAGAAAACTACATAAAAAAGTTGGCCCTCTTCCTAAAATTTGGGAAGGAAAACTTCTTTCTTATCATCTTGTATCTTATGCACAGTTAAGCAGATCAGGGCCAAAACAATAGTTATAAGTAACTGTTTTATACTATCGTGGTTATTGTCACTATAATTATTAGCGGCAGAACCGTATTTCAGCCCACAGATGTCTAACTTTAACGAAAAGTGATGTAATAAGGAATACTTCTTATGCATAATTTTAAGTGGACACATATTAAACGACTTTCTTGTTTCTTATTCAGAGTTTCCCCTGCGAATTCCGCTAAAAGAATGCCTTCAGTTCAGCAAAAAGAAGCAGAGGAGAGACTTGACTCTATTATCAGCACCAAAGGAACAACGACTACACAAACTACATTTGTACGTATCTTTACATGTTGTAAACTTACATTTATCATTCATATTCCTAAGCCCCAATTTCACCGATTTCCTTCTGAGCCTAGATTAACAAATCTCGGTTCTGACTGAATAATAATTGAAGGCGGAACTCGTTTTAACGCGTAAGCCGATTTTAACTCGAATTGATCGCGTTTTATTACACGGCGAAATAGGGGCTAAATCTCAGTTAATTTTTGTTTCTTACTAATGTTTATTATTTTCTTACCAAGATGAACGTCTATATCATGACATATAGTTATTTATTTTATTTTAATAATGTTTTTCTTTTTAAATTACTTACAAGGCAAATAACAATCATTTAATGAATTTTTCATTACAGCCGAAAACTAGACATCAACGTCCATACGGCTGGGAAAAGGATTCAGAAAGTGAATTCCAGCTTGCGCCGGCCCCTCAAGGTCCAATAAGATTCTCTTCGTTGCAACACGGTGCTCGCCATCCACCAGATGGCAACTGGCTACCACCTCGCAACCCCGTTAAGTCACCAAGCGTAGAAAACGCACCCATATTCCCCTTCATGGGTTTCTCCACCGAATTTGGTGACAAACCCTACAACGAACACCCAGTCACTATATACCCCGGTCCCAACATACAGTACAGTCGCCAGGCTCATTCTCCAACATACCACATTCAACGAATCTCTCCCTCAAACACTAACAAAAACTTGGAGCGAAAGAACCCTAGAATAGATACCAGGTCAGATGGTGAACTGCTTTCACCGAAGACCAAAATACCCCCGAGAACTCTCGCCGGTTCTATGGAGAGACATAGAGAAGTGTGCAGAGGATCTTCGGAGGACTTGATGAGGAACAGCCAGGTGCGCACTTCGAGCCAGAGCAACGACGAAGAGCATTTCTCTGACGATTCGCTGGAGGAGTCGTTTCCTCCACCGCCGCCGGTTGCCACGACGCCTTCGAAACGCAATTCCATAGCTTGGGAAGTGTCTCTCGATGGTGATGATCCTCTGCTCACCCCTGGTAGCACAAAGGTAAATACTCGTTTCATAAATGCTTACTTTAACACTTACATTAAAACATGTTTAATTAATGTTTCAAATAACTTTACAGGTGATTGGTAGAAGAAGAAGAAAGTCTGGAGATAACTCGCACTCGAGTACGAGTTCTATCCCCCAGCGAGTGGAGGAAGACTGGGGCGAGGAGTACTGGCCGCCGCCGCCCGCGCCCTGCCTGCCGCTCGCGTCGCCGCCCTCAGACACGGACAGCGACGCTCGCCGCGACGCTTGCGGCACCTACGTTATCAGAAAAGGAAAAAACAGGAAACAGCTTCCGAGCTTTAACAAAACTGCGAACGCAAACTCTAAGTCGAATTTACTCGACAACCATAGCCTAAATAGAAGCACGGACAAGTCCTTCGAAGGCTCCAGCGTCTCGATCAGCGGGTCCGGCTCCGTCGGGTCCTACAACTCCAGGCCGAGCTCCGACTTGAGTCTCACGCAGTCTCGCTACAGCGCTGATTTAAATTCTCGTTTGAGCCGCGAACTCAACACGCCAAATTCTAGATTTAGTATAGATCTCTGCACGCCTAATTCTAGACTGAGCAAGGAACTAACTTCGCCTAAATCACGCCTCAGTTTAGATTTAAATAACGGGCAGGACAGATATATTTCACCGGAGTACTTCGGGCACAGTCCTAAAAGTAGAAAAGTACCAAGCGATGCGCCCGCACTATCCAAACCTGTCGTTCAAAGTAAACTGTCGCCGCAGAATAGGTTTACGGATTTCAAGAAGTATTCGTCGACGTTTGATAATATACAGTCGCTGATTAAAGAGGGCAGGGTTGAGGAGACTCCGGCGACGGATTGCAACGAGACCGTGGCTGACCTAGCGAGTGTTCCTCCTCACATGGTGCGCGTGGTGTCTCTGCCGACGCTGGGCGTGGAGGGCGAAGCAGGGGTGTCAGCGACCGCGGGGGCAGCGGGGGCGGGGGTGGCGGGGGCGGGCGCAGGGGTGGCGGGGGCGGGCAGCGCGCCGCGCGCCGCGCTCATCACCACCGTGGAGGAGGAGGAGGACGGCGACAGCGCCGAGCACGCCTCCAGCGGGGACACCTCGCCGCTGCGCAAGATCGAAAATAACATTAACGCTATATTAAGTCAAGGTCGGGACCAAAAACACTTTACGCCGTACATACCTAAAGACTGGAATATTCATAAGGATGAATACTGTGATGATGTATCTAAAGATATGTTAGTAAACAATTATCGTTTTAGCTCTAGGGAACGACCGAAAAGACACGACATACAGAAATCGTCGAGTCATAATGAGATTCAGACCCAGAGATCTATGGAGCGCCGGGACCGGTCTTCGGGTCGAAGGTCGAACAGCATGCATAAGTCGACTAGTGCCAAAGATGTGCCAGTTAGTTTAATGAGACAGCCGTCGTCTTCGGATTCCGCGGTGTCGAGTGGTGGGGATTTCCCTCTGAATGTGCAGATAGTGGAGCATTCGTACAGGCTTCACCCGCTGCCGCTGCCGCCGTCGCCGAGCATAGGTCACGAGCGGGGGCCGCTGCCGCTGACGCCGGAGTCTCCGAAGTTCCCGCCGCTGCCGCCGTCTCCCGTGCAAGAAGTTGAAGATGAATACACGGAAATTGTGCAACATCCTTTAGAAAAACGTCACATGAAGAAATCGGATACGCTCCCAACTCCTACTTTGGATTCGAGGCGAAGGTAAATAAGATACAAGTGATTTATATGGATTTAAATAAAGCACTACTCACGTTTATAGTATTCAATTCTCCTAATCATCTACGTTTTCCCACCTCCAGGCCGTCAGAGCCGCCGGCGGTGCCTCCGCACCGCGACACCACCAACAGCCTGAAGACGCGGTCGATGGAGGCCGCCTACAACAAGAACCGCCGCAGCAGCACCAACTTTAAGACTGGCTCCACCGACCGAAGGACGCTGCCCACTGGTAAACTTTATTGATATTTTAAGTTTAACCTGTGATAAAGCTATGAAATGCGAAAATCTTTTTTAAATTCAACTAGTGGATGCGAATCCATTCTCAAAGATTAGCGTGTTCAAACAAACAAATCTTAAAAGTTTAAACAAATCTTAAAGGTCTTGATATGTCAGCGAATATTTTTTAACACTAGGTACCTAAATACTTAAATGAGTGCTTTAAGCTGACTAAAAAATGTAAAGTACAAATTTAGTAGTTGAACCGTTCTTAAAAGTTTCTTCACCGTTCTTCATTATACGTACCTACTTGTTAGGTCTCTCAAGTTTCACCGTATATGTAGTGCTTGGTGTAAAGCGAAATTTTATTAATACTTGCTTCTAAAATCAATGAACCCAAAATTAATCATTGAGTATTACCTTAGGTCAGCAATCATCATTCTGCATCTACTACAGCCTCATCCAACCTCACCCGACTGCGAGTTTTATGACGATTACGAGGCTACGATATGAAGCCAAGTAAATAAAGATCGTTCTAAATGGAACAAATATTGATCTAAACCATTATCATTATTTTTTTTGTTGTATAGCATAAGTTGCAAGATTGCACCGGTTGCACTGTGCTGCCCCGTGCCATTAGATGTTTCTTATCCAACCGCGACTGTTGGAAAAAGTTCTCTAAACTAACTAACATGGCTGAGGTTCAGTTGTATAAAGTCATCAACCTCTTTTTAGGGTTCCGTACCCAAATGGTAAAGCTGGACCGTATTATCCATCTGTTACCGGCATGTACCGTGATAATTAGTAGTTGTGTTGTTGCTACAACAACAAATAAGAAGAATGAAAAATATAATATAACGAAATAAACATTTAAGGCGGACTATAAAACAGACACACAGTACATGTTGGAGCAGTTTCCTACCGCAGTAACTAGATTGCATATTAAAACCCGCAAATATTTATTTTGTCATATAATTTCAATGTTGTCGATTCCTGATACAGTCAGTACTGGTAACGTATCAGTAACAGTCTCTTGGCGGATGTGAAGAACGGAATCCTTTGAAAGTGAGCGACTTCGTGTTTCATAGACGTTCATAATCTTTCTCCTTCTTGCAATCCTGTTAACCTACACAAAAAGAAACCAATTCTTTTTTTAAATTTCCTTCTTCATTCTTCCAGACATGACGGCGAGCGGCGCCCGCCGTCGCACGCTACAAAGGCAGCGGGATTCCGGTCGCGCGGCGCTACAGACCTCGGCTAGCTTGCCCGAGACTCCCGTGTTTGCCCGCGGCTGTGATTTACCCAGAACCCCGCCTCGAAATGCCACTGGCCCACCGAGGAATAATACTCTTAACTCTATACAGTCGATAGGTGAGATGATGGTTAATTTATGAAACCCGCGCCATATACAGGGTTATATAAAGCCGTAGAACAAATGTTGTTGGGATTTATGTAGAGAGACTGCCTGCAAAAGGCTGCGCTAATTTAATTTAACCCTGTATAAGGCTTTACAGTAAGTCGTGATAGGTAGCTTGTTATTGGTAATCAGTGCCAGAATATTTTAAGGTGACGGATCGAAGACCTTTTTAATCATTTGATTAAAGACGCAAATCATCCGAAAGTGAACCGAAAGTTTTAAAATATTTGGGATTTTCCTTATATTTCTAAAAACCAGTTTTACTCCTTCAAACATCGATTGTAAAAAAACTTCGATAGGTGTTTATTTAATAACTAATAAACAACTTTAAAATTGGTGCAACTATAAAATAAAATCAAAAACTAATTTTTTATCCTCCAAGGAAATTATACAAATTAGTATTCCTCTCATTAAGACGCTAAGTTTTTTCTGTCAAAATGTTTATAAATCATGTAAGTACCTAAATTAGGGTTTTCTATCGATAATTTGATGAATTGTAACAAAGGGAGAAGATAAACCGGTCCGATTGTGACATTGGTATTTGTAGACGCTCTCTTTATTATTTTAGCAATAACCCTTCGAATGTGCCTACTTTAGTGCATCACGTCATTTCTCTTTCTGTTAAGACGACACATCGAAATGTTTTTTCTTGAAATCTTAGCACCTTAACACGCCGACATAAGGTCGCGTATTGCACAGAAATCGTCACCATCGACACCGCTCAGACACTGAAATCGTTTCAAAAATCGATAAAAAAATAACGGTAAATGCTATGTAAATTTTGAGCAACCAAAGTCCGAAGAATAATGTGAACATTGAATTTAAGTAAATTCTAAGCATATGGATTGCATAACTACGTACCTAGTAATTTTAACAAAAGTATGTTTTTAAACGTGTTTTCGAAAAATAAAACTATCGAGTCAAAATCATCAAATCATGTTTTTGAGCAGGCAAAGTTTAGATAAAGACATGAATTTACACATATCAAAATGTCAGATCCACTCGTCTTGTCACATTCTCATAGTTTGCGATGAAAGTCAATGCATTTTTTCAATATGTCGCCTTAACAACGTGATCATAACTGTGGAGCTGCTCATGCTATGCTATCAAGAGTTTACTAATGAAGAGTATGCGGATTTACCAATGAGGTCGCTACACATGTTCGAATTTGTAGATAAAGTGATTAAAGAGGAAGGTTTATATGTATAATACTATACTGTTATTCTTGAGGTTTCTAATGTGATGTCGTAAATAATTACATATTTTCCGTTTACATTGCAAACGCAGGCTGATCCCTACGAGATTTATCAAAATAATGTACTAAATATTTTACACATTGAAAAGGTCTACAGAAAACTCCGCGATGGTCTATGGATATGCCACAACAACATTTTTTTGTCATTACATAAATTACATACATACGACAAATAATGGCTAATTTTTGAAGCGATTTTAACCAATACATCATTAATCCTTATCCGATTAAATACCTTAAGTACATTGTTGATTACAGCATATGATTTAAATGAATATTTTCGAAGATATTACAGATTTAAAGGCCGGGGCCGCCTGAGCGTGCCTATATGTAATACTTTGTTAGGTAGCTAACAAAACGTAGATATTTTAAGCATACCTGCCGAACGACTGCCATAATAACTTTTTGAGATATTCTTAAAAAAACAGTACCTAAACTGTAAAAAAAAAAACTACAGATTTTTTGAACTTTCAATCGCTCAGAACTATGTATTTAGTAATCTTATGTAGGATTTTGGTTACTAAGATCATAGAACATCTTAATCTACATATAAAAAGTAAATAATAGTTATAAAAAAGCGCACCAATTTCAAAATGATATGATATTTAATGGCAAAAATCGGCAATTTTTATTACAAAAAATTAAACGAAAATCATCTCGAAAACGGTTAAGCTTGGGGTACGGTTTTTCATGTTGAAATAAGTTAGAAAAGACAGGTGCTACACGCCCCTAATGGATTTAGATCGACTTAACAAGTAACCCTGTATACAACGTTCACAGTTTTTCTGTAGTGTATTTAGTATCAGCATTGCACCAGTGCGAAGCCGGGGCGGGTTGCTAGTTAGTCATAAAATAAAAAAATATTAAATCTAAAACAAAATTGAAATCGAATCATCAGTTTCTTTACAATCGATGTTTGGAAAAGTAAAACTGGATTTTCATAAAAAAAAAGGATAAACCGAAATGTTTTAATAATAATCTAAGTTAACGTCTGACTAACATGTCGCCCTCTGCACCTAACCAGTTTAACAAAAACCCATAAAGACACATTAAGGCACACTGACCACTGAGGCATAGCTTCATAGACGCGTATTCGTCATCATACGCTTAGTGTACGCCTGCTTACAGCTTGCATACAAAACTATTGACGACCACTACGGCGTTGGGGTAAACCTATCTGCCTCAGACGCCAGTGGTTGCGGGTTCGATCCCCGCACGGAACAAGAAAAAAAAAAATATGTTCCGTGTCTGGGTGTTTATCTATTTATGTATTTATATTCTAGGTTCCCCCCTAGTTCGCTATATGGTATCCCATAACACAAGCTATGCTTACTTTGGGGCCATGTAGTTGGTGTGATTGTCTGGGGATTTTATTTATTTATTTATTATATTCTGTCGACGGAGCCGGCGGCGTCGTGACACCTGCATGCAGCGACGCTGCTGCATGCAGGTGTCACGACGCCGCCGGCCGTACTGCATGTCCTAAGCCGAAACGGGGCATTGAGTGCACGCACGTGTGTTTACCTAGATAAATGCCGGGAACGGCTGCTCCATTCGCAAAACTGATTGAAAACTTACGCTTTCGATTCGCCTCGTGGACATAGATCAATACGCTGGGCTGCTTCCGTATTTTGAAGCGTCTATGAAGCTACGCCTCCGTGGACAATGTGCCTTAGTCTCAGAGCAATGAGAGAAAGAGAAACATTAGTTTGAATTCATATTATAATATTATCGTTTATCAGACAACGTATGCTATTTAGCTTTATCGGTGACTAAACGCGAGTTTGACCTCAATATTACCTGATAGGTGGTAAGTGAAGATGAAGTCTAAAATGACAGCATAATATGAGTTTAGGAAGAGACTGACTCTTCATATATTTGTTTGTATAGTATTAAATATCAATAACCAAACATCTGTCCATAAAATAAGCTTTTGTTATGAAGATAACTCAGCGAAGTTACGGGGTTTCTTGGTATACGCCAAGACCCGTACCAGTTTAGAAAAGTTCGTTTCCAAATTTAGCCTGGCTAGTACCCGAACTCGGTACTTCTCACACCGTAGCAGAATACTCAACCACAGCTCTACAGAGGAGGTCAAACAACCGCATAAGTTATTTAGTCACCCTTTACCTCAGACCTATCTCACTGGCAACTGTAGTATCGAAAGTGTTTGACAGCGTGCTTAAGCAGCTAAACAAGTATGTAAAACATCACGGCAACCAATTTGGATTCAGACAGGGCATATCTACTGAGGCAGCAGTTCTGTGTGTTAAGCACTATGTCAACTACTACACTAAGCGTAATACACCAGTAGTTGCGTGCTTCCTCGACCTCTCTAAGGCATTTGACCTGGTCTCATATGATCTGCTGTAGCTCCAGAAGTCTCAATTACCAACAGAGCTTTTATATATATTAAAATATTGGTACAGACACCAGCTCAACAGTGTGCGATGGGACGGGTGTACGTCTCAACCGTATGGTTTGGAGTGCGGGGTGAGAATAAGCCCATCAACGCTCTTCAACCTGTACGTGAATGAGCTTATAGAGGAACTCAGTAGCACCAGGGCCGTTTGTTACATTGATGGCGTTAGTGTAAACAATATAAGTCACGCAGACGACATGGTGCTGCTGAGTGCTTCTAATGTGGCATGAGAAAGCTCTTGGCTGTTTGTGAGACATATGCTAAGTCCCACGGGCTAATACATAACGTACAAAAGAGCCAGTTCATGATATTTGGGGAGCGGCGAAAGCAACCTAAACCAACCCCTAACTAGTTTTTAAACGGTTCCCCATGGCAACGGGTTCGTAAAGTAAAATATTTAAGCCACATGCTGACGCCCGACCTCAAGGAGGGAGATGATATTGAGAGGGAACGTGGGGCGCTGTCGGTAAGGGCGAACATGATGGTTCGCAGGTTTTCACATTGCTCCAAAAATGTAAAGATTTCTCTCTTCAGAGCTTATTGCACGTGCAAGCCTGTGGGCCGACGCTCCCCATGTGTCGTATAGCGCTTTACGGGTCTTCATTAAACTCCTTCTACACCACTATGCGGAAACGGTACGCATCCCTGGTGAGCAGGGTGCGGGGCAGTACCAACACCATCCTGTCTATGATAGCGAGCAGGCTTGACTGCCGCTATATAAACCATTGTTGCATAACATCTGCCGGATGTTTGCGAACTAAGCACTAGATTTTTATTGGTTTCATATACTAACATAGGTTAAGTCTTTTATAACTAACAAAATAATGAGTCATGTTACAAAATTATTATTATTATTTACGACATTTCTAACCAGGGGTATTAGAACTCTTCTAAGTCGAACCTACGTTGAACCTACATTGAAAATGTATGCTGTGAATCGTTTCTAAAGCGTTCCTCCTATGTACAGGCAGCAGTGCCACGCTGGGCGGGTACGGGCGCGGGTCGGTGGTGGGCCCGGCGGCCGGCGTGTGCACCGGCGCGGACCTGCTGCGCATGGGCGGCCCTGCGCGCGGCTGGTACCCGAGGCAGAGGAACCGGTGAGACCACAACCTTATGCCGACTTAACAAGATTCATTTTATTTCACACTTTTTAACGTGGCCTTAAAGCGCACATTAAGTTATACGTTTTATAAGACATTGTAGAGTTCACAACTTTATACACACCTTTATACAAACGTTTTTTAGACATGGCTGATATCACAACCTCATACACAACTTACATGATACGTTTTATTAGGCATAGTAGAGTTCAGAATATTATACATACCTTACATGAAACATTTTACTAGACATTGTAGAATTCAGAACCTTATACACACATACCTCACATTATACGTTTTATTCGGCATTGTAGAGGTCATAACCTATACATAAACACCTTACATGATAGCTTTTATTAGACATTGTCGATATCACAACCCTAAACACAAGCCACATGATACATTTTATTGAGCATAGCAGGATTCCCAACCTTGTACACACCTTACATGATAGGGTTATCAGACATTGTAGAATTTACAACCTTAGACACACCATTTTGTTTTATACGTAATACTAGCTTTTTTAGTTACTTACGTAATTTAACAGTGTTCGCAACATGGCTTACATGATACACTTTATGAAATTGCCATTATGGTCCAAGAACTGGGCTATCAAGCACATTCAACTAAACAAACGTTTACTGTATTATACTTACTTGTAGATTACACCGTAACTTCATAACCACTAACTTAGCCGATGAATATTACACATTGTACATTTTCTATTCTCTTTTCAATTTTTAACATGTAAAAATACCTAACATCTTAACGTTAATAGGTAGTCTGCAAAAGAGTAATTGTTACGTTATTTTTTTACAAGGCGAAAGAGTTATTCGTTGTAAAGGGGAACCAAAGTTACTTTCTTTTGTTGGAGCACACTTGAACTACTGAACTTTTTCACTAGTTAAAATTTAAAACTCTTTACAGTAATAAAATAATGGATAGTCCTCTCGCTAGATGTAAAAAAAAACACGATCACAACTAAGCAAAATTAAATTAACCGCACCCAAGGTGTGTGTGAGGTTTTCGTTTATTATTCGAGCATGCCATTTATAGCCACACTAGGGGCCCAAACATAAGTTATTGACACCAAGCAGGAATGTATTGCGACCTGACTAAGATTGTTTTATAAAATACTATCACACACAACTACGCCAAACGAATAATAACCGCACGTGAACCTAAGGTATGAGTTTTTTCGTTTACAATCCAAACATGACTCTACTCTCTGCTGCTAAAGGCCCCAATGAGCCAAATGAATCTAACATCTAGCATCTAGCACTAACATTTCGCAATCATTTTCAAACACACAAACGAAAAACCTCACACTACAAAGTTGGCGTCTAACTTTTTAACCAATTTTAAACCAAACCGCCTTGCCAACAGGCCAGCTTCAATCGAGCACCTGGACAGACTAACAGTGACAAAGATGTCTGCCGACGCAAGCGCAGCCTGGGACGCGACGGCCTCCAGGAAACCGCTGACGTTGCCTCCCAACCTCACTCCTAAGTTCTTCCAGAAGTCGCCTAGAGAAGCACTTCGAAGAGTTACCAGCTTACTAATACGTAAAGGTAAGTGCTGTGCATTTTTAAATGAAAAATATTTAGTGAATAATATCTTAAAGAAAATATGTATTTCACAACATCATGTACCCTTGCGCCTGTACATGATCGTTATGGAAGGAATATCACTGTACATGATCACTAATAGTAGATCAGTTTGGCTTTAGTTTATTGCTTTTAACTTGCTATTAAAAACTCTCAAGTATACGTCAAGTATACAAGTATACGCTAGAGATCAAACGGTTGTGGTCTACATGAAAGTAAGGTTTTCAAATCGATATTTTCACCAACTTCGTCCACCAAGTCTTCGTCTTTCCTCATAAGAAAAGTGTCGTGATATTTAATAGCCTACAGTGAAAATACAACTCTCAGACCAGATCAAAATGTCTTGAGTAGTTCCGAAGATTCCGAGGAGACGTTCTAAAATCTAAACTAATATATAAAGCTGAAGAGTTTGTTTGTTTGTTTGAACGCGCTAATCTCAGAAACTACAAGTGGGATTTGAAAAATTCTTTTTGCATTTGATAGCCCAACTATTGAGGAAGGTTATCCCGAAATTCCCACGGGATCAAAAGTTACGCGGGTAAAAGCGCGGTGGCTAGTGTAGAGATAAGAGCGTGCTATGCGCCTGTGGTCAGCATCACCTCTAATGGTGTTGAATGATTATGAAGCAATGTTATTACACCGATACGAAAAAATATCAGTAGAAAATACTTTCCTATACTAAAGAAAGATAAACTTGAATAAAATTGATAGGCTTCAGGTTTCGTTATATCAAAAGTCTAAGAGATCTTCATTTTTCAAGTAACTGCGTTTTATACAACGTGTAACAAAATGGAGAGATAAAACTTAAGGGTTAGCTTCTATACCATGCGTAGAATATACAATAAAAGAATTAGCATGATCAGTCTGCTGGTATAGACTTTCATACAAATTTATTTAATTATTTTTAAATTTATTTATTTGACAACCCTAGTCAACCTAATAAGCTAAAACAAGACATGTGCCGCAGTCGGTGACCTTGTGACCTTTCCCGCACCGGCTGAACTTTGTAGTATCTGTCTTAGTTACCCATCACTTTATTTTTACCCCATCTGTTATCGAATAGATTTCAAAAGCTAACAGCTGTTTTTAGGGTTGACACTTGGATATTTTGATCTAAACTTTGAACTTGTTTTTCGGCCGAACCGTAAGGATAACAAATTTATGTTACCGTTACATATAAACTACATCACCAAACATACAATCCCCTTAAGTATTATCTCTTCATTATATCATTATATCAGGTTGTAAATGTTTATCGTCAGGGCTCGACTTGGTTACTTTATGCATTGGAGAACAACAAACTTAACTATTTCGGAGTTATCTTCCTACATGAATAATAAGATCAAAGATGAAGCAAAAGGGCCTATGAAAGGAAAATGAGTTTAAATAAATCGCTTTAGTCACTGGGCACTATTTATTTTTTAGTAGCTGTTGCGCGCGGTTTTACCCGCGTAATATCGAATCCCGCGGGAATTTTGGGATAAAAAGTAGCTTATGTGCTATTTCAGACTGTACACTATCACTTTGCCAATTTTCATACAAATACGTGGAGCCATTTTTCCGTGATTGAGGAACAAACATCCATACATCCAAACTTTCACATTTATAATATTAGTAAGATTCGGAATTTTTCTCGAATTCGCATAGATGGTCATTACCACAAAATCCATTTCAAAAATCATTCAAAAATCACTCTGCAGATCCATAGGTCTCTTCTCTGGATGAATTAAGTATTGGAATAGAATACCTACACCAAACTAATGTTCGTTGGACTTTGGAGATCGCTAAAACTTCGCTCTCTATTAGTCTACAGCTCCTGAGAATTAGTCCCGGAATTTGTTCACTGAAGCAATCATATAAGAGAAATATTATTATATAAAGAGAGACGACGCGATAGAGTACCTATAGTGTTCTCCTCTTCAGTAGCAACCGTATTGAGGTTTGTTATCCTGATAAATAGATCGACAGTGACACGAGCCACCCGTCTACGACTACCTGATATAATTACGATATAGTTACGCCATGTTGGATCACCTTAGAATAGCCTTACCGCGCCTGGATAATGACCTCGTTACATACATACATACATGACTTCCCGCCTGTATCCCTTATGGTGTAGGCAGAACACAAGAGACTATAAAACCATCTGATGTCACGTTTGACAAATTTGGAGCTATTATTGTGATGGAGAGAAACTATTGCAGTGACAGGGGGTCAGCCTATCGCCCGCAAAAACAGCAATAAAACCTCCGTCCCTTAACTGACTTTTAACTTTAAATGTAGAAAACCACATTTTACTGTTTTTTGAGAATTAATGCTTAGGTTTGCTGCAACTTCATAATTAATATTTGCACGTTTAAAGCAGAATTTTAATAATACTTGTATGAAATACAAATTCGAACTATGACGAATAAGTATACTATCCAAATGTTTATTGGATCAACATGGTTTTAGGAGAAATAACAGCAAGAATAGTTAAAAATGTAGGTACAGTACCTTCTTAATTTTTTCAATCATATTTCTCAGTCGGCTTTATTTCGTTGCAATGACTGTGTTTTTATCAATATTTATTTTATTTGATATAATCGTATAGTAACGACCTTTAGATTATTTAAGTAAACTCTACCGCGCATTATTTTGAAAATGGCGGGACTACTTTAAGTTTCTAGGATTGTTTCATAGATGGCGTTGCAGGTAACGAATACGCTTAACAATCTAATTCGCATTTCAACCAAAAAATATGCATTAAAACGATAAAAAGTATTGTTATTCTTTACTAACGTCTATAAATTATTTTTACTACTTTTTTGCCTTTAATAGATTAGGTATAGTCGGTCTATCAACGATATGTAGGTATCAATTTAAGAGGCTAAAAAATCTTATCAGCCACTGCGAGCCTACTGTAATTAATAAAATAAACTTCAAGTTCTCATTTACATATGACAATATTTAAAATGCATAACCCGGATGCAATAAAAATTATATGCAGATGCAGCAAAATAATTTTCTAATGAACTCTACAATATTTCTATCACTCAAAAAGTAATCTTTGAATGTTATTTATAAGAAAAGTGATTATTTAATTATGTAGTACCAACCACGGGCCATGCATGCTGCAATAAAAGAACAATTATTAGTATAATTTTAAAATGATGTAAGTACTGTTAGTTTATTGGCTGCTTACGGTACCAAATTGTAAAGATTCATTAGTCCGACTTTGAACGAAGCAGTATGATAAAAACGTTTAAGTACCTACATAGTTTTTAATATTCTTTTTTTGTATAAGTATTTCTCAAACGATCTGATTCTACCTGCGATGACGTATACTTATGAATATTCATAGTATTTATTGCTACTGCTAGAAATATAGGACAACTACGTATCTAGATTCCAAAGTCTTCTTGCATCCAATTACCAAAATATTCTAAGACACCTACCTATTATGGTATAATTGTAAGCTGCCGTAATATTTAATTATTTGATGATTAACGTTAAAAGTATTTTATTAGGTTTATTTAAATATTATTGTTTTAATAAAAAAAAGTCGGTACAATGCCCTGAATCACTTATTTTATGTTATATCTAGCTACTTATGCTGACGCAATATACCTAAGTATTATATTAATACGTATTATCATAAATATTTCATTATGAAAATGAACAATATATGCGCTAATGTTCTGGGCCACATTTATCATACCATTAGTAATAATGAATCACGGAGCTAAAATTAAATTCAAAAGAGGAACATGGAATGACAGTTAGGTAAGTTTGAATTCAGAATTCAAATAAACGGTTGCGTTATGAGATTCGTTTTGATAACAATAAGTTTTATAACAATATGTGGCGGGATCCAAAAATGTCTGAGTACAATAGATAGGGAACAATAGTGATTCGAATGTCTGTTTTATTTGTCGTCGTCGCCATACCTGCGTCCGCGAGGGACATTTGTATGTAAGCAGCATTATTAGGTATGTCCGCCTAGAGCTTTGACAAATAAGTTACAGACGGACGCCCCAATAAGTATTTAAAATCGAATATTCGGTGGTAGCACTATTATAATTTTTAAGATATGAATACCTACATAGTTTATCTTGTTACTAACTCTATGGATCTGATAATAAATTATTTTTATTTTATTTTTTATTTATTTATAGGGTTAAAATTAACAAGGATCATTTGCTGCACTTAGTTAATGTAGAGTATATAATGTGCCCCATATTCATGAAGGTAACATAAAAATTGCTTGACGTGCTTATATTTACATAGCGCCGCGGTCTAGCACTAAAGAAAACTAATAGATAGTGTTGGGTATATGTGGATGCAAGTTAACGAATATACTTACATACTTATCTACAATTATTATTATTTGTAACTTAATACAATAGGTACATAATACTCATGATTCGTGGATCTTCAAACCCACGAGCACTGGCGCCAGATAGTGTTGCCCCAGCTCTTTAACGGTCGAGTAGATGAGCATCTATTAACCTATTATTCACGCTAACATGTATAATTTAAAAAGTAGAATATAAATTTCAACGCGTGACAACTGACAGCCCTATGATAATTGTTAACTTGTCAATCGACAAGTCGCGTTGGTAGTCTAGGTGTGGTCGTTACACTTCTGATTATTCAGATAGATCTTATTACAAAGCCATAGTATTCAATTTCACTTGCCATTTATAAAGCCGATTGTTGAAACCACTGCTATCACCACTAGAAACACATTCTCGTTAGATACAAGAGCAGACAGCATTATTTGTACTCAACTAATGAGCTAAACCGACGCACAGATAACGCATGTCTTAAATTACCGTTTGATGGGCGTCGTGAAACATGAGTCGTGGTGAAGACATTTTTAGAATACCGTTTCATAGATAATGTCTAAATAACAAAGTAGCTCGTGTCGTCAGTAATTATTGAAGCGATGAAGCGTGAAAGTGACTTTTAACTGACGAGGTCAAGAACATGAGATAAATCACAAAATGAAAGTCTAAACAAAAATATTATTTATTAAGACGATAACCTCTGTGAAAGTTAAATCTCTATCGCAACAGTGATTCAGAGACACCTAATTATCATTTAACATAAATATATGGAATGTCATTCGAAGTCGCGTAGATTGCAGCTATTGTTAGCGCTTAATGGTTTTGATTTCAAACAAACCCCGTGGGTGGGACAGACAATTACAAATTGTGACATTTTTAATCTATGAGACGTTGCACCCGCGCGGCTGTCAGATGCGTGATTCACCGCGACCCTGCAGGCGGTGACTCACGACTTGCTGCGAGGGTGCTGCCAAATGCCATACGCGCTCCACCAATCACCTTCCGAAACCCCGAGAAAGAACAACCGTTACAAAAGTCCGTTCAACACAGTGATTCAAGCAGCAAAATTAATTAAGATGTTACTAATTTGTTTAAAGCACACATTAAACATCACAGCAAAAAACCTGCATTCTAAAATGTGCAAGACGCGCAACAGTTATAAAGAAATAGACGAAATTTAGACGCAAGTCATTTATGATCATCTGAAAGCAGTTTTTATAGTGTCGATTTCTCCGGATCTAGTTATTTGGGTTGAAACTCGAATGCAAACACGAGTAAAAGATTAACTGTTAGGTAAAAAGAGTTGTGGAGGTTGTAGAGGAACCGGTCGCGACCGGTCGCCGGCGACCACGACCAAGAGATCCGCCGCGCTGGCGCCCTACTTACTGCCACTCGGAGCATACGCGGTTTGTCCTCGACGGAACAACTGTATGACCCACTTGCCTATACTGTAAAATGTGGTTTCTGATGAAATTATTGTTAACAACGCTGTGAACTTGTTTAATAAAATGAAAATCATTGCAGTTACTCGGGTAGTGATAGAACATCTTAAAATATGATTCTTTGCGATTAAATCAAGCGAAAGTCGCTGCCTACATTGTTTTTATTTTAAAGCGCAGTTTTAATTTTAAACTCCTTTTAGCAATGTCTCTATATTTGTCACTCAAACACGGAGAAACTACTAAACATATTTTGGTAAAACTTGCCATTATTGTTTGATGGACAAATAGGACAAATTATGTAATATTAATATTTTTTTTAAATCGGTCTACCGGTTTTTTGAGTTTATACAATGCTAACAAACAATAAAACATATCATGTCTCTGAATTTATGTATAGAAAAACCACATTAAAAACGTCGTAAATTTCCACAAAGCGTTAAAAAGTTGTTTTGAAACCTGACGCAGGTATTAATTTTATTCTCGAAGTTTCGCTGCGTTTTCTTTTAAACATATTATAAAACTGAGAATACAGAAGAAGATTTTATAAAGACATAAATTTTATCATTCCATTTTAATTAAATGATAACCAATGTTTATAATTATGAATTGAGTTTAAAAGGCAATATAAACATAACATAATAAAGTGGATTTTAGAATTTGAATTCCTCTGTTCTCAGTTTTAATAACAGAATATGCAAATTCTTTGGATATTCGCCAGTTTTCATTCATTCTAAATATTTTGTAGGCTATTTCGATGTTCGTAACTGATCCAGTATTGTAAACAGAGTATTTATGAAGTCATTGATGTAAGAAATTCGGAGATTCCTAGCATGAGGCCAGCGAGGAGGGAATAGAAATGACGTCATGAATTCGTATAAAAGCACATCCGCCGTATAGTCAATTGATTACGAATGTTCGCTGTAATTGATAATAACATCCTTTTTTCTAGAAAAGTATTAGTTATATTATGCAGCTTAAACCGAATATTAACATGTAACCAATCAAACAGTTCATATGCAAGTGATAAGCAGCTGATAACACTATCAAAATGTTATCATGTTGATAAGATTCTACAATCTTGAAACTTCGCCATCTTAATCGCGTTTATCTGGTTTATTTTATTTGCAGGTACTATCATTGGTGCCACTTACTTTAATTTTGTTATGTTTTAGGTAAATTCGCTTTAGAAAAAGAAAAACAGTAAAATTTATGTGCCGGGCTAACATGCGACCGTCGATAAAGTATCGAGTCGACTCTTGTCTAATTATCTATCTAATTTATTATTATTATTTTATCCTATCATGTTAGCTAACATGCGCACCAAAATAGATTTACTTCTTTCGATACAATGATTAAGCCCACAGAACTAAAGCTGCCATAGTATAAAAAAATATATTATTCTAAGTGCCATATATTAAGAAAATATCGATATAAATATCGATTTATCGTTGTCGATGATCGCATGCTCGCCCCGCTGGCTGGATATAATCATGAATACATATTTGTACCTACCTGAAATGCAGTTTTAAGGATGGTGAAACTAAGTGAACTCATTTGTTTGGCTGTTTGAATAAATCTAATAAATAAACACGACTAAACAATATATTAATTAAAAAATGATATATTGTTATTATATATTATATAACAGTATATTAATCATAGGTACCTCTCTTGGAAATATTCAAATATCAAAGTCCACGTTTAATTTTTCCTACACGCTAAACAAATATATTGCGTAACACAATCTACTCAATTACTTGTAACGAATATTCGTTAAAGGGTCAAATAAGTATATGTCGAAATATAAGGTACATTCCGACCCTTTGACGAGTAACCTAATAAAATTTCATTAGGGACCAGGCACTTATTTGATGTTTTCTGAATCGGAAATTTGACGAATTTTATAGAACATTTCTTTTATGACTCGGTAGGTAAGTAAGTACTTGTAATGAATATATGATATTTATTTATAATGAAAGCTAAGTGGGATAGGTATTTTCTGACCAAAATCCTGGCCTAGGTGTTACGTCTAAAAAACATCTCGAATCATCAGTCAGCCAGGAGACGTCCACTGCTGGACATAGGCCTTCCCCAAAGTTTCCTACGGTACAGTTTTTACATTATCTTACTTTATTGTGGTTTAAAATGTGGTAACCTGGAAGATATAACTAAAACTCTGTTAACAGACATTATTTGATTTCAGAGAATAATTGCTTTGTGATAGAGCAAAATATTAGCTTATAATTTTGCTGTTTTCCGTGATATGAAATCCCATCGAACAATTAATCAGCTTTCTATGTCCTGTATCATGTAAAGTTGAATTTAGCGTAGCTTGACAACTGAGATCGATCCATGCTGTAAGTTTGCAGTCCAGAACTCGCCTTTATGTTTATTATTCCGAGAGTCGCTCGCTTTATCGAAGAGGACGAGTCGCGCATGCGCGATGCTGGCACATCCGCTACCAGCTAAATCTACATCCGGTACATGTCATCATACCCTATCCGAATGTTGCTGATATTTTTGTTCAACGCGCTTTTTTAGAGATTTGTAAGAGGGCTTAGACAATTAATAATGTTTACGACGAAATGAGATTGGGTTGTTTTTCTGAATGTATTATTAGTTTATGCGTTAATGTTTTTAGATAAGGATAAAACAGTTAAGAGTAGGTATATTTTTTTTCTGGTTTTAAATTTAACAATATTTGTTAGACGTAACTCTCATTAGATATTTATAGTCGTAACAAGGCATTTCACATGAAGATTTTTATATTAGCTCTTACTTTAACTTTTTGGTAAGTTATTGATTCGACCAAATAAAACAAAAAAGATTCCTAACAATATTAATAACAAAAAACCTTTTTTGCGTAAATCCTACTCCTGAAACTCTACTTAATTAAGAGAGACATTCTTCCTCTCATGGTCATGAGGTCATTTTTATAATATACCAGCTGATCAATGATAACCAGATCTTTTTTCACAGACATATTTCATAATTAACATATATATTATATATATTCCATAAAAGTATTGATGTTTAGACAAATACAACAATAGAAGTAGGTACTTCGACGTACACTTTTGAGATACCGAATCATCAGTGCGAGCACAGAACTTTATCGAATCGTTTGTTAACGAATGTTCGTATAGTATGGAGACGGTTTATAAGAAAAAATTGAAATCTATCCATTGCCGCACGCCCAGCTTAAATAAATGTGTGCCTTGTTAATTTTGAATGTTTGTAAACATGTTGTACTCATAAATATCTGTAAAATAAAAAAATACAATGTTACTCAAAACTTGCAACCGACTCCATAATATACGAGCATTCGTAAACATTCGTTAATATACGATTCGATAAAATCCTGTGATCGCACTGCAGTTATGTTTTTGCAATACAGGCACATATACTATAAGGGTGTTAGTAACACCATGTTACTACACCAATCGTCGATCAATGGTAGAATGGATTAATCGACGTCAATCAATAGTTTTTACTAGACCAATCCGATCAGAAACAATCGGTCGACGTCGGTTGACCACGATCAATTGGTGCACACTTACTTTCTGCAAAAACGTGTGACTTGTATTACTAGCACTAGATACCTGTATAGGTAATCTTATCTCACAGCTAAAAAATGCTGGTGAGTCAAATAAAAATTTTGTAAGTAGGTACCTACTTATATTTTTCCTTTCACATAATTGACATAAGCGCTATCGTTATTCGGTAATAATATTGTATTTAACGGGCTTAAGGCTGAAATACACTGTTGGAAACAAAACATCAAACCAAGGTGACCTTGCTAGTTTACAACGTGTTTCCAACAGTGAAGACGGCTGTTGACAACCAAATTACATGACCTTGGCGGGTTGGAAACGGCGGTGTTTAGAATCACAGACATACATCTACATAGACAACGCAAGTGCCACGATTTGTATTCGAACCAAGCGTGCCGACTTTTTAAGACCTATTGTGACGTCACAGCTGATATTTATTACTGGAGAATACAAAAAGATTCAGAGACACCGATACCGCCGATGAAATCGATTATTAAGAACGATATTGATATTGTGGACTCGATTTTCTAACAGACATACATACACACATATTACAATACATATTAAATCTAGAGGCGACCAACCTTGACGCTTGGTCGGGGTTCGGACACGCAAAGGATATGCATTTGCGTTATCTATGTAGATGTATGTCTGCTTTTAGGACAGTGTGTACGCTTGTTATTGTATATTTTACTATGTAACTATAACTAGAAATGACTCGAGTTTTGAAGCTTTTTATCCTGCGTTTCAACCTTTCCTTCTTTGTATCCTCAATTGCATACAAAACTGCCATCGCGAAGATGTTGCCAACGCGAGAGATCAGAGCGCACTGACGATTAAGGGGCGTGGCCTGGCGTGACCTTGGCTTGTGTTCTTGTTTGTCTCCTTGTTGGAAACCACCGTTTGTAACAGTGTGGATGACTCGGAATTGGTTGACAACAACTTAACCTTCATTAACCTTGGTTGGAAGCATTGGTTTTCAACGTGTTTTCAACAGTCTGGCGGCCCTCTTAGTCCTTAGTAATCCAAGTGCAAGTCATGTGACTTGCACTTGGCCAAATCTATTGATTCAGTGATAAAAGTTTATCATTGTATATCTATCATGCAAAAGAATTGCTATAGTGAGTGGGTACGATATTTAAGAAACATTTTGCGCTGACGTAATGCAGCGAAAAAAAATTTGAATGTGCATTTTTTCAGTTCCTATAAATTCAGTTCTCAATATTTTTTTTCATAACGCTTTTCTGCTTTGAGTAGGTAGGTACTATTATATTAATAACTTCTTAAAGAAGTTTAATATTTCAACCCATATACTTGTGTGCGCCTACAGAAAATAACCACTTGAAGGACTCAAAATACAATTCATTATTAATTTATTTACACTTTTTTTATGATTGACTAACGTCAATGTCCACTATCAATGTTAGTGTTATTTGGCAAATTTCTTTTCACATTACAGTTACTTACCTAATTTTTAAGTGTATGTTGAACTATATGAATTGCGTGGACTATTTAAATTTAAGTTTTTCATTTACTTAACTACATTGTATTTCAAACGAAATTAGATAGAGATCGTTGTGGTCCATTAATTTTTAATCATTGACATTTTAGAACTGAAAAAAAAATAAGTTTTAAAAAAAACCACGCCGCAGACAAACGACTGCCCAAACAAAAATATGTGACTATTTTTGATAGACTAGGTTATTTAATGATTAGTTACAAGTTGACTACGTTATTTAATGATTGGTTACAAGTTACAGCCCCTTTTCCGATACATTTACGTTACTCTCTTTACTTTATTCAAAAACAACTACGGTAATATATCGTTTGAATGATATATACAAGGATACTTATATCATTTAAACTGCATAACAGGTTCTCTAGAAACTTAACACAGCCTAGTTCCTATTCTTGTTCTAGAACAATCTCTAGTTACAGAACAATCTGCTTAACAGTTTTTAGTTAATGCCTAGATATAAACTTACGAACTTTTCCTCGTTTCCTTAGAAAGGATTAACAACACTTAAAATAAAACATGACGCACTGATTCAAAAAAATCCTATTGGTCGTTGCTTTTTTTCCGTTACAGCTGTTTTACCTGTTTTATCTAATATATACCAGTTATCTATATTGACTTGGAAGTATCCAGGCAGGTATCAGAACCACAAAGTGCCGATATTATTAGACTAATACCTCCTGCCATTTGATATTGCGATATCAGATTATCATGGTTATTGAAACGGACGCCATTTGGAAACAACTTGGTTGGAGAGTGATATATTCGGTTTACATTTTTGATACCAATTTACTTAAAGTATAATAGGGTTGACAACTTTTTTTCTAGAAATGAGGTAAGTATATTTAAGTCTGAAAAAAATATCAAACAATATTTAATGTTTTATATACATACATAACGTCACGCCTGTATCCCTTATGGGGTAGGCAACCAGAGGTTACAAGACCATTTAATTTTTTAATAAACACATATTTTTAGAACTTCTTGCACAAATTATTTATTAAAGTCTAGCCATAATATAAAAGTTTTTAGCTTTTTATGCAGAAAACAGTAATTTGTATACCTTATTTTTGTCCAACAGTAAACATTATAATGTAGTGAAAAACAGTATAATAGATACTTAAGATAAAACAGTATGGCTGGCAACCCTACTCGTAGACAAGAAAGACTTCAAGGTCTCGATTGTCTTCTTTTAACGGCCAGTTTCCCTGACATACATCCTAAATTAAAACGTATTTTGACATAAGTAAGAAAGAGCTTTAGGAAAAATCTTGATCACGGCAGTGTGAACGGGTTTATACTTACTTATTATTTTCATATAAGTACGTAGAGATTAGATCGATTCAATGAAGTGTTGCATAATAACTAAAGACGCACATACAATATTAAACATAAAATATATTCTTCTTATTTTTTATACATGTATGAAAAGATTAATGAACGTGGAGGAAGTGAAAGAGGCATGTCTGGATCGAAGCAATTGGTGTTCCTTTGTCTCTGCCTACCCCAAAGGGAGACAGGCGTGAGGTTATGTCTGTATGTACTTATGTATTTTTATACATTGATAAGCAGTTATGAAGTGTGGACAAGTTGAACTAATTTGTTCTTCCTTCTTTTTCTCTCATTAGTGTGTTGAACGAAACGTGAACTTAAAACATTACTTTTAATTATATTTCGAGATTTATTAGTTCTTATATTGATCTGACCTTACTTTATTACTAGCTTTATTAATAGCTACAAGAAAGGTCACGGTTTATTAAGGGATACGTCCATTATATGCCTAAATATGATTGGACAAATCATCAAAGACTTTCGTAGAATTTTTGTCCAATATTAGTATCTATAAGTCACAACAATTTTATGAGGTTAAACAATAAATAAACATTCACAAACTTTCAC